>CALSEM010000050.1:0-42984 GCA_943735885.1 Stelis phaeoptera | reverse complement strand
CCCCAAAACGCTGTTTTGCACAGTTTTGACGCAAAACGTGCGTTTCGTGCCCCAAAACGCTGCTTTTGCACAGTTTTGACGCAAAACGTGCGTTTCGTGCACCAAAACGCTGCTTTTACACAGTTTTGACGCTAAACGTGCGTTTCGTGCACCAAAACGCTGCTTTTGCAACGAAACGTGCGTTTCGTGCCCCAAAACGCTGCTTTTGCACAGTTTTGACGCAAAACGTGCGTTTCGTGCACCAAAACGCTGCTTTTGCACAGTTTTGACGCTAAACGTGCGTTTCGTGCACCAAAACGCCGCTTTTGCTCCGTTTTGGCAAGAAACGTGCGTTTCGTGCAACAGAACGCCGCTTTTGCAGTGAAAGCTGCGTTCCACGCAACGAATCGCCCCTTTTGCTCCATTTGGCAAGAAACGTGCGTTTCGTGCACCAGAGCGCTGCTTTTGCAACGAAACGTGCGTTTCGCGAACCGAATCGCCGCTTTTGTAGCGAAACGTGCGTTTCGCGCACCGAATCGCTGCTTTAACACAGTTTTGTCGCTAAACGTGCGTTTCGTGCAGCAAAACGCCGCTTTTGCAGCGAAACGTGCGTTTCGCGCACCGAATCGCTGCTTTTGCACAGTTTTGACGCTAAACCTGCGTTTCGTGCACCAAAACGCTGCTTTTGCACCGCTTTGGCAAGAAACCTGCCTTTCGTGCACCAAAACGCCGCCTTTGCAGCGAAACGTGCGTTTCGCGCACCGAATCGCCGCATTTGCTCCGTTTTGGCAAGAATCGTGCGTTTCGTGCACCAAAACGCTGCTTTTGCACCGCTTTGGCAAGAAACCTGCCTTTCGTGCACCAAAACGCCGCTTTTGCAGCGAAACGTGCGTTTCGCGCACCGAATCGCCGCATTTGCTCCGTTTTGGCAAGAATCGTGCGTTTCGTGCACCAAATCGCTGCTTTTGCACAGTTTTGACGCTAAACGTGCGTTTCGTGCACCAAAACGCCGCGTTTGCAGCGATACGTGCGTTTGGTCCACCGAATCGCCGCTTTTGCTCCGTTTTGGAAAGAAACGTGCGTTTCGTGAACCAAAACGCCGCTTTTGCAGCGAAACGTGCGTTTCGCGCACCGAATCGCCGCATTTTGCTCCGTTTTGGTAAGAAACGTGCGTTTCGTGCACCAAAACGCCGCTTTTGCTCCGTTTTGGCAAGAAACGTGCGTTTCGTGCACCAAAACGCCGCTTTTGCAGCGAAACGTGCGTTTCGCGCACCGAATCGACGCATTTGCTCCGTTTTGGCAAGAAACGTGCGTTTCGTGCACCGAATCGCTGCTTTTGCACAGTTTTGACGCTGAACGTGCGCTTCGTGCGCCAAAACGCCGCTTTTGCAGCGAAACGTGCGTTTCGCGCACCGAGTTGCCGCTTTTGCTCCGTTTTGGCGCTAAACGTGCGTTTCGTGCGCCAAGACGCCGCTTTTGCAACGAAACGTGCGTTACGTGCACCAAATCGCTGCTTTTGCACAGTTTTAACGCAAAACGTGCGTTTCGTGTACCAAAACGCCGCTTTTGCAGCGAAACGTGCGTTTCGTGCACCAAAACGCCGCTTTTGCTCCGTTTTGGCAAGAAACGTGCGTTTCGTGCACCAAAACGCCGCTTTTGCTCCGTTTTGGCAAGAAACGTGCGTTTCGTGCACCAAAACGCCGCTTTTGCAACGAAACGTGCGTTTCGTGCACCAAATTGCTGCTTTTGCACAGTTTTGACGCAAAACGTGCGTTTCGTGCACCAAAACGCCGCTTTTGCAACGAGACGTGCGTTTCGTGCACCAAATCGCTGCTTTTGCACAGTTTTGACGCAAAACGTGCGTTTCGTGCACCAAAACGCTGCTTTTTCAGCGAAACGTGCATTTCGCGCACCGAACCGCCGCATTTGCTCCGTTTTGGCGAGAAACGTGCGTTTCGTGCACCAAATCGCTGCTTTTGCACAGTTTTGACGCTAAACGTGCGTTTCGTGCGCCAAAACGCCGCTTTTGCAACGAAACGTGCGTTTCGTGCACCAAATCGCTGCTTTTGCACAGTTTTGACGCAAAACGTGCGTTTCGTGCACCAAAACGCCGCTTTTGGAACGAAACGTGCGTTTCGTGCACCAAAACGCTGCTTTTGCACAGTTTTGACGCTAAACGTGCGTTTCGTGCGCAAAACGCCGCTTTTGCAGCGAAACGTGCGTTTCACGCACCGAATCACCGCTTTTACACCGTTTTGGCGAGAAACGTGCGTTTCGTCCACCAAATCGCTGCTTTTGCACAGTTTAGACGCAAAACGTGCGTTTCGTGCGGCAAAACGCCGCTTTTGCAACGAAACGTGCGTTTTGTGCACCAAATCGCTGCTTTTGCACAGTTTTGACGCTAAACGTGCGTTTCGAGCACCAAATCGCTGCTTTTGCACAGTTTTGACGCAAAACGTGCGTTTCGTGCACCAAAACGCCGCTTTTGCAACGAAACGTGCGTTTCGTGCATCAAAACGCTTCTTTTGCACAGTTTTAACGCAAAACGTACGTTTCGTGCCCGAAAACGCTGTTTTGCACAGTTTTGACGCTAAACGTGCGTTTCGTGCACCAAAACGCTGCTTTTGCACAGTTTTGACGCAAAACGTGCGTTTCGTGCCCCAAAACGCTGTTTTGCACAGTTTTGACGCTAAACGTGCGTTTCGTGCACCAAAACGCTGCTTTTGCACAGTTTTGACGCAAAACGTGCGTTTCGTGCACCAAAACGCTGCTTTTGCACAGTTTTGACGCTAAACGTGCGTTTCGTGCACCAAAACGCTGCTTTTGCAACGAAACGTGCGTTTCGTGCCCCAAAACGCTGCTTTTGCACAGTTTTGACGCAAAACGTGCGTTTCGTGCACCAAAACGCTGCTTTTGCAACGAAACGTGCGTTTCGTGCCCCAAAACGCTGCTTTTGCACAGTTTTGACGCAAAACGTGCGTTTCGTGCCCCAAAACGCTGTTTTGCACAGTTTTGACGCAAAACGTGCGTTTCGTGCCCCAAAACGCTGCTTTTGCACAGTTTTGACGCGAAACGTGCGTTTCGTGCACCAAAACGCTGCTTTTGCACAGTTTTGACGCTAAACGTGCGTTTCGTGCACCAAAACGCTGCTTTTGCAACGAAACGTGCGTTTCGTGCACCAAAACGCTGCTTTTGCACAGTTTTAACGCAAAACGTGCGTTTCGTGCACCAAAACGCTGCTTTTGCACAGTTTTAACGCAAAACGTGCGTTTCGTGCCCCAAAACGCTGTTTTGCACAGTTTTGACGCAAAACGTGCGTTTCGTGCCCCAAAACGCTACTTTTGCACAGTTTTGACGCAAAACGTGCGTTTCGTGCACCAAAACGCTGCTTTTGCACAGTTTTGACGCTAAACGTGCGTTTCGTGCACCAAAACGCTGCTTTTGCAACGAAACGTGCGTTTCGTGCCCCAAAACGCTGCTTTTGCACAGTTTTGACGCAAATCGTGCGTTTCGTGCACCAAAACGCTGCTTTTGTACAGTTTTGACGCAAAACGTGCGTTTCGTGCCCCAAAACGCTGCTTTTGCACAGTTTTGACGCAAAACGTGCGTTTCGTGCACCAAAACGCTGCTTTTGCACAGTTTTGACGCAAAACGTGCGTTTCGTGCACCAAAACGTTGCTTTTGCACAGTTTTGACGCTAAACGTGCGTTTCGTGCACCAAAACGCTGCTTTTGCAACGAAACGTGCGTTTCGTGCCCCAAAACGCTACTTTTGCACAGTTTTGACGCAAAACGTGCGTTTCGTGCACCAAAACGCTGCTTTTGCACAGTTTTGACGCAAAACGTGCGTTTCGTGCCCCAAAACGCTGCTTTTGCACAGTTTTGACGCAAAACGTGCGTTTCGTGCCCCAAAACGCTGCTTTTGCACAGTTTTGACGCAAAACGTGCGTTTCGTGCACCAAAACGCTGCTTTTGCACAGTTTTGACGCTAAACGTGCGTTTCGTGCACCAAAACGCTGCTTTTGCAACGAAACGTGCGTTTCGTGCCCCAAAACGCTGCTTTTGCACAGTTTTGACGCAAAACGTGCGTTTCGTGCCCCAAAACGCTGTTTTGCACAGTTTTGACGCAAAACGTGCGTTTCGTGCACCAAAACGCTGCTTTTGCACAGTTTTGACGCAAACCGTGCGTTTCGTGCACCAAAACGCTGCTTTTGCACAGTTTTGACGCTAAACGTGCGTTTCGTGCACCAAAACGCTGCTTTTGCAACGAAACGTGCGTTTCGTGCACCAAAACGCTGCTTTTGCACAGTTTTAACGCAAAACGTGCGTTTCGTGCACCAAAACGCTGCTTTTGCACAGTTTTAACGCAAAACGTGCGTTTCGTGCACCAAAACGCTGCTTTTGCACAGTTTTAACGCAAAACGTGCGTTTCGTGCCCCAAAACGCTGTTTTGCACAGTTTTGACGCAAAACGTGCGTTTCGTGCCCCAAAACGCTGCTTTTGCACAGTTTTGACGCAAAACGTGCGTTTCGTGCACCAAAACGCTGCTTTTGCACAGTTTTGACGCTAAACGTGCGTTTCGTGCACCAAAACGCTGCTTTTGCAACGAAACGTGCGTTTCGTGCCCCAAAACGCTGCTTTTGCACAGTTTTGACGCAAAACGTGCGTTTCGTGCACCAAAACGCTGCTTTTGCACAGTTTTGACGCAAAACGTGCGTTTCGTGCCCCAAAACGCTGCTTTTGCACAGTTTTGACGCAAAACGTGCGTTTCGTGCACCAAAACGCTGCTTTTGCACAGTTTTGACGCAAAACGTGCGTTTCGTGCACCAAAACGCTGCTTTTGCACAGTTTTGACGCTAAACGTGCGTTTCGTGCACCAAAACGCTGCTTTTGCAACGAAACGTGCGTTTCGTGCACCAAAACGCTGCTTTTGCACAGTTTTAACGCAAAACGTGCGTTTCGTGCACCAAAACGCTGCTTTTGCACAGTTTTAACGCAAAACGTGCGTTTCGTGCCCCAAAACGCTGTTTTGCACAGTTTTGACGCAAAACGTGCGTTTCGTGCCCCAAAACGCTGCTTTTGCACAGTTTTGACGCAAAACGTGCGTTTCGTGCACCAAAACGCCGCTTTTGCAGCGAAACGTGCGTTTCGGGAACCGAATCGCCGTTTTTGCTCCGTTTTGACAAGAAACTTGCGTTTCGTGCACCAATTAGCTGCTCTTGCATAGTTTTGATGCTAAACTTGCGTTTCGTGCACCAAAACGCCGCTTTTGCAGCGAAACGTGCGTTTCGCGCACCGAATCGCTGCTTTTGCACAGTTTTGACGCTAAACGTGCGTTTCGTGCACCAAATTGCTGCTTTTGCACAGTTTTGACGCTAAACGTGCGTTTCGTGCACCAAAACGCCGCTTTTGCTCCGTTTTGGCAAGAAACGTGCGTTTCGTGCAACAGAACGCCGCTTTTGCAGTGAAAGCTGCGTTCCACGCAACGAATCGCCCCTTTTGCTCCATTTGGCAAGAAACGTGCGTTTCGTGCACCAAAGCGCTGCTTTTGCAACGAAACGTGCGTTTCGCGAACCGAATCGCCGCTTTTGTAGCGAAACGTGCGTTTCGCGCACCGAATCGCTGCTTTAACACAGTTTTGTCGCTAAACGTGCGTTTCGTGCAGCAAAACGCCGCTTTTGCAGCGAAACGTGCGTTTCGCGCACCGAATCGCTGCTTTTGCACAGTTTTGACGCTAAACCTGCGTTTCGTGCACCAAAACGCTGCTTTTGCACCGCTTTGGCAAGAAACCTGCCTTTCGTGCACCAAAACGCCGCCTTTGCAGCGAAACGTGCGTTTCGCGCACCGAATCGCCGCATTTGCTCCGTTTTGGCAAGAATCGTGCGTTTCGTGCACCAAAACGCTGCTTTTGCACCGCTTTGGCAAGAAACCTGCCTTTCGTGCACCAAAACGCCGCCTTTGCAGCGAAACGTGCGTTTCGCGCACCGAATCGCCGCATTTGCTCCGTTTTGGCAAGAATCGTGCGTTTCGTGCACCAAAACGCTGCTTTTGCACCGCTTTGGCAAGAAACCTGCCTTTCGTGCACCAAAACGCCGCTTTTGCAGCGAAACGTGCGTTTCGCGCACCGAATCGCCGCATTTGCTCCGTTTTGGCAAGAATCGTGCGTTTCGTGCACCAAATCGCTGCTTTTGCACAGTTTTGACGCAAAACGTGCGTTTCGTGCCCCAAAACGCTGTTTTGCACAGTTTTGACGCAAAACGTGCGTTTCGTGCCCCAAAACGCTGTTTTGCACAGTTTTGACGCAAAACGTGCGTTTCGTGCACCAAAACGCTGCTTTTGCACAGTTTTGACGCAAAACGTGCGTTTCGTGCACCAAAACGCTGCTTTTGCACAGTTTTGACGCTAAACGTGCGTTTCGTGCACCAAAACGCTGCTTTTGCACAGTTTTGACGCAAAACGTGCGTTTCGTGCACCAAAACGCTGCTTTTGCACAGTTTTGACGCTAAACGTGCGTTTCGTGCACCAAAACGCTGCTTTTGCAACGAAACGTGCGTTTCGTGCCCCAAAACGCTGCTTTTGCACAGTTTTGACGCAAAACGTGCGTTTCGTGCACCAAAACGCTGCTTTTGCAACGAAACGTGCGTTTCGTGCCCCAAAACGCTGCTTTTGCACAGTTTTGACGCAAAACGTGCGTTTCGTGCCCCAAAACGCTGTTTTGCACAGTTTTGACGCAAAACGTGCGTTTCGTGCACCAAAACGCTGCTTTTGCACAGTTTTGACGCAAAACGTGCGTTTCGTGCACCAAAACGCTGCTTTTGCACAGTTTTGACGCTAAACGTGCGTTTGGTGCACCAAAACGCTGCTTTTGCAACGAAACGTGCGTTTCGTGCACCAAAACGCTGCTTTTGCACAGTTTTAACGCAAAACGTGCGTTTCGTGCCCCAAAACGCTGTTTTGCACAGTTTTGACGCAAAACGTGCGTTTCGTGCCCCAAAACGCTGCTTTTGCACAGTTTTGACGCAAAACGTGCGTTTCGTGCACCAAAACGCTGCTTTTGCACAGTTTTGACGCTAAACGTGCGTTTCGTGCACCAAAACGCTGCTTTTGCAACGAAACGTGCGTTTCGTGCCCCAAAACGCTGCTTTTGCACAGTTTTGACGCAAAACGTGCGTTTCGTGCACCAAAACGCTGCTTTTGCACAGTTTTGACGCAAAACGTGCGTTTCGTGCCCCAAAACGCTGCTTTTGCACAGTTTTGACGCAAAACGTGCGTTTCGTGCACCAAAACGCTGCTTTTGCACAGTTTTGACGCAAAACGTGCGTTTCGTGCACCAAAACGCTGCTTTTGCACAGTTTTGACGCTAAACGTGCGTTTCGTGCACCAAAACGCTGCATTTGCAACGAAACGTGCGTTTCGTGCACCAAAACGCTGCTTTTGCACAGTTTTAACGCAAAACGTGCGTTTCGTGCACCAAAACGCTGCTTTTGCACAGTTTTAACGCAAAACGTGCGTTTCGTGCCCCAAAACGCTGTTTTGCACAGTTTTGACGCAAAACGTGCGTTTCGTGCCCCAAAACGCTGCTTTTGCACAGTTTTGACGCAAAACGTGCGTTTCGTGCACCAAAACGCCGCTTTTGCAACGAAACGTGCGTTTCGTGCACCAAATCGCTGCTTTTGCACAGTTTTGACGCTAAACGTGCGTTTCGAGCACCAAATCGCTGCTTTTGCACAGTTTTGACGCAAAACGTGCGTTTCGTGCACCAAAACGCCGCTTTTGCAACGAAACGTGCGTTTCGTGCACCAAAACGCCGCTTTTGCAACGAAACGTGCGTTTCGTGCACCAAATCGCTGCTTTTGCACAGTTTTGACGCTAACCGTGCGTTTCGTCCACCAAGAGGCCCCTTCTGCCGCGAAACGTGCGATTCGCGCACCGAGTCGCTGCTTTTGCACAGTTTTGACGCTAAACGTGCGTTTCGTGCACCAAATCGCTGCTTTTGCACAGTTTTGACGCTAAACGTGCGTTTCGTGCACCAAAACGCCGCTTTTGCTCCGTTTTGGCAAGAAACGTGCGTTTCGTGCACCAAAACGCCGCTTTTGCAGCGAAACGTGCGTTTCGCGCACCGAATCGCTGCTTTTGCACAGTTTTGACGCTAAACGTGCGTTTCGTGCACCAAATCGCTGCTTTTGCACAGTTTTGACGCTAAACGTGCGTTTCGTGCACCAAAACGCCGCTTTTGCTCCGTTTTGGCAAGAAACGTGCGTTTCGTGCAACACAACGCCGCTTTTGCAGTGAAAGCTGCGTTTCACGCAACGAATCGCCCCTTTTGCTCCATTTGGCAAGAAACGTGCGTTTCGTGCACCAAAGCGCTGCTTTTGCACAGTTTTGACGCTAACCGTGCGTTTCGTGCACCAATACGCCGCTTTTGCAGCGAAACGTGCGATTCGCGCACCGAATCGGCGCTTGTGCTCCGTTTTGGCAAAGAACGTGCGTTTCGTGAATCAAATCGCTGCTTTTGCACAGTTTTGACGCTAAACGTGCGTTTCGTGCGCCAAAACGCCGCTTTTGCAACGAAACGTGCGTTTCGTGCACCAAATCGCTGCTTTTGCACAGTTTTGACGCTAAACGTGCGTTTCGTGCGCCAAGACGCCGCTTTTGCAACGAAACGTGCGTTACGTGCACCAAATCGCTGCTTTTGCACAGTTTTAACGCAAAACGTGCGTTTCGTGTACCAAAACGCCGCTTTTGCAGCGAAACGTGTGTTTCGCGCACCGAATCGCCGCTTTTTGCTCCGTTTTGGCAAGAAACGTGCGTTTCGTGCACCAAATCGCTGCTTTTGCACAGTCTTGACGCTAACCGTGCGTTTCGTGCACCGAATCGGCGGTTTTGCAGCGAAACGTGCGTTTCGCGCACCAAAACGCCGCTTTTGCAACGAAACGTGCGTTTCGTGCACCAAATCGCTGCTTTTGCACAGTTTTGACGCACAACGTGCGTTTCGTGCACCAAAACGCTGCTTTTGCACAGTTTTGATGCAAAACGTGCGTTTCGTGCACCAAAACGCCGCTTTTGCAGCGATACGTGCGTTTCACGCACCAAATCGCTGCTTTTGCACAGTTTTGACGCAAAACGTGCGTTTCGTGCACCAAAACGCCGCTTTTGCAACGAAACGTGCGTTTCGTGCACCAAATCGCTGCTTTTGCACAGTTTTGACGCAAAACGTGCGTTTCGTGCACCAAAACGCTGCTTTTGCACAGTTTTGACGCTAAACGTGCGTTTCGTGCACCAAAACGCTGCTTTTGCAACGAAACGTGCGTTTCGTGCACCAAAACGCTGCTTTTGCACAGTTTTAACGCAAAACGTGCGTTTCGTGCACCAAAACGCTGCTTTTGCACAGTTTTAACGCAAAACGTGCGTTTCGTGCCCCAAAACGCTGTTTTGCACAGTTTTGACGCAAAACGTGCGTTTCGTGCCCCAAAACGCTGCTTTTGCACAGTTTTGACGCAAAACGTGCGTTTCGTACACCAAAACGCCGCTTTTGCAGCGAAACGTGCGTTTCGGGAACCGAATCGCCGTTTTTGCTCCGTTTTGACAAGAAACCTGCGTTTCGTGCACCAATTAGCTGCTCTTGCATAGTTTTGATGCTAAACGTGCGTTTCGTGCACCAAAACGCCGCTTTTGCAGCGAAACGTGCGTTTCGCGCACCGAATCGCTGCTTTTGCACAGTTTTGACGCTAAACGTGCGTTTCGTGCACCAAATTGCTGCTTTTGCACAGTTTTGACGCTAAACGTGCGTTTCGTGCACCAAATTGCTGCTTTTGCACAGTTTTGACGCTAAACGTGCGTTTCGTGCACCAAAACGCCGCTTTTGCTCCGTTTTGGCAAGAAACGTGCGTTTCGTGCAACAGAACGCCGCTTTTGCAGTGAAAGCTGCGTTCCACGCAACGAATCGCCCCTTTTGCTCCATTTGGCAAGAAACGTGCGTTTCGTGCACCAAAGCGCTGCTTTTGCAACGAAACGTGCGTTTCGCGAACCGAATCGCCGCTTTTGTAGCGAAACGTGCGTTTCGCGCACCGAATCGCTGCTTTAACACAGTTTTGTCGCTAAACGTGCGTTTCGTGCAGCAAAACGCCGCTTTTGCAGCGAAACGTGCGTTTCGCGCACCGAATCGCTGCTTTTGCACAGTTTTGACGCTAAACCTGCGTTTCGTGCACCAAAACGCTGCTTTTGCACCGCTTTGGCAAGAAACCTGCCTTTCGTGCACCAAAACGCCGCCTTTGCAGCGAAACGTGCGTTTCGCGCACCGAATCGCCGCATTTGCTCCGTTTTGGCAAGAATCGTGCGTTTCGTGCACCAAAACGCTGCTTTTGCACCGCTTTGGCAAGAAACCTGCCTTTCGTGCACCAAAACGCCGCTTTTGCAGCGAAACGTGCGTTTCGCGCACCGAATCGCCGCATTTGCTCCGTTTTGGCAAGAATCGTGCGTTTCGTGCACCAAATCGCTGCTTTTGCACAGTTTTGACGCTAAACGTGCGTTTCGTGCACCAAAACGCCGCGTTTGCAGCGATACGTGCGTTTGGTCCACCGAATCGCCGCTTTTGCTCCGTTTTGGAAAGAAACGTGCGTTTCGTGAACCAAAACGCCGCTTTTGCAGCGAAACGTGCGTTTCGCGCACCGAATCGCCGCATTTTGCTCCGTTTTGGTAAGAAACGTGCGTTTCGTGCACCAAAACGCCGCTTTTGCTCCGTTTTGGCAAGAAACGTGCGTTTCGTGCACCAAAACGCCGCTTTTGCTCCGTTTTGGCAAGAAACGTGCGTTTCGTGCACCAAAACGCCGCTTTTGCTCCGTTTTGGCAAGAAACGTGCGTTTCGTGCACCAAAACGCCGCTTTTGCAACGAAACGTGCGTTTCGTGCACCAAATCGCTGCTTTTGCACAGTTTTGACGCAAAACGTGCGTTTCGTGCACCAAAACGCCGCTTTTGCAACGAGACGTGCGTTTCGTGCACCAAATCGCTGCTTTTAGCACAGTTTTGACGCAAAACGTGCGTTTCGTGCACCAAAACGCTGCTTTTTCAGCGAAACGTGCATTTCGCGCACCGAACCGCCGCATTTGCTCCGTTTTGGCGAGAAACGTGCGTTTCGTGCACCAAATCGCTGCTTTTGCACAGTTTTGACGCAAAACGTGCGTTTCGTGCACCAAAACGCCGCTTTTGCAACGAAACGTGCGTTCCGTGCACCAAATCGCTGCTTTTGCACAGTTTTGACGCTAAACGTGCGTTTCGTGCGCCAAAACGCCGCTTTTGCAACGAAACGTGCGTTTCGTGCACCAAATCGCTGCTTTTGCACAGTTTTGACGCTAAACGTGCGTTTCGTGCACCAAATCGCTGCTTTTGCACAGTCTTGATGCTAACCGTGCGTTTCGTGCACCGAATCGGCGGTTTTGGAACGAAACGTGCGTTTCGTGCACCAAAACGCTGCTTTTGCACAGTTTTGACGCACAACGTGCGTTTCGTGCACCAAAACGCTGCTTTTGCACAGTTTTGACGCAAAACGTGCGTTTCGTGCACCAAAACGCCGCTTTTGCAGCGATACGTGCGTTTCACGCACCAAATCGCTGCTTTTGCACAGTTTTGACGCAAAACGTGCGTTTCGTGCACCAAAACGACGCTTTTGGAACGAAACGTGCGTTTCGTGCACCAAAACGCTGCTTTTGCACAGTTTTGACGCTAAACGTGCGTTTCGTGCCCCAAAATGCTGCTTTTGCACAGTTTTGACGCAAAACGTGCGTTTCGTGCCCCAAAACGCTGCTTTTGCACAGTTTTGACGCAAAACGTGCGTTTCGTGCACCAAAACGCTGCTTTTGCACAGTTTTGACGCTAAACGTGCGTTTCGTGCACCAAAACGCTGCTTTTGCAACGAAACGTGCGTTTCGTGCCCCAAAACGCTGCTTTTGCACAGTTTTGACGCAAAACGTGCGTTTCGTGCACCAAATCGCTGCTTTTGCACAGTTTTGACGCTAAACGTGCGTTTCGTGCGCCAAAACGCCGCTTTTGCAACGAAACGTGCGTTTCGTGCACCAAATCGCTGCTTTTGCACAGTTTTGACGCAAAACGTGCGTTTCGTGCACCAAAACGCCGCTTTTGGAACGAAACGTGCGTTTCGTGCACCAAAACGCTGCTTTTGCACAGTTTTGACGCTAAACGTGCGTTTCGTGCGCAAAACGCCGCTTTTGCAGCGAAACGTGCGTTTCACGCACCGAATCACCGCTTTTACTCCGTTTTGGCGAGAAACGTGCGTTTCGTCCACCAAATCGCTGCTTTTGCACAGTTTAGACGCAAAACGTGCGTTTCGTGCGGCAAAACGCTGCTTTTGCACAGTTTTGACGCTAAACGTGCGTTTCGTGCACCAAAACGCTGCTTTTGCAACGAAACGTGCGTTTCGTGCCCCAAAACGCTGCTTTTGCACAGTTTTGACGCAAAACGTGCGTTTCGTGCACCAAAACGCTGCTTTTGCACAGTTTTGACGCTAAACGTGCGTTTCGTGCACCAAAACGCCGCTTTTGCAACGAAACGTGCGTTTCGTGCACCAAATCGCTGCTTTTGCACAGTTTTAACGCAAAACGTGCGTTTCGTGCCCCAAAATGCTGCTTTTGCACAGTTTTGACGCAAAACGTGCGTTTCGTGCCCCAAAACGCTGCTTTTGCACAGTTTTGACGCAAAACGTGCGTTTCGTGCACCAAAACGCTGCTTTTGCACAGTTTTGACGCTAAACGTGCGTTTCGTGCATCAAAACGCTGCTTTTGCAACGAAACGTGCGTTTCGTGCCCCAAAACGCTGCTTTTGCACAGTTTTGACGCAAAACGTGCGTTTCGTGCACCAAAACGCTGCTTTTGCACAGTTTTGACGCTAAACGTGCGTTTCGTGCACCAAAACGCTGCTTTTGCAACGAAACGTGCGTTTCGTGCCCCAAAACGCTGCTTTTGCACAGTTTTGACGCAAAACGTGCGTTTCGTGCACCAAAACGCTGCTTTTGCACAGTTTTGACGCTAAACGTGCGTTTCGTGCACCAAAACGCTGCTTTTGCAACGAAACGTGCGTTTCGTGCCCCAAAACGCTGCTTTTGCACAGTTTTGACGCAAAACGTGCGTTTCGTGCACCAAAACGCCGCTTTTGCAGCGATACGTGCGTTTCACGCACCAAATCGCTGCTTTTGCACAGTTTTGACGCAAAACGTGCGTTTCGTGCACCAAAACGCCGCTTTTGCAACGAAACGTGCGTTTCGTGCACCAAATCGCTGCTTTTGCACAGTTTTAACGCAAAACGTGCGTTTCGTGCCCCAAAATGCTGCTTTTGCACAGTTTTGACGCAAAACGTGCGTTTCGTGCCCCAAAACGCTGCTTTTGCACAGTTTTGACGCAAAACGTGCGTTTCGTGCACCAAAACGCTGCTTTTGCACAGTTTTGACGCTAAACGTGCGTTTCGTGCACCAAAACGCTGCTTTTGCAACGAAACGTGCGTTTCGTGCCCCAAAACGCTGCTTTTGCACAGTTTTGACGCAAAACGTGCGTTTCGTGCACCAAAACGCTGCTTTTGCACAGTTTTGACGCAAAACGTGCGTTTCGTGCCCCAAAACGCTGCTTTTGCACAGTTTTGACGCAAAACGTGCGTTTCGTGCACCAAAACGCTGCTTTTGCACAGTTTTGACGCAAAACGTGCGTTTCGTGCACCAAAACGCTGCTTTTGCACAGTTTTGACGCTAAACGTGCGTTTCGTGCACCAAAACGCTGCTTTTGCAACGAAACGTGCGTTTCGTGCACCAAAACGCTGCTTTTGCACAGTTTTAACGCAAAACGTGCGTTTCGTGCACCAAAACGCTGCTTTTGCACAGTTTTAACGCAAAACGTGCGTTTCGTGCACCAAAACGCTGCTTTTGCACAGTTTTAACGCAAAACGTGCGTTTCGTGCACCAAAACGCTGCTTTTGCACAGTTTTGACGCTAACCGTGCGTTTCGTGCACCAATACGCCGCTTTTGCAGCGAAACGTGCGATTCGCGCACCGAATCGGCGCTTGTGCTCCGTTTTGGCAAAGAACGTGCGTTTCGTGAATCAAATCGCTGCTTTTGCACAGTTTTGACGCTAAACGTGCGTTTCGTGCGGCAATACGCCGCTTTTGCAGCGAAACGTGCGATTCACGCACCGAATCACCGCTTTTACTCCTTTTTGGCGAGAAACGTGCGTTTCGTCCACCAAATCGCTGCTTTTGCACAGTTTAGACGCAAAACGTGCGTTTCGTGCGGCAAAACGCCGCTTTTGCAACGAAACGTGCGTTTCGTGCACCAAATCGCTGCTTTTGCACAGTTTTGACGCTAAACGTGCGTTTCGTGCACCAAAACGCCGCTTTTGCTCCGCTTTGGCAAGAAACGTGCGTTTCGTGCACCAAAACGCCGCTTTTGCAGCGAAACGTGCGTTTCGCGCACCGAATCGCTGCTTTTGCACAGTTTTGACGCTAAACGTGCGTTTCGTGCACCAAAACGCCGCTTTTGCTCCGTTTTGGCAAGAAACGTGCGTTTCGTGCAACACAACGCCGCTTTTGCAGTGAAAGCTGCGTTTCACGCAACGAATCGCCCCTTTTGCTCCATTTGGCAAGAAACGTGCGTTTCGTGCACCAAAGCGCTGCTTTTGCACAGTTTTGACGCTAACCGTGCGTTTCGTGCACCAATACGCCGCTTTTGCAGCGAAACGTGCGATTCGCGCACCGAATCGGCGCTTGTGCTCCGTTTTGGCAAAGAACGTGCGTTTCGTGAATCAAATCGCTGCTTTTGCACAGTTTTGACGCTAAACGTGCGTTTCGTGCGCCAAAACGCCGCTTTTGCAACGAAACGTGCGTTTCGTGCACCAAATCGCTGCTTTTGCACAGTTTTGACGCTAAACGTGCGTTTCGTGCGCCAAGACGCCGCTTTTGCAACGAAACGTGCGTTACGTGCACCAAATCGCTGCTTTTGCACAGCTTTAACGCAAAACGTGCGTTTCGTGTACCAAAACGCCGCTTTTGCAGCGAAACGTGTGTTTCGCGCACCGAATCGCCGCTTTTTGCTCCGTTTTGGCAAGAAACGTGCGTTTCGTGCACCAAATCGCTGCTTTTGCACAGTCTTGACGCTAACCGTGCGTTTCGTGCACCGAATCGGCGGTTTTGCAGCGAAACGTGCGTTTCGCGCACCAAAACGCCGCTTTTGCAACGAAACGTGCGTTTCGTGCACCAAATCGCTGCTTTTGCACAGTTTTGACGCACAACGTGCGTTTCGTGCACCAAAACGCTGCTTTTGCACAGTTTTGATGCAAAACGTGCGTTTCGTGCACCAAAACGCCGCTTTTGCAGCGATACGTGCGTTTCACGCACCAAATCGCTGCTTTTGCACAGTTTTGACGCAAAACGTGCGTTTCGTGCACCAAAACGCCGCTTTTGCAACGAAACGTGCGTTTCGTGCACCAAATCGCTGCTTTTGCACAGTTTTGACGCAAAACGTGCGTTTCGTGCACCAAAACGCCGCTTTTGCAACGAGACGTGCGTTTCGTGCACCAAGTCGCTGCTTTTGCACAGTTTTGACGCACAACGTGCGTTTCGTGCACCAAAACGCTGCTTTTGCACAGTTTTGACGCAAAACGTGCGTTTCGTGCACCAAAACGCCGCTTTTGCAGCGATACGTGCGTTTCACGCACCAAATCGCTGCTTTTGCACAGTTTTGACGCAAAACGTGCGTTTCGTGCACCAAAACGCCGCTTTTGCAACGAAACGTGCGTTTCGTGCACCAAATCGCTGCTTTTGCACAGTTTTGACGCAAAACGTGCGTTTCGTGCACCAAAACGCTGTTTTTTCAGCGAAACGTGCATTTCGCGCACCGAACCGCCGCATTTGCTCCGTTTTGGCGAGAAACGTGCGTTTCGTGCACCAAATCGCTGCTTTTGCACAGTTTTGACGCAAAACGTGCGTTTCGTGCACCAAAACGCCGCTTTTGCAACGAAACGTGCGTTCCGTGCACCAAATCGCTGCTTTTGCACAGTTTTGACGCTAAACGTGCGTTTCGTGCGCCAAAACGCCGCTTTTGCAACGAAACGTGCGTTTCGTGCACCAAATCGCTGCTTTTGCACAGTTTTGACGCTAAACGTGCGTTTCGTGCACCAAATCGCTGCTTTTGCACAGTCTTGACGCTAACCGTGCGTTTCGTGCACCGAATCGGCGGTTTTGCTCCGTTTTGGCAAGAAACGTGCGTTTTGTGAATCAAAGCGCTGCTTTTGCACAGTTTTGACGCTAAACGTGCGTTTCGTGTACCAAAACGCCGCTTTTGCAGCGAAACGTGCGTTTCACGCACCGAATCGCCGCTTTTGCTCCGTTTTGGCGAGAAACGTGCGTTTCGTGCACCAAATCGCGGCTTTTGCAACGAAACGTGCGTTTCGTGCACCAAAACGCTGCTTTTGCACAGTTTTGACGCTAAACGTGCGTTTCGAGCACCAAATCGCTGCTTTTGCACAGTTTTGACACAAAACGTGCGTTTCGTGCACCAAAACGCCGCTTTTGCAACGAAACGTGCGTTTCGTGCACCAAATCGCTGCTTTTGCACAGTTTTGACGCTAAACGTGCGTTTCGAGCACCAAATCGCTGCTTTTGCACAGTTTTGACGCAAAACGTGCGTTTCGTGCACCAAAACGCCGCTTTTGCAACGAAACGTGCGTTTCGTGCACCAAAACGCCGCTTTTGCAACGAAACGTGCGTTTCGTGCACCAAATCGCTGCTTTTGCACAGTTTTGACGCAAAACGTGCGTTTCGTGCACTAAAACGCCGCTTTTGCAACGAAACGTGCGTTTCGTGCACCAAATCGCTGCTTTTGCACAGTTTTGACGCAAAACGTGCGTTTCGTGCACCAAAACGCCGCTTTTGCAACGAAACGTGCGTTTCGTGCACCAAATCGCTGCTTTTGCACAGTTTAGACGCAAAACGTGCGTTTCGTGCGGCAAAACGCCGCTTTTGCAACGAAACGTGCGTTTCGTGCACCAAATCGCTGCTTTTGCACAGTTTTGACGCTAAACGTGCGTTTCGAGCACCAAATCGCTGCTTTTGCACAGTTTTGACGCAAAACGTGCGTTTTGTGCACCAAAACGCCGCTTTTGCAACGAAACGTGCGTTTCGTGCACCAAATCGCTGCTTTTGCACAGTTTTGACGCAAAACGTGCGTTTCGTGCACCAAAACGCCGCTTTTGCAACGAAACGTGCGTTTCGTGCACCAAATCGCTGCCTTTGCACAGTTTAGACGCAAAACGTGCGTTTCGTGCGGCAAAACGCCGCTTTTGCAACGAAACGTGCGTTTCGTGCACCAAATCGCTGCTTTTGCACAGTTTTGACGCTAAACGTGCGTTTCGAGCACCAAATCGCTGCTTTTGCACAGTTTTGACTCAAAACGTGCGTTTCGTGCACCAAAACGCCGCTTTTGCAACGAAACGTGCGTTTCGTGCACCAAATCGCTGCTTTTGCACAGTTTTGACGCTAAACGTGCGTTTCGTGCACCAAAACGCCGCTTTTGCAACGAAACGTGCGTTTCGTGCACCAAAACGCTGCTTTTGCACAGTTTTGACGCTAAACGTGCGTTTCGTGCGCCAAAACGCCGCTTTTGCAGCGAAACGTGCGTTTCACGCACCGAATCACCGCTTTTACTCCGTTTTGGCGAGAAACGTGCGTTTCGTGCACGAATCGCTGCTTTTGCACAGTTTAGACGCAAAACGTGCGTTTCGTGCGCCAAAACGCCGCTTTTGCAACGAAACGTGCGTTTCGTGCACCAAATCGCTGCTTTTGCACAGTTTTGACGCTAAACGTGCGTTTCGAGCACCAAATCGCTGCTTTTGCACAGTTTTGACGCAAAACGTGCGTTTCGTGCACCAAATCGCTGCTTTTGCACAGTTTTGACGCTAAACGTGCGTTTCGAGCACCAAATCGCTGCTTTTGCACAGTTTTGACGCAAAACGTGCGTTTCGTGCACCAAAACGCCGCTTTTGCAGCGATACGTGCGTTTCACGCACCAAATCGCTGCTTTTGCACAGTTTTGACGCAAAACGTGCGTTTCGTGCACCAAAACGCCGCTTTTGCAACGAAACGTGCGTTTCGTGCACCAAATCGCTGCTTTTGCACAGTTTTGACGCAAAACGTGCGTTTCGTGCACCAAAACGCCGCTTTTGCAACGAGACGTGCGTTTCGTGCACCAAGTCGCTGCTTTTGCACAGTTTTGACGCACAACGTGCGTTTCGTGCACCAAAACGCTGCTTTTGCACAGTTTTGACGCAAAACGTGCGTTTCGTGCACCAAAACGCCGCTTTTGCAGCGATACG
This sequence comes from Stelis phaeoptera, assembly GCA_943735885.1. NCBI lineage: Eukaryota > Metazoa > Arthropoda > Insecta > Hymenoptera > Megachilidae > Stelis > Stelis phaeoptera. Next base: position 24,642 of record CALSEM010000050.1, on the reverse strand, counting down.
TGCGTTTCACGCACCAAATCGCTGCTTTTGCACAGTTTTGACGCAAAACGTGCGTTTCGTGCACCAAAACGCCGCTTTTGCAACGAAACGTGCGTTTCGTGCACCAAATCGCTGCTTTTGCACAGTTTTGACGCAAAACGTGCGTTTCGTGCACCAAAACGCTGTTTTTTCAGCGAAACGTGCATTTCGCGCACCGAACCGCCGCATTTGCTCCGTTTTGGCGAGAAACGTGCGTTTCGTGCACCAAATCGCTGCTTTTGCACAGTTTTGACGCAAAACGTGCGTTTCGTGCACCAAAACGCCGCTTTTGCAACGAAACGTGCGTTCCGTGCACCAAATCGCTGCTTTTGCACAGTTTTGACGCTAAACGTGCGTTTCGTGCGCCAAAACGCCGCTTTTGCAACGAAACGTGCGTTTCGTGCACCAAATCGCTGCTTTTGCACAGTTTTGACGCTAAACGTGCGTTTCGTGCACCAAATCGCTGCTTTTGCACAGTCTTGACGCTAACCGTGCGTTTCGTGCACCGAATCGGCGGTTTTGCTCCGTTTTGGCAAGAAACGTGCGTTTTGTGAATCAAAGCGCTGCTTTTGCACAGTTTTGACGCTAAACGTGCGTTTCGTGTACCAAAACGCCGCTTTTGCAGCGAAACGTGCGTTTCACGCACCGAATCGCCGCTTTTGCTCCGTTTTGGCGAGAAACGTGCGTTTCGTGCACCAAATCGCGGCTTTTGCAACGAAACGTGCGTTTCGTGCACCAAAACGCTGCTTTTGCACAGTTTTGACGCTAAACGTGCGTTTCGAGCACCAAATCGCTGCTTTTGCACAGTTTTGACACAAAACGTGCGTTTCGTGCACCAAAACGCCGCTTTTGCAACGAAACGTGCGTTTCGTGCACCAAATCGCTGCTTTTGCACAGTTTTGACGCTAAACGTGCGTTTCGAGCACCAAATCGCTGCTTTTGCACAGTTTTGACGCAAAACGTGCGTTTCGTGCACCAAAACGCCGCTTTTGCAACGAAACGTGCGTTTCGTGCACCAAAACGCCGCTTTTGCAACGAAACGTGCGTTTCGTGCACCAAATCGCTGCTTTTGCACAGTTTTGACGCAAAACGTGCGTTTCGTGCACTAAAACGCCGCTTTTGCAACGAAACGTGCGTTTCGTGCACCAAATCGCTGCTTTTGCACAGTTTTGACGCAAAACGTGCGTTTCGTGCACCAAAACGCCGCTTTTGCAACGAAACGTGCGTTTCGTGCACCAAATCGCTGCTTTTGCACAGTTTAGACGCAAAACGTGCGTTTCGTGCGGCAAAACGCCGCTTTTGCAACGAAACGTGCGTTTCGTGCACCAAATCGCTGCTTTTGCACAGTTTTGACGCTAAACGTGCGTTTCGAGCACCAAATCGCTGCTTTTGCACAGTTTTGACGCAAAACGTGCGTTTTGTGCACCAAAACGCCGCTTTTGCAACGAAACGTGCGTTTCGTGCACCAAATCGCTGCTTTTGCACAGTTTTGACGCAAAACGTGCGTTTCGTGCACCAAAACGCCGCTTTTGCAACGAAACGTGCGTTTCGTGCACCAAATCGCTGCCTTTGCACAGTTTAGACGCAAAACGTGCGTTTCGTGCGGCAAAACGCCGCTTTTGCAACGAAACGTGCGTTTCGTGCACCAAATCGCTGCTTTTGCACAGTTTTGACGCTAAACGTGCGTTTCGAGCACCAAATCGCTGCTTTTGCACAGTTTTGACTCAAAACGTGCGTTTCGTGCACCAAAACGCCGCTTTTGCAACGAAACGTGCGTTTCGTGCACCAAATCGCTGCTTTTGCACAGTTTTGACGCTAAACGTGCGTTTCGTGCACCAAAACGCCGCTTTTGCAACGAAACGTGCGTTTCGTGCACCAAAACGCTGCTTTTGCACAGTTTTGACGCTAAACGTGCGTTTCGTGCGCCAAAACGCCGCTTTTGCAGCGAAACGTGCGTTTCACGCACCGAATCACCGCTTTTACTCCGTTTTGGCGAGAAACGTGCGTTTCGTGCACGAATCGCTGCTTTTGCACAGTTTAGACGCAAAACGTGCGTTTCGTGCGCCAAAACGCCGCTTTTGCAACGAAACGTGCGTTTCGTGCACCAAATCGCTGCTTTTGCACAGTTTTGACGCTAAACGTGCGTTTCGAGCACCAAATCGCTGCTTTTGCACAGTTTTGACGCAAAACGTGCGTTTCGTGCACCAAATCGCTGCTTTTGCACAGTTTTGACGCTAAACGTGCGTTTCGAGCACCAAATCGCTGCTTTTGCACAGTTTTGACGCAAAACGTGCGTTTCGTGCACCAAAACGCCGCTTTTGCAACGAAACGTGCGTTTCGTGCACCAAAACGCTGCTTTTGCACAGTTTTGACGCAAAACGTGCGTTTCGTGCGCCAAAACGCCGCTTTTGCAACGAAACGTGCGTTTCGTGCACCAAATCGCTGCTTTTGCACAGTTTTGACGCAAAACGTGCGTTTCGTGCACCAAAACGCCGCATTTGCAAAGAAACGTGCGTTTCGTGCACCAAATCGCTGCTTTTGCACAGTTTTGACGCACAACGTGCGTTTCGTGCACCAAAACGCTGCTTTTGCATAGTTTTGACGCAAAACGTGCGTTTCGTGCACCAAAACGCCGCTTTTGCAACGAAACGTGCGTTTCGTGCACCAAATCGCTGCTTTTGCACAGTTTTGACGCAAAACGTGCGTTTCGTGCACCAAATCGCTGCTTTTGCACAGTTTTGACGCTAAACGTGCGTTTCGTGCGCCAAAACGCCGCTTTTGCAACGAAACGTGCGTTTCGTGCACCAAATCGCTGCTTTTGCACAGTTTTGACGCAAAACGTGCGTTTCGTGCACCAAAACGCCGCTTTTGCAACGAAACGTGCGTTTCGTGCACCAAAACTCTGCTTTTGCACAGTTTTGACGCTAAACGGGCGTTTCGTGCGCCAAAACGCCGCTTTTGCAGCGAAACGTGCGTTTCACGCACCGAATCACCGCTTTTACTCCGTTTTGGCGAGAAACGTGCGTTTCGTTCACCAAATCGCTGCTTTTGCACAGTTTAGACGCAAAACGTGCGTTTCGTGCGGCAAAACGCCGCTTTTGCAACGAAACGTGCGTTTCGTGCACCAAATCGCTGCTTTTGCACAGTTTTGACGCTAAACGTGCGTTTCGAGCACCAAATCGCTGCTTTTGCACAGTTTTGACGCAAAACGTGCGTTTCGTGCACCAAAACGCCGCTTTTGCAACGAAACGTGCGTTTCGTGCACCAAATCGCTGCTTTTGCACAGTTTTACGCTAAACGTGCGTTTCGAGCACCAAATCGCTGCTTTTGCATAGTTTTGACGCAAAACGTGCGTTTCGTGCACCAAAACGCCGCTTTTGCAACGAAACGTGCGTTTCGTGCACCAAAACGCCGCTTTTGCAACGAAACGTGCGTTTCGTGCACCAAATCGCTGCTTTTGCACAGTTTTGACGCAAAACGTGCGTTTCGTGCACTAAAACGCCGCTTTTGCAACGAAACGTGCGTTTCGTGCACCAAATCGCTGCTTTTGCACAGTTTTGACGCAAAACGTGCGTTTCGTGCACCAAAACGCCGCTTTTGCAACGAAACGTGCGTTTCGTGCACCAAATCGCTGCTTTTGCACAGTTTAGACGCAAAACGTGCGTTTCGTGCGGCAAAACGCCGCTTTTGCAACGAAACGTGCGTTTCGTGCACCAAATCGCTGCTTTTGCACAGTTTTGACGCTAAACGTGCGTTTCGTGCACCAAAACGCCGCTTTTGCTCCGTTTTGGCAAGAAACGTGCGTTTCGTGCACCAAAACGCCGCTTTTGCAGCGAAACGTGCGTTTCGCGCACCGAATCGCTGCTTTTGCACAGTTTTGACGCTAAACGTGCGTTTCGTGCACCAAATCGCTGCTTTTGCACAGTTTTGACGCTAAACGTGCGTTTCGTGCACCAAAACGCCGCTTTTGCTCCGTTTTGGCAAGAAACGTGCGTTTCGTGCAACACAACGCCGCTTTTGCAGTGAAAGCTGCGTTTCACGCAACGAATCGCCCCTTTTGCTCCATTTGGCAAGAAACGTGCGTTTCGTGCACCAAAGCGCTGCTTTTGCACAGTTTTGACGCTAACCGTGCGTTTCGTGCACCAATACGCCGCTTTTGCAGCGAAACGTGCGATTCGCGCACCGAATCGGCGCTTGTGCTCCGTTTTGGCAAAGAACGTGCGTTTCGTGAATCAAATCGCTGCTTTTGCACAGTTTTGACGCTAAACGTGCGTTTCGTGCGCCAAAACGCCGCTTTTGCAACGAAACGTGCGTTTCGTGCACCAAATCGCTGCTTTTGCACAGTTTTGACGCTAAACGTGCGTTTCGTGCGCCAAGACGCCGCTTTTGCAACGAAACGTGCGTTACGTGCACCAAATCGCTGCTTTTGCACAGTTTTAACGCAAAACGTGCGTTTCGTGTACCAAAACGCCGCTTTTGCAGCGAAACGTGTGTTTCGCGCACCGAATCGCCGCTTTTTGCTCCGTTTTGGCAAGAAACGTGCGTTTCGTGCACCAAATCGCTGCTTTTGCACAGTCTTGACGCTAACCGTGCGTTTCGTGCACCGAATCGGCGGTTTTGCAGCGAAACGTGCGTTTCGCGCACCAAAACGCCGCTTTTGCAACGAAACGTGCGTTTCGTGCACCAAATCGCTGCTTTTGCACAGTTTTGACGCACAACGTGCGTTTCGTGCACCAAAACGCTGCTTTTGCACAGTTTTGATGCAAAACGTGCGTTTCGTGCACCAAAACGCCGCTTTTGCAGCGATACGTGCGTTTCACGCACCAAATCGCTGCTTTTGCACAGTTTTGACGCAAAACGTGCGTTTCGTGCACCAAAACGCCGCTTTTGCAACGAAACGTGCGTTTCGTGCACCAAATCGCTGCTTTTGCACAGTTTTGACGCAAAACGTGCGTTTCGTGCACCAAAACGCCGCTTTTGCAACGAGACGTGCGTTTCGTGCACCAAATCGCTGCTTTTGCACAGTTTTGACGCACAACGTGCGTTTCGTGCACCAAAACGCTGCTTTTGCACAGTTTTGACGCAAAACGTGCGTTTCGTGCACCAAAACGCCGCTTTTGCAGCGATACGTGCGTTTCACGCACCAAATCGCTGCTTTTGCACAGTTTTGACGCAAAACGTGCGTTTCGTGCACCAAAACGCCGCTTTTGGAACGAAACGTGCGTTTCGTGCACCAAAACGCTGCTTTTGCACAGTTTTGACGCTAAACGTGCGTTTCGTGCCCCAAAATGCTGCTTTTGCACAGTTTTGACGCAAAACGTGCGTTTCGTGCCCCAAAACGCTGCTTTTGCACAGTTTTGACGCAAAACGTGCGTTTCGTGCACCAAAACGCTGCTTTTGCACAGTTTTGACGCTAAACGTGCGTTTCGTGCACCAAAACGCTGCTTTTGCAACGAAACGTGCGTTTCGTGCCCCAAAACGCTGCTTTTGCACAGTTTTGACGCAAAACGTGCGTTTCGTGCACCAAATCGCTGCTTTTGCACAGTTTTGACGCAAAACGTGCGTTTCGTGCCCCAAAACGCTGCTTTTGCACAGTTTTGACGCAAAACGTGCGTTTCGTGCACCAAAACGCTGCTTTTGCACAGTTTTGACGCAAAACGTGCGTTTCGTGCACCAAAACGCTGCTTTTGCACAGTTTTGACGCTAAACGTGCGTTTCGTGCACCAAAACGCTGCTTTTGCAACGAAACGTGCGTTTCGTGCACCAAAACGCTGCTTTTGCACAGTTTTAACGCAAAACGTGCGTTTCGTGCACCAAAACGCTGCTTTTGCACAGTTTTAACGCAAAACGTGCGTTTCGTGCACCAAAACGCTGCTTTTGCACAGTTTTGACGCAAAACGTGCGTTTCGTGCACCAAAACGCTGCTTTTGCAACGAAACGTGCGTTTCGTGCACCAAAACGCTGCTTTTGCACAGTTTTGACGCTAAACGTGCGTTTCGTGCGCAAAACGCCGCTTTTGCTCCGCTTTGGCAAGAAACGTGCGTTTCGTGCACCAAAACGCCGCTTTTGCAGCGAAACGTGCGTTTCGCGCACCGAATCGCTGCTTTTGCACAGTTTTGACGCTAAACGTGCGTTTCGTGCACCAAAACGCCGCTTTTGCTCCGTTTTGGCAAGAAACGTGCGTTTCGTGCAACACAACGCCGCTTTTGCAGTGAAAGCTGCGTTTCACGCAACGAATCGCCCCTTTTGCTCCATTTGGCAAGAAACGTGCGTTTCGTGCACCAAAGCGCTGCTTTTGCACAGTTTTGACGCTAACCGTGCGTTTCGTGCACCAATACGCCGCTTTTGCAGCGAAACGTGCGATTCGCGCACCGAATCGGCGCTTGTGCTCCGTTTTGGCAAAGAACGTGCGTTTCGTGAATCAAATCGCTGCTTTTGCACAGTTTTGACGCTAAACGTGCGTTTCGTGCGCCAAAACGCCGCTTTTGCAACGAAACGTGCGTTTCGTGCACCAAATCGCTGCTTTTGCACAGTTTTGACGCTAAACGTGCGTTTCGTGCGCCAAGACGCCGCTTTTGCAACGAAACGTGCGTTACGTGCACCAAATCGCTGCTTTTGCACAGCTTTAACGCAAAACGTGCGTTTCGTGTACCAAAACGCCGCTTTTGCAGCGAAACGTGTGTTTCGCGCACCGAATCGCCGCTTTTTGCTCCGTTTTGGCAAGAAACGTGCGTTTCGTGCACCAAATCGCTGCTTTTGCACAGTCTTGACGCTAACCGTGCGTTTCGTGCACCGAATCGGCGGTTTTGCAGCGAAACGTGCGTTTCGCGCACCAAAACGCCGCTTTTGCAACGAAACGTGCGTTTCGTGCACCAAATCGCTGCTTTTGCACAGTTTTGACGCACAACGTGCGTTTCGTGCACCAAAACGCTGCTTTTGCACAGTTTTGATGCAAAACGTGCGTTTCGTGCACCAAAACGCCGCTTTTGCAGCGATACGTGCGTTTCGTGCACCAAATCGCTGCTTTTGCACAGTTTTGACGCAAAACGTGCGTTTCGTGCACCAAAACGCCGCTTTTGCAACGAAACGTGCGTTTCGTGCACCAAATCGCTGCTTTTGCACAGTTTTGACGCAAAACGTGCGTTTCGTGCACCAAAACGCCGCTTTTGCAACGAGACGTGCGTTTCGTGCACCAAGTCGCTGCTTTTGCACAGTTTTGACGCACAACGTGCGTTTCGTGCACCAAAACGCTGCTTTTGCACAGTTTTGACGCAAAACGTGCGTTTCGTGCACCAAAACGCCGCTTTTGCAGCGATACGTGCGTTTCACGCACCAAATCGCTGCTTTTGCACAGTTTTGACGCAAAACGTGCGTTTCGTGCACCAAAACGCCGCTTTTGCAACGAAACGTGCGTTTCGTGCACCAAATCGCTGCTTTTGCACAGTTTTGACGCAAAACGTGCGTTTCGTGCACCAAAACGCTGTTTTTTCAGCGAAACGTGCATTACGCGCACCGAACCGCCGCATTTGCTCCGTTTTGGCGAGAAACGTGCGTTTCGTGCACCAAATCGCTGCTTTTGCACAGTTTTGACGCAAAACGTGCGTTTCGTGCACCAAAACGCCGCTTTTGCAACGAAACGTGCGTTCCGTGCACCAAATCGCTGCTTTTGCACAGTTTTGACGCTAAACGTGCGTTTCGTGCGCCAAAACGCCGCTTTTGCAACGAAACGTGCGTTTCGTGCACCAAATCGCTGCTTTTGCACAGTTTTGACGCTAAACGTGCGTTTCGTGCACCAAATCGCTGCTTTTGCACAGTCTTGACGCTAACCGTGCGTTTCGTGCACCGAATCGGCGGTTTTGCTCCGTTTTGGCAAGAAACGTGCGTTTTGTGAATCAAAGCGCTGCTTTTGCACAGTTTTGACGCTAAACGTGCGTTTCGTGTACCAAAACGCCGCTTTTGCAGCGAAACGTGCGTTTCACGCACCGAATCGCCGCTTTTGCTCCGTTTTGGCGAGAAACGTGCGTTTCGTGCACCAAATCGCGGCTTTTGCAACGAAACGTGCGTTTCGTGCACCAAAACGCTGCTTTTGCACAGTTTTGACGCTAAACGTGCGTTTCGAGCACCAAATCGCTGCTTTTGCACAGTTTTGACGCAAAACGTGCGTTTCGTGCACCAAAACGCCGCTTTTGCAACGAAACGTGCGTTTCGTGCACCAAATCGCTGCTTTTGCACAGTTTTGACGCTAAACGTGCGTTTCGAGCACCAAATCGCTGCTTTTGCACAGTTTTGACGCAAAACGTGCGTTTCGTGCACCAAAACGCCGCTTTTGCAACGAAACGTGCGTTTCGTGCACCAAAACGCCGCTTTTGCAACGAAACGTGCGTTTCGTGCACCAAATCGCTGCTTTTGCACAGTTTTGACGCAAAACGTGCGTTTCGTGCACTAAAACGCCGCTTTTGCAACGAAACGTGCGTTTCGTGCACCAAATCGCTGCTTTTGCACAGTTTTGACGCAAAACGTGCGTTTCGTGCACCAAAACGCCGCTTTTGCAACGAAACGTGCGTTTCGTGCACCAAATCGCTGCTTTTGCACAGTTTAGACGCAAAACGTGCGTTTCGTGCGGCAAAACGCCGCTTTTGCAACGAAACGTGCGTTTCGTGCACAAAATCGCTGCTTTTGCACAGTTTTGACGCTAAACGTGCGTTTCGAGCACCAAATCGCTGCTTTTGCACAGTTTTGACTCAAAACGTTCGTTTCGTGCACCAAAACGCCGCTTTTGCAACGAAACGTGCGTTTCGTGCACCAAATCGCTGCTTTTGCACAGTTTTGACGCTAAACGTGCGTTTCGAGCACCAAATCGCTGCTTTTGCACAGTTTTGACGCAAAACGTGCGTTTCGTGCACCAAAACGCCGCTTTTGCAACGAAACGTGCGTTTCGTGCACCAAAACGCCGCTTTTGCAACGAAACGTGCGTTTCGTGCACCAAATCGCTGCTTTTGCACAGTTTAGACGCAAAACGTGCGTTTCGTGCGGCAAAACGCCGCTTTTGCAACGAAACGTGCGTTTCGTGCACCAAATCGCTGCTTTTGCACAGTTTTGACGCAAAACGTGCGTTTCGTGCACCAAAACGCCGCTTTTGCAACGAAACGTGCGTGTCGTGCACCAAATCGCTGCTTTTGCACAGTTTAGACGCAAAACGTGCGTTTCGTGCGGCAAAACGCCGCTTTTGCAACGAAACGTGCGTTTCGTGCACCAAATCGCTGCTTTTGCACAGTTTTGACGCTAAACGTGCGTTTCGAGCACCAAATCGCTGCGTTTGCACAGTTTTGACTCAAAACGTGCGTTTCGTGCACCAAAACGCCGCTTTTGCAACGAAACGTGCGTTTCGTGCACCAAATCGCTGCTTTTGCACAGTTTTGACGCTAAACATGCGTTTCGAGCACCAAATCGCTGCTTTTGCACAGTTTTGACGCAAAACGTGCGTTTCGTGCACCAAAACGCCGCTTTTGCAACGAAACGTGCGTTTCGTGCACCAAAACGCCGCTTTTGCAACGAAACGTGCGTTTCGTGCACCAAAACGCCGCTTTTGCAACGAAACGTGCGTTTCGTGCACCAAATCGCTGCTTTTGCACAGTTTTGACGCTAATCGTGCGTTTCGAGCACCAAATCGCTGCTTTTGCACAGTTTTGACGCAAAACGTGCGTTTCGTGCACCAAAACGCCGCTTTTGCAACGAAACGTGCGTTTCGTGCACCAAAACGCCGCTTTTGCAACGAAACGTGCGTTTCGTGCACCAAATCGCTGCTTTTGCACAGTTTAGACGCAAAACGTGCGTTTCGTGCGGCAAAACGCCGCTTTTGCAACGAAACGTGCGTTTCGTGCACCAAATCGCTGCTTTTGCACAGTTTTGACGCAAAACGTGCGTTTCGTGCACCAAAACGCCGCTTTTGCAACGAAACGTGCGTGTCGTGCACCAAATCGCTGCTTTTGCACAGTTTAGACGCAAAACGTGCGTTTCGTGCGGCAAAACGCCGCTTTTGCAACGAAACGTGCGTTTCGTGCACCAAATCGCTGCTTTTGCACAGTTTTGACGCTAAACGTGCGTTTCGAGCACCAAATCGCTGCGTTTGCACAGTTTTGACTCAAAACGTGCGTTTCGTGCACCAAAACGCCGCTTTTGCAACGAAACGTGCGTTTCGTGCACCAAATCGCTGCTTTTGCACAGTTTTGACGCTAAACGTGCGTTTCGAGCACCAAATCGCTGCTTTTGCACAGTTTTGACGCAAAACGTGCGTTTCGTGCACCAAAACGCCGCTTTTGCAACGAAACGTGCGTTTCGTGCACCAAAACGCCGCTTTTGCAACGAAACGTGCGTTTCGTGCACCAAATCGCTGCTTTTGCACAGTTTTGACGCAAAACGTGCGTTTCGTGCACTAAAACGCCGCTTTTGCAACGAAACGTGCGTTTCGAGCACCAAATCGCTGCTTTTGCACAGTTTTGACTCAAAACGTGCGTTTCGTGCACCAAAACGCCGCTTTTGCAACGAAACGTGCGTTTCGTGCACCAAAACGCTGCTTTTGCACAGTTTTGACGCTAAACGTGCGTTTCGTGCGCCAAAACGCCGCTTTTGCAGCGAAACGTGCGTTTCACGCACCGAATCACCGCTTTTACTCCGTTTTGGCGAGAAACGTGCGTTTCGTGCACCAATCGCTGCTTTTGCACAGTTTAGACGCAAAACGTGCGTTTCGTGCGCCAAAACGCCGCTTTTGCAACGAAACGTGCGTTTCGTGCACCAAATCGCTGCTTTTGCACAGTTTTGACGCTAAACGTGCGTTTCGAGCACCAAATCGCTGCTTTTGCACAGTTTTGACGCAAAACGTGCGTTTCGTGCACCAAATCGCTGCTTTTGCACAGTTTTGACGCTAAACGTGCGTTTCGAGCACCAAATCGCTGCTTTTGCACAGTTTTGACGCAAAACGTGCGTTTCGTGCACCAAAACGCCGCTTTTGCAACGAAACGTGCGTTTCGTGCACCAAAACGCTGCTTTTGCACAGTTTTGACGCAAAACGTGCGTTTCGTGCGCCAAAACGCCGCTTTTGCAACGAAACGTGCGTTTCGTGCACCAAATCGCTGCTTTTGCACAGTTTTGACGCAAAACGTGCGTTTCGTGCACCAAAACGCCGCATTTGCAAAGAAACGTGCGTTTCGTGCACCAAATCGCTGCTTTTGCACAGTTTTGACGCACAACGTGCGTTTCGTGCACCAAAACGCTGCTTTTGCATAGTTTTGACGCAAAACGTGCGTTTCGTGCACCAAAACGCCGCTTTTGCAACGAAACGTGCGTTTCGTGCACCAAATCGCTGCTTTTGCACAGTTTTGACGCAAAACGTGCGTTTCGTGCACCAAATCGCTGCTTTTGCACTGTTTTGACGCTAAACGTGCGTTTCGTGCGCCAAAACGCCGCTTTTGCAACGAAACGTGCGTTTCGTGCACCAAATCGCTGCTTTTGCACAGTTTTGACGCAAAACGTGCGTTTCGTGCACCAAAACGCCGCTTTTGCAACGAAACGTGCGTTTCGTGCACCAAAACGCTGCTTTTGCACAGTTTTGACGCTAAACGGGCGTTTCGTGCGCCAAAACGCCGCTTTTGCAGCGAAACGTGCGTTTCACGCACCGAATCACCGCTTTTACTCCGTTTTGGCGAGAAACGTGCGTTTCGTTCACCAAATCGCTGCTTTTGCACAGTTTAGACGCAAAACGTGCGTTTCGTGCGGCAAAACGCCGCTTTTGCAACGAAACGTGCGTTTCGTGCACCAAATCGCTGCTTTTGCACAGTTTTGACGCAAAACGTGCGTTTCGTGCACCAAAACGCCGCTTTTGCAACGAAACGTGCGTTTCGTGCACCAAATCGCTGCTTTTGCACAGTTTTACGCTAAACGTGCGTTTCGAGCACCAAATCGCTGCTTTTGCATAGTTTTGACGCAAAACGTGCGTTTCGTGCACCAAAACGCCGCTTTTGCAACGAAACGTGCGTTTCGTGCACCAAAACGCCGCTTTTGCAACGAAACGTGCGTTTCGTGCACCAAATCGCTGCTTTTGCACAGTTTTGACGCAAAACGTGCGTTTCGTGCACCAAAACGCCGCTTTTGCAGCGAAACGTGCGTCTCACGCACCAAATCGCTGCTTTTGCACAGTTTTGACGCAAAACGTGCGTTTCGTGCACTAAAACGCCGCTTTTGCAACGAAACGTGCGTTTCGTGCACCAAATCGCTGATTTTGCACAGTTTTGACGCAAAACGTGCGTTTCGTGCACCAAAACGCCGCTTTTGCAACGAAACGTGCGTTCCGTGCACCAAATCGCTGCTTTTGCACAGTTTTGACGCTAAACGTGCGTTTCGAGCACCAAATCGCTGCTTTTGCACAGTTTTGACGCAAAACGTGTGTTTCGTGCACCAAAACGTCGCTTTTGCAGCGAAACGTGCGTTTCACGCACCAAATCGCTGCTTTTGCACAGTTTTGACGCTAAACGTGCGTTTCGTGCACCAAAACGCTGCATTTGCAACGAAACGTGCGTTTCGTGCACCAAAACGCTGCTTTTGCACAGTTTTAACGCAAAACGTGCGTTTCGTGCACCAAAACGCTGCTTTTGCACAGTTTTAACGCAAAACGTGCGTTTCGTGCCCCAAAACGCTGTTTTGCACAGTTTTGACGCAAAACGTGCGTTTCGTGCCCCAAAACGCTGCTTTTGCACAGTTTTGACGCAAAACGTGCGTTTCGTGCACCAAAACGCCGCTTTTGCAACGAAACGTGCGTTTCGTGCACCAAATCGCTGCTTTTGCACAGTTTTGACGCTAAACGTGCGTTTCGAGCACCAAATCGCTGCTTTTGCACAGTTTTGACGCAAAACGTGCGTTTCGTGCACCAAAACGCCGCTTTTGCAACGAAACGTGCGTTTCGTGCACCAAAACGCCGCTTTTGCAACGAAACGTGCGTTTCGTGCACCAAATCGCTGCTTTTGCACAGTTTTGACGCTAACCGTGCGTTTCGTCCACCAAGAGGCCCCTTCTGCCGCGAAACGTGCGATTCGCGCACCGAGTCGCTGCTTTTGCACAGTTTTGACGCTAAACGTGCGTTTCGTGCACCAAATCGCTGCTTTTGCACAGTTTTGACGCTAAACGTGCGTTTCGTGCACCAAAACGCCGCTTTTGCTCCGTTTTGGCAAGAAACGTGCGTTTCGTGCACCAAAACGCCGCTTTTGCAGCGAAACGTGCGTTTCGCGCACCGAATCGCTGCTTTTGCACAGTTTTGACGCTAAACGTGCGTTTCGTGCACCAAATCGCTGCTTTTGCACAGTTTTGACGCTAAACGTGCGTTTCGTGCACCAAAACGCCGCTTTTGCTCCGTTTTGGCAAGAAACGTGCGTTTCGTGCAACACAACGCCGCTTTTGCAGTGAAAGCTGCGTTTCACGCAACGAATCGCCCCTTTTGCTCCATTTGGCAAGAAACGTGCGTTTCGTGCACCAAAGCGCTGCTTTTGCACAGTTTTGACGCTAACCGTGCGTTTCGTGCACCAATACGCCGCTTTTGCAGCGAAACGTGCGATTCGCGCACCGAATCGGCGCTTGTGCTCCGTTTTGGCAAAGAACGTGCGTTTCGTGAATCAAATCGCTGCTTTTGCACAGTTTTGACGCTAAACGTGCGTTTCGTGCGCCAAAACGCCGCTTTTGCAACGAAACGTGCGTTTCGTGCACCAAATCGCTGCTTTTGCACAGTTTTGACGCTAAACGTGCGTTTCGTGCGCCAAGACGCCGCTTTTGCAACGAAACGTGCGTTACGTGCACCAAATCGCTGCTTTTGCACAGTTTTAACGCAAAACGTGCGTTTCGTGTACCAAAACGCCGCTTTTGCAGCGAAACGTGTGTTTCGCGCACCGAATCGCCGCTTTTTGCTCCGTTTTGGCAAGAAACGTGCGTTTCGTGCACCAAATCGCTGCTTTTGCACAGTCTTGACGCTAACCGTGCGTTTCGTGCACCGAATCGGCGGTTTTGCAGCGAAACGTGCGTTTCGCGCACCAAAACGCCGCTTTTGCAACGAAACGTGCGTTTCGTGCACCAAATCGCTGCTTTTGCACAGTTTTGACGCACAACGTGCGTTTCGTGCACCAAAACGCTGCTTTTGCACAGTTTTGATGCAAAACGTGCGTTTCGTGCACCAAAACGCCGCTTTTGCAGCGATACGTGCGTTTCACGCACCAAATCGCTGCTTTTGCACAGTTTTGACGCAAAACGTGCGTTTCGTGCACCAAAACGCCGCTTTTGCAACGAAACGTGCGTTTCGTGCACCAAATCGCTGCTTTTGCACAGTTTTGACGCAAAACGTGCGTTTCGTGCACCAAAACGCTGCTTTTGCACAGTTTTGACGCTAAACGTGCGTTTCGTGCACCAAAACGCTGCTTTTGCAACGAAACGTGCGTTTCGTGCACCAAAACGCTGCTTTTGCACAGTTTTAACGCAAAACGTGCGTTTCGTGCACCAAAACGCTGCTTTTGCACAGTTTTAACGCAAAACGTGCGTTTCGTGCCCCAAAACGCTGTTTTGCACAGTTTTGACGCAAAACGTGCGTTTCGTGCCCCAAAACGCTGCTTTTGCACAGTTTTGACGCAAAACGTGCGTTTCGTGCACCAAAACGCCGCTTTTGCAGCGAAACGTGCGTTTCGGGAACCGAATCGCCGTTTTTGCTCCGTTTTGACAAGAAACCTGCGTTTCGTGCACCAATTAGCTGCTCTTGCATAGTTTTGATGCTAAACGTGCGTTTCGTGCACCAAAACGCCGCTTTTGCAGCGAAACGTGCGTTTCGCGCACCGAATCGCTGCTTTTGCACAGTTTTGACGCTAAACGTGCGTTTCGTGCACCAAATTGCTGCTTTTGCACAGTTTTGACGCTAAACGTGCGTTTCGTGCACCAAATTGCTGCTTTTGCACAGTTTTGACGCTAAACGTGCGTTTCGTGCACCAAAACGCCGCTTTTGCTCCGTTTTGGCAAGAAACGTGCGTTTCGTGCAACAGAACGCCGCTTTTGCAGTGAAAGCTGCGTTCCACGCAACGAATCGCCCCTTTTGCTCCATTTGGCAAGAAACGTGCGTTTCGTGCACCAAAGCGCTGCTTTTGCAACGAAACGTGCGTTTCGCGAACCGAATCGCCGCTTTTGTAGCGAAACGTGCGTTTCGCGCACCGAATCGCTGCTTTAACACAGTTTTGTCGCTAAACGTGCGTTTCGTGCAGCAAAACGCCGCTTTTGCAGCGAAACGTGCGTTTCGCGCACCGAATCGCTGCTTTTGCACAGTTTTGACGCTAAACCTGCGTTTCGTGCACCAAAACGCTGCTTTTGCACCGCTTTGGCAAGAAACCTGCCTTTCGTGCACCAAAACGCCGCCTTTGCAGCGAAACGTGCGTTTCGCGCACCGAATCGCCGCATTTGCTCCGTTTTGGCAAGAATCGTGCGTTTCGTGCACCAAAACGCTGCTTTTGCACCGCTTTGGCAAGAAACCTGCCTTTCGTGCACCAAAACGCCGCTTTTGCAGCGAAACGTGCGTTTCGCGCACCGAATCGCCGCATTTGCTCCGTTTTGGCAAGAATCGTGCGTTTCGTGCACCAAATCGCTGCTTTTGCACAGTTTTGACGCTAAACGTGCGTTTCGTGCACCAAAACGCCGCGTTTGCAGCGATACGTGCGTTTGGTCCACCGAATCGCCGCTTTTGCTCCGTTTTTTGGAAAGAAACGTGCGTTTCGTGAACCAAAACGCCGCTTTTGCAGCGAAACGTGCGTTTCGCGCACCGAATCGCCGCATTTTGCTCCGTTTTGGTAAGAAACGTGCGTTTCGTGCACCAAAACGCCGCTTTTGCTCCGTTTTGGCAAGAAACGTGCGTTTCGTGCACCAAAACGCCGCTTTTGCTCCGTTTTGGCAAGAAACGTGCGTTTCGTGCACCAAAACGCCGCTTTTGCTCCGTTTTGGCAAGAAACGTGCGTTTCGTGCACCAAAACGCCGCTTTTGCAACGAAACGTGCGTTTCGTGCACCAAATCGCTGCTTTTGCACAGTTTTGACGCAAAACGTGCGTTTCGAGCACCCAAAACGCCGCTTTTGCAACGAGACGTGCGTTTCGTGCACCAAATCGCTGCTTTTAGCACAGTTTTGACGCAAAACGTGCGTTTCGTGCACCAAAACGCTGCTTTTTCAGCGAAACGTGCATTTCGCGCACCGAACCGCCGCATTTGCTCCGTTTTGGCGAGAAACGTGCGTTTCGTGCACCAAATCGCTGCTTTTGCACAGTTTTGACGCAAAACGTGCGTTTCGTGCACCAAAACGCCGCTTTTGCAACGAAACGTGCGTTCCGTGCACCAAATCGCTGCTTTTGCACAGTTTTGACGCTAAACGTGCGTTTCGTGCGCCAAAACGCCGCTTTTGCAACGAAACGTGCGTTTCGTGCACCAAATCGCTGCTTTTGCACAGTTTTGACGCTAAACGTGCGTTTCGTGCACCAAATCGCTGCTTTTGCACAGTCTTGATGCTAACCGTGCGTTTCGTGCACCGAATCGGCGGTTTTGGAACGAAACGTGCGTTTCGTGCACCAAAACGCTGCTTTTGCACAGTTTTGACGCACAACGTGCGTTTCGTGCACCAAAACGCTGCTTTTGCACAGTTTTGACGCAAAACGTGCGTTTCGTGCACCAAAACGCCGCTTTTGCAGCGATACGTGCGTTTCACGCACCAAATCGCTGCTTTTGCACAGTTTTGACGCAAAACGTGCGTTTCGTGCACCAAAACGACGCTTTTGGAACGAAACGTGCGTTTCGTGCACCAAAACGCTGCTTTTGCACAGTTTTGACGCTAAACGTGCGTTTCGTGCCCCAAAATGCTGCTTTTGCACAGTTTTGACGCAAAACGTGCGTTTCGTGCCCCAAAACGCTGCTTTTGCACAGTTTTGACGCAAAACGTGCGTTTCGTGCACCAAAACGCTGCTTTTGCACAGTTTTGACGCTAAACGTGCGTTTCGTGCACCAAAACGCTGCTTTTGCAACGAAACGTGCGTTTCGTGCCCCAAAACGCTGCTTTTGCACAGTTTTGACGCAAAACGTGCGTTTCGTGCACCAAATCGCTGCTTTTGCACAGTTTTGACGCTAAACGTGCGTTTCGTGCGCCAAAACGCCGCTTTTGCAACGAAACGTGCGTTTCGTGCACCAAATCGCTGCTTTTGCACAGTTTTTGACGCAAAACGTGCGTTTCGTGCACCAAAACGCCGCTTTTGGAACGAAACGTGCGTTTCGTGCACCAAAACGCTGCTTTTGCACAGTTTTGACGCTAAACGTGCGTTTCGTGCGCAAAACGCCGCTTTTGCAGCGAAACGTGCGTTTCACGCACCGAATCACCGCTTTTACTCCGTTTTGGCGAGAAACGTGCGTTTCGTCCACCAAATCGCTGCTTTTGCACAGTTTAGACGCAAAACGTGCGTTTCGTGCGGCAAAACGCTGCTTTTGCACAGTTTTGACGCTAAACGTGCGTTTCGTGCACCAAAACGCTGCTTTTGCAACGAAACGTGCGTTTCGTGCCCCAAAAACGCTGCTTTTGCACAGTTTGACGCAAAACGTGCGTTTCGTGCACCAAAACGCTGCTTTTGCACAGTTTTGACGCTAAACGTGCGTTTCGTGCACCAAAACGCCGCTTTTGCAACGAAACGTGCGTTTCGTGCACCAAATCGCTGCTTTTGCACAGTTTTAACGCAAAACGTGCGTTTCGTGCCCCAAAATGCTGCTTTTTGCACAGTTTTGACGCAAAACGTGCGTTTCGTGCCCCAAAACGCTGCTTTTGCACAGTTTTGACGCAAAACGTGCGTTTCGTGCACCAAAACGCTGCTTTTGCACAGTTTTGACGCTAAACGTGCGTTTCGTGCATCAAAACGCTGCTTTTGCAACGAAACGTGCGTTTCGTGCCCCAAAACGCTGCTTTTGCACAGTTTTGACGCAAAACGTGCGTTTCGTGCACCAAAACGCTGCTTTTGCACAGTTTTGACGCTAAACGTGCGTTTCGTGCACCAAAACGCTGCTTTTGCAACGAAACGTGCGTTTCGTGCCCCAAAAACGCTGCTTTTGCACAGTTTTGACGCAAAACGTGCGTTTCGTGCACCAAAACGCTGCTTTTGCACAGTTTTGACGCTAAACGTGCGTTTCGTGCACCAAAACGCTGCTTTTGCAACGAAACGTGCGTTTCGTGCCCCAAAACGCTGCTTTTGCACAGTTTTGACGCAAAACGTGCGTTTCGTGCACCAAAACGCCGCTTTTGCAGCGATACGTGCGTTTCACGCACCAAATCGCTGCTTTTGCACAGTTTTGACGCAAAACGTGCGTTTCGTGCACCAAAACGCCGCTTTTGCAACGAAACGTGCGTTTCGTGCACCAAATCGCTGCTTTTGCACAGTTTTAACGCAAAACGTGCGTTTCGTGCCCCAAAATGCTGCTTTTTGCACAGTTTTGACGCAAAACGTGCGTTTCGTGCCCCAAAACGCTGGCTTTTGCACAGTTTTGACGCAAAACGTGCGTTTCGTGCACCAAAACGCTGCTTTTGCACAGTTTTGACGCTAAACGTGCGTTTCGTGCACCAAAACGCTGCTTTTGCAACGAAACGTGCGTTTCGTGCCCCAAAACGCTGCTTTTGCACAGTTTTGACGCAAAACGTGCGTTTCGTGCACCAAAACGCTGCTTTTGCACAGTTTTGACGCAAAACGTGCGTTTCGTGCCCCAAAACGCTGCTTTTGCACAGTTTTGACGCAAAACGTGCGTTTCGTGCACCAAAACGCTGCTTTTGCACAGTTTTGACGCAAAACGTGCGTTTCGTGCACCAAAAACGCTGCTTTTGCACAGTTTTGACGCTAAACGTGCGTTTCGTGCACCAAAACGCTGCTTTTGCAACGAAACGTGCGTTTCGTGCACCAAAACGCTGCTTTTGCACAGTTTTAACGCAAAACGTGCGTTTCGTGCACCAAAACGCTGCTTTTGCACAGTTTTAACGCAAAACGTGCGTTTCGTGCACCAAAACGCTGCTTTTGCACAGTTTTAACGCAAAACGTGCGTTTCGTGCACCAAAACGCTGCTTTTGCACAGTTTTGACGCAAAACGTGCGTTTCGTGCACCAAAACGCTGCTTTTGCAACGAAACGTGCGTTTCGTGCACCAAAACGCTGCTTTTGCACAGTTTTGACGCTAAACGTGCGTTTCGTGCGCAAAACGCCGCTTTTGCAGCGAAACCGTGCGATTCACGCACCGAATCACCGCTTTTACTCCTTTTTGGCGAGAAACGTGCGTTTCGTCCACCAAATCGCTGCTTTTGCACAGTTTTAGACGCAAAACGTGCGTTTCGTGCGGCAAAACGCCGCTTTTGCAACGAAACGTGCGTTTCGTGCACCAAATCGCTGCTTTTGCACAGTTTTGACGCTAAACGTGCGTTTCGTGCACCAAAACGCCGCTTTTGCTCCGCTTTGGCAAGAACGTGCGTTTCGTGCACCAAAACGCCGCTTTTGCAGCGAAACGTGCGTTTCGCGCACCGAATCGCTGCTTTTGCACAGTTTTGACGCTAAACGTGCGTTTCGTGCACCAAAACGCCGCTTTTGCTCCGTTTTGGCAAGAAACGTGCGTTTCGTGCAACACAACGCCGCTTTTGCAGTGAAAGCTGCGTTTCACGCAACGAATCGCCCCTTTTGCTCCATTTGGCAAGAAACGTGCGTTTCGTGCACCAAAGCGCTGCTTTTGCACAGTTTTGACGCTAACCGTGCGTTTCGTGCACCAATACGCCGCTTTTGCAGCGAAACGTGCGATTCGCGCACCGAATCGGCGCTTGTGCTCCGTTTTGGCAAAGAACGTGCGTTTCGTGAATCAAATCGCTGCTTTTGCACAGTTTTGACGCTAAACGTGCGTTTCGTGCGCCAAAACGCCGCTTTTGCAACGAAACGTGCGTTTCGTGCACCAAATCGCTGCTTTTGCACAGTTTTGACGCTAAACGTGCGTTTCGTGCGCCAAGACGCCGCTTTTGCAACGAAACGTGCGTTACGTGCACCAAATCGCTGCTTTGCACAGCTTTAACGCAAAACGTGCGTTTCGTGTACCAAAACGCCGCTTTTGCAGCGAAACGTGTGTTTCGCGCACCGAATCGCCGCTTTTTGCTCCGTTTTGGCAAGAAACGTGCGTTTCGTGCACCAAATCGCTGCTTTTGCACAGTCTTGACGCTAACCGTGCGTTTCGTGCACCGAATCGGCGGTTTTGCAGCGAAACGTGCGTTTCGCGCACCAAAACGCCGCTTTTGCAACGAAACGTGCGTTTCGTGCACCAAATCGCTGCTTTTGCACAGTTTTGACGCACAACGTGCGTTTCGTGCACCAAAACGCTGCTTTTGCACAGTTTTGATGCAAAACGTGCGTTTCGTGCACCAAAACGCCGCTTTTGCAGCGATACGTGCGTTTCACGCACCAAATCGCTGCTTTTGCACAGTTTTGACGCAAAACGTGCGTTTCGTGCACCAACAACGCCGCTTTTGCAACGAAACGTGCGTTTCGTGCACCAAATCGCTGCTTTTGCACAGTTTTGACGCAAAACGTGCGTTTCGTGCACCAAAACGCCGCTTTTGCAACGAGACGTGCGTTTCGTGCACCAAGTCGCTGCTTTTGCACAGTTTTGACGCACAACGTGCGTTTCGTGCACCAAAACGCTGCTTTTGCACAGTTTTGACGCAAAACGTGCGTTTCGTGCACCAAAAACGCCGCTTTTGCAGCGATACGTGCGTTTCACGCACCAAATCGCTGCTTTTGCACAGTTTTGACGCAAAACGTGCGTTTCGTGCACCAAAACGCCGCTTTTGCAACGAAACGTGCGTTTCGTGCACCAAATCGCTGCTTTTGCACAGTTTGACGCAAAACGTGCGTTTCGTGCACCAAAACGCTGTTTTTTTCAGCGAAACGTGCATTTCGCGCACCGAACCGCCGCATTTGCTCCGTTTTGGCGAGAAACGTGCGTTTCGTGCACCAAATCGCTGCTTTTGCACAGTTTTGACGCAAAACGTGCGTTTCGTGCACCAAAACGCCGCTTTTGCAACGAAACGTGCGTTCCGTGCACCAAAATCGCTGCTTTTGCACAGTTTTGACGCTAAACGTGCGTTTCGTGCGCCAAAACGCCGCTTTTGCAACGAAACGTGCGTTTCGTGCACCAAATCGCTGCTTTTGCACAGTTTTGACGCTAAACGTGCGTTTCGTGCACCAAATCGCTGCTTTTGCACAGTCTTGACGCTAACCGTGCGTTTCGTGCACCGAATCGGCGGTTTTGCTCCGTTTTGGCAAGAAACGTGCGTTTTGTGAATCAAAGCGCTGCTTTTGCCACAGTTTTGACGCTAAACGTGCGTTTCGTGTACCAAAACGCCGCTTTTGCAGCGAAACGTGCGTTTCACGCACCGAATCGCCGCTTTTGCTCCGTTTTGGCGAGAAACGTGCGTTTCGTGCACCAAATCGCGGCTTTTGCAACGAAACGTGCGTTTCGTGCACCAAAACGCTGCTTTTGCACAGTTTTGACGCTAAACGTGCGTTTCGAGCACCAAATCGCTGCTTTTGCACAGTTTTGACACAAAACGTGCGTTTCGTGCACCAAAACGCCGCTTTGCAACGAAACGTGCGTTTCGTGCACCAAATCGCTGCTTTTGCACAGTTTTGACGCTAAACGTGCGTTTCGAGCACCAAATCGCTGCTTTTGCACAGTTTTTGACGCAAAACGTGCGTTTCGTGCACCAAAACGCCGCTTTTGCAACGAAACGTGCGTTTCGTGCACCAAAACGCCGCTTTTGCAACGAAACGTGCGTTTCGTGCACCAAATCGCTGCTTTTGCACAGTTTTGACGCAAAACGTGCGTTTCGTGCACTAAAACGCCGCTTTTGCAACGAAACGTGCGTTTCGTGCACCAAATCGCTGCTTTTTGCACAGTTTTGACGCAAAACGTGCGTTTCGTGCACCAAAACGCCGCTTTTGCAACGAAACGTGCGTTTCGTGCACCAAATCGCTGCTTTTGCACAGTTTAGACGCAAAACGTGCGTTTCGTGCGGCAAAACGCCGCTTTTGCAACGAAACGTGCGTTTCGTGCACCAAATCGCTGCTTTTGCACAGTTTTGACGCTAAACGTGCGTTTCGAGCACCAAATCGCTGCTTTTGCACCAGTTTTGACGCAAAACGTGCGTTTTGTGCACCAAAACGCCGCTTTTGCAACGAAACGTGCGTTTCGTGCACCAAATCGCTGCTTTTGCACAGTTTTGACGCAAAACGTGCGTTTCGTGCACCAAAACGCCGCTTTTGCAACGAAACGTGCGTTTCGTGCACCAAATCGCTGCCTTAGCACAGTTTAGACGCAAAACGTGCGTTTCGTGCGGCAAAACGCCGCTTTTGCAACGAAACGTGCGTTTCGTGCACCAAATCGCTGCGTTTGCACAGTTTTGACGCTAAACGTGCGTTTCGAGCACCAAATCGCTGCTTTTGCACAGTTTTGACTCAAACGTGCGTTTCGTGCACCAAAACGCCGCTTTTGCAACGAAACGTGCGTTTCGTGCACCAAATCGCTGCTTTTGCACAGTTTTGACGCTAAACGTGCGTTTCGTGCACCAAAACGCCGCTTTTGCAACGAAACGTGCGTTTCGTGCACCAAAACGCTGCTTTTGCACAGTTTTGACGCTAAACGTGCGTTTCGTGCGCCAAAACGCCGCTTTTGCAGCGAAACGTGCGTTTCACGCACCGAATCACCGCTTTTACTCCGTTTTGGCGAGAAACGTGCGTTTCGTGCACGAATCGCTGCTTTTGCACAGTTTAGACGCAAAACGTGCGTTTCGTGCGCCAAAACGCCGCTTTTGCCAACGAAACGTGCGTTTCGTGCACCAAATCGCTGCTTTTGCACAGTTTTGACGCTAAACGTGCGTTTCGAGCACCAAATCGCTGCTTTTGCACAGTTTTGACGCAAAACGTGCGTTTCGTGCACCAAATCGCTGCTTTTGCACAGTTTTGACGCTAAACGTGCGTTTCGAGCACCAAATCGCTGCTTTTGCACAGTTTTGACGCAAAACGTGCGTTTCGTGCACCAAAACGCCGCTTTTGCAACGAAACGTGCGTTTCGTGCACCAAAACGCTGCTTTTGCACAGTTTTGACGCAAAACGTGCGTTTCGTGCGCCAAAACGCCGCTTTTTGCAACGAAACGTGCGTTTCGTGCACCAAATCGCTGCTTTTGCACAGTTTTGACGCAAAACGTGCGTTTCGTGCACCAAAACGCCGCATTTGCAAAGAAACGTGCGTTTCGTGCACCAAATCGCTGCTTTTGCACAGTTTTGACGCACAACGTGCGTTTCGTGCACCAAAACGCTGCTTTTGCATAGTTTTGACGCAAAACGTGCGTTTCGTGCACCAAAACGCCGCTTTTGCAACGAAACGTGCGTTTCGTGCACCAAATCGCTGCTTTTGCACAGTTTTGACGCAAAACGTGCGTTTCGTGCACCAAATCGCTGCTTTTGCACAGTTTTGACGCTAAACGTGCGTTTCGTGCGCCAAACGCCGCTTTTGCAACGAAACGTGCGTTTCGTGCACACCAAATCGCTGCTTTTGCACAGTTTTGACGCAAAACGTGCGTTTCGTGCACCAAAACGCCGCTTTTGCAACGAAACGTGCGTTTCGTGCACCAAAACGCTGCTTTTGCACAGTTTTGACGCTAAACGGGCGTTTCGTGCGCCAAAACGCCGCTTTTGCAGCGAAACGTGCGTTTCACGCACCGAATCACCCGCTTTTACTCCGTTTTGGCGAGAAACGTGCGTTTCGTTCACCAAATCGCTGCTTTTGCACAGTTTAGACGCAAAACGTGCGTTTCGTGCGGCAAAACGCCGCTTTTGCAACGAAACGTGCGTTTCGTGCACCAAATCGCTGCTTTTGCACAGTTTTGACGCTAAACGTGCGTTTCGAGCACCAAATCGCTGCTTTTGCACAGTTTTGACGCAAAACGTGCGTTTCGTGCACCAAAACGCCGCTTTTGCAACGAAACGTGCGTTTCGTGCACCAAATCGCTGCTTTTGCACAGTTTTACGCTTAAACGTGCGTTTCGAGCACCAAATCGCTGCTTTTGCATAGTTTTTGACGCAAAACGTGCGTTTCGTGCACCAAAACGCCGCTTTTGCAACGAAACGTGCGTTTCGTGCACCAAAACGCCGCTTTTGCAACGAAACGTGCGTTTCGTGCACCAAATCGCTGCTTTTGCACAGTTTTGACGCAAAACGTGCGTTTCGTGCACTAAAACGCCGCTTTTGGCAACGAAACGTGCGTTTCGTGCACCAAATCGCTGCTTTTGCACAGTTTTGACGCAAAACGTGCGTTTCGTGCACCAAAACGCCGCTTTGCAACGAAACGTGCGTTTCGTGCACCAAATCGCTGCTTTTGCACAGTTTAGACGCAAAACGTGCGTTTCGTGCGGCAAAACGCCGCTTTTGCAACGAAACGTGCGTTTCGTGCACCAAATCGCTGCTTTTGCACAGTTTTGACGCTAAACGTGCGTTTCGTGCACCAAAACGCCGCTTTTGCT
>CALSEM010000049.1:0-33789 GCA_943735885.1 Stelis phaeoptera | reverse complement strand
CGAAGTCGGTTATATTTTTTTTCCAAAAATTATTTTATCTGTTAGTAATACGGCTGAGAGGAAATCATTGTACTTTTCTTTCTTTCTTTCATGTTTTAATCTCCAAGCTCTAATAAAGAACATTTAATATAAAAGCAAAACACACTTTGAATTTATCCTCAAAAGGTTATGGGCCCAGGGTATGCTAGTTAAGTGTTTGTGCTGAAAACGGGTTCTTTAAAAGAAAGTTGTTTGAAGTGCTGAAGTGACATTTTTATGAAAAGCATCGACAGTAAGCCATTCGATATAACACAAAATACCACGATGGCTGATAATATGAAGCTTTATCAAATCTATCGATTCAACGGTGAAAACTTTCATCTGTGGGTTCGTCAAATGGAGATTTTTATGGCCGAAAACAAACTCAAGCCGTACATCCTTGGAACTGAGGTGAGAACCGATCAAAACTCTGCCATGTGGGATGCAAAAGATGCAGAAGCTCAAGCATTTATCATGCGAGGCTTGGAGCTGGACCAACTGAAATATTTGTCAGACTGTAACACTGCAGCTAAGATGTGGTCACGTTTAAAGACAGTACACTCTGAGAAAAGTGATTAATCTGTTCAAGTTTTGTTACACAAATTCTTCAATAGCAAAATGGAGGATTGTGAAAAGGTCGCTGATTTCGTTGCAAAAATTGTCTGTTTTGCGCAACGATTAAAGGACATGGGAATGGAGCAGAAAACTCCCGTGATTATCACGAAAATCCTTACAAGTCTACCACCAAAATTTGATAATGTAAGGACTTCCTGGTATGCTGTATCGAAGGGAGATCAAACCATCGAACGACTCACGGACCATCTCGTCAACGAGGAAGCTATTTTGAATTCAAGAACAACAAGCGAGGACAAACCAACCGAAGCCGCATTCATCGCTAACAGAGGTAATCATCCACGAACACCAAGCAGCCGAAGTACAAGTAGGTCGAATTTCGACAGTGGTCCTCATGCGAAATCAAACAATAATAAAAGAAATATTCGATGTAATTACTGCGAAAGATTTGGACATTTAGCACGCGATTGCAATAAAAAGAAATATGATCGCCAAAATGCGAATAGAAACCATACTTATTTAGCACAAGCATCTAATGCTGATCAAAGTCATTATGATTATTTAAATTGTTCTCAACTTTTTACCGCTGAAAATTTTGTATGTTGTAAAAATGAAGCGGTTGATTATTGGTTCGCGGACTCTGGTGCATCTGAGCACATGACTTTTAGACGTGATTGGCTTGTAAATTTCAAATCTTTTGAAGAAAAATCTTATTTTGTTCGCGTCGGTAACGGTCAACTTATACAAGCAAGAGGTAAAGGTGATGTTTACGTTCAAGTCAAAATCAATAATACTGAGATCATTACACACACTATTACAGATGTTTTGTTTGTGCCTGAAATAGAAAAGAATCTCATTTCTGTTGCTAAGAGCACAATGAAGGGCTTACAAGTAACTTTCGATGAAGGTGGAAATACTGTACGATTCATGAAAAATAATAAAATATTAGTAACCGGTTTCAAAGAAAATAACATGTATCGATTAAACTTTCTGACAAACAAAATCCCTAAAGCTGAATTAAATATAGCCGCTAGTTTGAGTTTGATGCAATGGCATGAACGCTTAGGCCACCCAAATTTCAAAACGTTAAGAACAATGTGTAGAACTTCCGCGGCTCGAGATTTATGTATAAATAACTTATCTGAGGAAAATCCTTTTTGCGAGCCTTGCGTTAAGGCGAAGCAACATCGGGGGAACTTTCCTAAGAACCAGGCAGTTCGTTCTAAAACGCCGGGTGAAATTTTCCACGTAGATTTGTGCGGGAAAATGCAAAATACTTCGACAGGGGGCGCGAATTATTTTATGCTATTTAAAGATGACTTTTCTAGATTTTGTTTTGTGTATCTGTTAAAAGATAAAACTGAGACCTTAGCTAATATAAAAAGATTTTACGCTGATGTTACATCTCAAGGTCATCAAATAAGGAGAATAAGGTCAGATCGAGGCTTAGAGTTTACTAATTCTGATGTTGAAGATTTTTTAAATACAAAAGGCATAAAACATAATTTTTCCACCCCTCTAACGCCTGAGCAAAACGGCTTTATAGAACGACAAAATCGTACAATTGTAGAATCAGCTAAAGCTATGTTAGCTACAAAAAATCTACCAGTTTACTTATGGGGGGAAGCTGTAAACACAGCTGTGTACTTAAAAAATCGTACTAGTTCCGAAATTATTAATAATCTAACGCCTTACGAATTGTGGTTCAATGAAAAACCATCTCTAAAACACATTAAAACATTTGGTAGTGATTGTTATTGTTGCGTAGCGAAGCGAAACGCGCGATCGCTGGCCACGAGGTCGCGGGTGTTCACCCTTTTCAGGATGCGGAGTGAGGATAAGCGGAGGGCCTCGATAGACCTCGGAAACGGTTGAACGTAAGAACGTGGCGACTGGAAAGTCGCCTGGAACGGGGGAGAGCGGATAGTCAAGCACAGGTCGACGGATAATCACAAACTATGTTTTATAGCGATCGTTTTAATCAGTTCACACTTTGTACAGTTACCGACGAGACGGATTTAAGCGGTGAAGCGCGGAACTCAGTTGGCGGTACGGTGCAACTGGCGAAATGTTTTCGGCCACACAATAGCGATTAGCGCGGAGACGGTGGGCAAAGTTACCCAGGTGCGAGAGATCGGCGAATTGCACGTGGACGCCCTCGACGCGACGCGACTCCGAGCGAGTGGTAGAACACCAACGGACCGAGAACAAGAATCAAAAAGGCGGGATACGGTTCTCGAGAAACGAGACAGGAAGAAAAATTCATTTTGACCGTTAGCGCTCGGTATATATATAGTCGGAAAAACAAAGGGATCCGGATCGACCAATCGATCGCTCGCGGTATCGACTCGCACGCGTGATGTCTATTCGGCGCACGCATGCGAGCGTGCGTGTTGGCGCTCGCGAGGCGGAGCCCAGGAGCGTGGGTTGACAGATGCGCAGGGCGCGTCCTGGGCCCGCTAAGGCTCGTATCGCGCGACCGGGTGCCCGTGGCATCCGGATTTTGTCTATTTCGGAACATACCGCCCGCCTCGGATCGCCATGATCCGATATCATCGAGAAAACTTACATACTAACGCTTGGTAATATACAGCTTAGTCTACCTTAACCTACTATATACAATATATATATACGTTCCGTTTACGAGGCGAGTGAGGAACACCGCCCGCCGTGCGGAGTCGGCGGGGGTCAGTCGGGACCGGTTGTATCGGTCGCGAGCTCCGTTTGGTTGATTTCGACCGGTAAGAAGCATAGTTTCGTGATCGGGCGGCGAAACTCGCTCTGAGCGGTCTTGACCGTCACGACGCGGTTTATTCCGTCGGTACCCGGGTGACATTTTACGATGCGACCTAATTCCCATTTACATGGCGGCGCGAGCGGGTTCCGAAGGAGTACTAACCTCCCTGGTTTTGCGAGGTTGGTGACGGTTTTCCATTTTGGTCGTTGTTGGAGCGTATGTAAATAATCGCTCGACCACGCTTGCCAAAAGGTTTCAGCCATTTGACGGAGTAATTGCCACCGAGTTAGGCGTTGCTCACGGACGTCCAGCAGGGTTGGAGCGGGAACGGCGTTGAGCGCGGCGCCGGTGAGAAAGTGCCCCGGTGTGAGCGCGGAGTAATCGTCGATGCTGTCCGACATCGGCGCGATCGGTCGAGAATTCAAGCACGCTTCCGTTTGACATAACACTGTGGTCAATTCCTCGAAAGTCAACGTGTGCGCACCGATGGCTCGTTTTAAATGGTACTTCGCGCTCCGAACTCCGGCTTCCCACAAGCCCCCGAAATGTGGTGCGGAAGGAGGGATGAACACCCACTCGATACGGTCGGTCGCGAGTTTGTTGCGTAGGTCAATCTCTCGCGTGACGGATTGAAATAAGCGGTGTAACTCCTTGTCGGCTCCTTGAAACGTCGTTCCGTTGTCCGAATACATCGTGGAAGGTAATCCACGACGTGCGCAAAAACGGTCGAAACATGCGAGGAATGCGGCCGTGGAATAGTCGCTTACTAGCTCTAAATGTATCGCTCGCGTCGGAAGACATACAAAGAGCGCGATATACGCCTTTCTCGCCTTGAAACCACGTCCTGCGGTGGTGCGAACGAGAACCGGGCCTGCGTAATCCACCCCGCAATGAAGAAACGCGCGTTCGGCTTTGTTTACTCGATGAGGCGGAAGAGATCCCATCAGGTCTTGCGCGTGATTTGCCCGTTCGCGAGTGCACGTGACGCAGCGATAAAGGACGGCGCGAATGACCGGTCGCGCACGCAACAGCCAAAACTCTTGGCGGAGAGTGGCGAGGGTGAGCTGAGGACCCCCGTGTAAGGTGCGAAGGTGCACGGAAAGGACGAGGAGTTTGACTAGAGGGTGAGAAGCTAGGATAATGGGATGTTTTGAATTTTCCGGCATCGTCGTTTTTTGCAACCGCCCGCCGACTCGGATTAATCCGTGATCGTCGAGGTACGCGTGGAACGCGAGGAGCGCGCTTTTCTTTGGTAGCGGTTTGTTGTGATGTAAGCACTGCAGTTCGACGGAAAACAGCTGGTTTTGGATGTACTTTAACCAGAAGATGCGCGCGTGTTGGACTTCGCCAGCACGGAGTGCGGCGTGCGGTTGAAGGTCGTGGTGTTGCGCGGACGGCGAAGTTGACGCGAGTCTCCGACGGAGCTTGGCGATGAATAAGAAAAGATAGGCAGTTACGCGCAGGAGTTTATTCCACTGCGAGAACTTGTTAGCGAGTTCCCACTCGGGAGGCGGGATGGCGTGCGCGACCGTTAATGACCTCGCTTCGAGCGAGGCGGACCGATCCACACAAGGAGTATCAGTCGGCCAGTCAGACGCTGCCATGCGCAACCACGGCGGGCCTTGCCACCAGAGGAGATGCTGGCTGAAGTTTTCACCGGTCAACCCGCGAGATGCACAATCGGCAGGATTATCCGCCGTTGACACGTGTCTCCAAAGCGCGGACGGTAAGTTGATTTGTATCTCATGTACGCGATTCGCGACGAACGTTTTCCATCGCGACGGGTGTTGTGTGACCCAATTGAGAACAATGGTTGAATCTGTCCAACAGTGGACAGGCATAGTGGAGAACGTGGTTGTAGATTGGACAAACTGCATTAAACGCGAGAGGAGGAGCGCAGCGCATAACTCTAGCCGCGGAACACTCATAGGTTTGACCGGAGCTACTTTCGATTTGGCGACGAGGAGTGATACGCGGACGTCGCCGGATAAGGTATGTGTTCGTAAATAAACGACCGCGGCATACGCGGAATTTGACGCGTCGGCAAATCCGTGCAGCTCACAGGCGTGTGCGTGTGAGCCGTATTCAACCCATCGCGGCACCGAGAGCTGTTGTAAACATACGAGCTGCCGATAGTAAACAGCCCATTCATCGAAAATTTCCGACGGGATCTGCGTGTCCCAGTCGCACTTAAGCCGCCAAAGTTGTTGCAAGAAGATTTTCGCCGTAACCACGATGGGAGAAACCCAGCCGAGCGGATCGAAGAATTTAGCGATCGTGGATAAAATTTCGCGTTTTGTGCGCGGCACGGTTTCGGTGGTTTGAATATTAAATTGAAATGAATCCGATACGCGGTTCCACGCGACGCCTAACACTTTCACGCTGTCGTCCTCCTGAAGAGTTTTGTTGTTTGCAAGACTATGTTTACTCGGTTGGATGTCGGACAATAATGCGGAAGAATTGCTCGCCCACTTTCGGAGGTTGAACCCGGCGGTTTTTAAGAGTGCGACAAGCTGATCTCGAATACGACGCGCGAGGTTTTCATCGTCGGCTCCAAACACGCAATCGTCGACGTAAATCTGGTTTGTCAATACCGGAAGTGCGAGTGGATATTTTGACCCTTCGTCCACCGCTAACTGTTGAAGGACCCGAAGCGCGAGAAACGGTGCTGACGCGGTTCCGTACGTAACGGTGCGGAGACGAAAGTGTTGGAGAGGTTCCGTCGGAGACGCGCGCCATACGATTCGCTGGTAATCGACATCGCGGTCATCGACGAGGATTTGTCGGTACATCTTCTCGATGTCCGCGATGTAAACGTAGCGATGTAACCGCCACTGCAAGATGACAGAAGGAAGTTCCGTTTGAAGTTTCGGCCCTACATGTAAGTGGTCATTCAACGACGTACCGTTCGAAGTGTGACACGACGCATTAAAAACAACGCGGAGACGCGTCGTCAGGCTACTTTCACGTACCACAGCGTGGTGTGGAATGTAAACAGTTTGCGTGTTTACCTTGTCGCTCTCGTGCACCTCGCTCATGTGGTGAAGTGTCGCGTATTCCTGCATGAAATTTGCGTACTCGTTTGCTAGAGCTACATTGTTTTTCAGACGCTGCTCTTGTCGGAACCACATGGTTTTCGCGGTGGAGACGGACGACCCGATGTCAATGGGAGGTCCGCGGATAAAAGGCAGCCGAACGCAATATTGTCCGGTGGAGGTCCGCGTGTGTGTATGCGAAAAGTGACTGTCACACTCCTGTTCCGCTGGTGTGAGCGGAGCAGTAGCGGGGATTTGCTCAATCTCCCAAAATCGACGAAGGGAAGCGTCTAACGACTCAAACGTTGTACAGTGGAGTGCAGGAACGACGTACGAGGAGGAGGAACCATTGGAGGGGATAGGACCGGAAAGAATCCAACCAAGAGTGGTGTTTTGTGCAACAGGTTCATTGGCGGCGCCCGAACGAATTCCTGGTTTCAACGTGCGTCCGTAAATATCGGCGCCGATTATCATTTCGATCGGATCGGAGCTGAAGGGATTCTCATCCGCTAAATCGAGGTCGCGTAGGTGGTGAAACACGCAAGCATGGGCAAACCGCGGAGGTAGGTAATTTGATAGGTTCTTTACGATCAATGCGGTGGTGGAATATACAGCCTCGGATTTTTTACAAGATCGGATTTGAAGGTCTGTTTGCGCCTTGCAGTAGGTTTCGCTGTTGCCGACCCCGGTGATTGCAACGGAGACTCGAGATCGCGGCGCTCTTAACCTTTGTGCAAGATTTTCGGTTATTAAGGAAACGACGGAGCCTTGATCGAGCAGCGCACGAATTCGTTGAGAACGACCGTGGCGGGTTTGAATCTGAATCCAGGCGGATGCGAGGATAATTTGCGAGCGGAGTGACGTTGAGCGCGTCACGGACAACGACGGAACACATGACGCCGCGGATTCTTCTGCGACGGCGGAAGGAGTCGCATTTCCTTCGGGTGGCGGCGGCGTAGCCTGGACATGAAGCAAGGTATGATGACGTTTCTTGCATTTTTGACACGTGAATTTGCTTTTACAATCAGGAAGATTATGTTGGCTACTGAGGCAGTTGAAACATCGTTTCCCTTGCTTCACGTACGCGATTCGTTGAACGACCGATTTCCCGCGAAAGTCTGGACATTGATTCAGTCCGTGACTCGATTTACACAAAGCGCACTTTAACGTTGATGACGTGGTTCCATGTGACGCAAACGAAGATCGCGCGGGCGCAGGTTTGACGTTAGCGGATAGGGGGGTCCGTGACACCGTCGGAGAAAGCGACTCTAAGGAACGAATGCGGTTTTCCAGGAAGGTGTCTAGTTCCTCGTACCGTGGAAAGGCGGTGGACCCGCCTAATTGTAGTTCCCACGCGCGTCGCGTGGTCTTGTCGATTGAATTAATCACGAGGCAAACTAAAATTTCGTTCCATTGGTCAACGGCGCAGTCCAGGTTTTTTAACGCTTGAATCGCCATGTTGGCGCGATCGCGGACGTCACTCAGCGCGGCTCTGGACTCGATCGCGGTACGTGGTAAATTTAGGAGGTTTTGCACATGTACGGTAATCAAACGCCGCTTGTTGTCGTACCGGCGTACCAACAAGTCCCACGCGATTCGAAAGTTTGCGTCGGTAATCGCGAGGGTTCGCACAGCGTCTAACGGTTCCTTTTGTAAACACGATAACAAATATTGTAATTTGGATACCTCAGACAATGCGTTATTATTGACAATCATCGCTTTGAACCTGTCCCTGAAGCTCTCCCAATTTTCAGGTTCGCCGGAGT
Organism: Stelis phaeoptera; assembly: GCA_943735885.1. NCBI lineage: Eukaryota > Metazoa > Arthropoda > Insecta > Hymenoptera > Megachilidae > Stelis > Stelis phaeoptera. The sequence continues at coordinate 25,660 of CALSEM010000049.1, read as the reverse complement.
ACGTCGGGAGGTTGAGTTGCGGAAGCCGGTCAACGTGGGTGACAGTGGCTGGATGCTGACCGGTGGACTCCGCCGCGCCGGCTGGTGCTGCAGAAGATTCGCGCTGCCTCCTCTCCTCCAGCTGGTTGAGAACTTCCGCCATATAGTCGGACGCGGACATATACGCATCATGAGTAGTCATGAAGTGCTGCTCCAGGAAGTAGTCCATCGTCTTGTGCTGCTCCGGGGTCGCCGCGGCTATGAGCTGGCGGTGGAGGGCCTGACTCTCCTTGAAGGCGTCCTCCAATTTGGCCAAGCGGTTGCGGACGTTGGCCACCGTGTAGTTGGCCTTGCCAAGTTTTTTGAAGTTGTCCAACGCTCGTAGCACAAAATACATCGAGTCTCGTTGTTGTCGCACTAGTTTTTCTATATCGCCCATGTTGTCGTATAGAAGGTCGCCGAAATCGTTTTCGAACCCGCACTTTGTTGTCACGCTCGAGGTCAAAGTCGGTACAACGGCTCAGGCGATGTTCCCTAATTTGAATCCGCACACCGATTTTCACTCAGTATCCGGCTCGAAGGACCAAATTTTGTTGCGTAGCGAAGCGAAACGCGCGATCGCTGGCCACGAGGTCGCGGGTGTTCACCCTTTTCAGGATGCGGAGTGAGGATAAGCGGAGGGCCTCGATAGACCTCGGAAACGGTTGAACGTAAGAACGTGGCGACTGGAAAGTCGCCTGGAACGGGGGAGAGCGGATAGTCAAGCACAGGTCGACGGATAATCACAAACTATGTTTTATAGCGATCGTTTTAATCAGTTCACACTTTGTACAGTTACCGACGAGACGGATTTAAGCGGTGAAGCGCGGAACTCAGTTGGCGGTACGGTGCAACTGGCGAAATGTTTTCGGCCACACAATAGCGATTAGCGCGGAGACGGTGGGCAAAGTTACCCAGGTGCGAGAGATCGGCGAATTGCACGTGGACGCCCTCGACGCGACGCGACTCCGAGCGAGTGGTAGAACACCAACGGACCGAGAACAAGAATCAAAAAGGCGGGATACGGTTCTCGAGAAACGAGACAGGAAGAAAAATTCATTTTGACCGTTAGCGCTCGGTATATATATAGTCGGAAAAACAAAGGGATCCGGATCGACCAATCGATCGCTCGCGGTATCGACTCGCACGCGTGATGTCTATTCGGCGCACGCATGCGAGCGTGCGTGTTGGCGCTCGCGAGGCGGAGCCCAGGAGCGTGGGTTGACAGATGCGCAGGGCGCGTCCTGGGCCCGCTAAGGCTCGTATCGCGCGACCGGGTGCCCGTGGCATCCGGATTTTGTCTATTTCGGAACAGTTATGTTCATGTGCCGAAAAGTCAAAGATCGAAATGGGAGTATAATAGCGTTAAATGCATTTTAGTTGGTTTTCATGATGAAAGTAAAGCCTATCGAGTGTATGACTCAGCTAAGCGGGCTGTGTACGTTCGAAGAGACGTCATCTTTAATGACCATGAAAAGGTAAATACTTTTTTGCAAACAAGCGATCTAAATTCCAAACTTGACTTAGAGTCACAAAAACCACCCGTGAAATCCCAATCAGAGGAAGAAAATGTTTTTGAAGATAAAAGTACGTATAAGAATCCACGTTTGCCAATTCCGAGAGACCCTTACCCTCTTAGAAAGAACTCAACGAAAGAAAAGGCTGAAGAAGCAAATTTTTCTGAAGTATTCCTTGCCACTGTAGAGCCTGTTTCACTCGAAGATGCGTTGAATTCTTTAGATGCAAATAACTGGTTAAATGCTATAAATGAGGAATTGAGTGCTTTAACCAAGAACAAAACTTGGATTCTTGTACCGCGGCCGACGCATAAAAATGTAATTTAAAACCGTTGGGTGTTCAAAAGGTTAAAGCGCGACTTGTCGTAAAGGGTTGCTCACAAAAACCGGGCATTGACTACGAGGAAACCTTTTCGCCCGTAGCGAGATACGAATCTGTGAGATTAATCTTGTCCATAGCGGCGGCTTTAAATTTAAGTATAATTCAATTCGATGTAAAAACTGCCTTTTTACACGGCGATTTGGATGAACCGATCTACATGGAGCAGCCATACGGTTTCGAAACTGATGATGATTCAGTTTGTTTACTGAAACATAGTCTCTATGGTCTAAAACAAGCGTCTCGTCAATGGAATCTAAAGATAGTAAATTTTCTAATTAAAAGAAAATTCGTGCAAATGCATGCAGATCCATGTATTTTTGTTCATAAAAACCTAGAATCAAATACCTTAATTTATATAGCAATATACGTTGACGATGGGTTAATATGCGGAAATAATGATGATTCCATTTCCAATATAATAAGAGATTTGCAGCAAGATTTTGAAATTGTTTATGGAAACGCTGAATGTTTTGTGGGGATGCAAATCGACAGAAGTAAGGATGGCAAAAGGTTAAAAATACACCAGGAGGCGTATGCAAATAAGATTTTAGAAAGATTTAATCATGCAAACTGTACTGCCATCTCTACTCCTATCGAAATTGGAAATCACTTTCTCTATTCTGATAAAGACAATAAACAAGAATCTAACAACTTTCCATATCGTGAAGCGATAGGCTCACTGATGTTTTTGATGTGTGTGAGCAGACCTGATTTAGCTTTCTCCGTGAACGTATTAAGCGGATTTATGCAAGACCCAAAATATGTGCATTGGGTAGCAATTAAACGTGTCTTGAGATACCTGAAAGGTACTACTTCTCATGGTATAACTTTTGCTGTAAATACAAATAAAGTTGAAATCTCCGCTTACTGCGATGCGGATTGGGCGAATGATCCATTGACACGAAGAAGTGCAACGGGGTGGTTTATATTCTGTAATGATGGTCCCATTGCCTGGAGTTCAAAAAGACAAACTGTCGTAGCGACGTCCACGACCGAAGCGGAGTTTATCGCTTTGTGTGCAGTCACAAAAGAAATCGCGTGGTATAGACCTTTTTTAAAGGAACTAAGTTTTGAACAATGTAATCCTAAAAAGGTCTACTCGGACAATCAAAGGGCAATATCCATAGTTCTAAACCCGCAGTGTGCGAAGCGAACAAAGCACATTGATGTACAATTCTTTTATAAGTGTGAAAAACAAAGAGAAAAACAAATTGATGTGTGTTATACTTCTTCTGCGCGTCAACCTGCTGATATGTTGACGAAAGCAACAACTAAAGAAAAATTGTTAAGCTTCGTTGAAATTTATAATAGTGGGCAGTAAATTAAGAAGCGAGAGGAAGTGTTAAGAATATACATATACCCGCTTCTTAATTTGAACATGTCTGTGTGTGTGTGTTGTCGTGTTTGTGTCTTTGCGTTACCGAGCCGTTAGTTGGAATCGACACGTCGAGTTGTTGACATAAGCGTCTTTTCTGTTAGTAATACGGCTGAGAGGAAATCATTGTACTTTTCTTTCTTTCTTTCATCTTAATCTCCAAGCTCTAATAAAGAACATTTAATATAAAAGCAAAACACACTGTGAATTTATCCTCAAAAGTGCCAAAAGGAGCAATTCGGTGCGTGAAACGCACGTGTTGTGCCAAAACTGAGCAAAAGCGGCGATTCTGTGGAAGAAGCGCATGTTTTGTGCCAAAACAGAGCAAAAGCGGCGATTCTGTGCACGAAAGGCCCATTTTGTGCCAAAGGAGCAATTCGGTGCGTGAAACGCACGTTTTGTGCCAAAACTGAGCAAAAGCGGCGATCCTGTGGACGAAGCGCATGTTTTGTGCCAAAACTGAGCAAAAGCGGCGATTCTGTGGAAGAAGCGCATGTTTTGTGCCAAAACTGAGCAAAAGCGGCGATTCTGTGCACAAAACGCCCGTTTTGTGCGAAAAGGAGCAATTCGGTGCGTGAAACGCACGTTTTGTGCCAAAACTGAACAAAAGCGGCGATTCTGTGCACGAAACGCATGTTTTGTGCCAAAACTGAGCAAAAGCGGCGATTCTGTGCTCGAAACGCGGGATTTGTGCCAAAACTGAGCAGAAGCAGCTATTCTGTGCACGAAACGGACGTTTTGAGCCAAAAGGTGCAATTCGGTGCATGAAACGCACGTTTTGTGACAATACTGAGCAAAACCGGCGATTCTGTGCACAAAACGCCCGTTTTGTGCGAAAAGGAGCAATTCGGTGCGTGAAACGCACGTTTTGTGCCAAAACTGAACAAAAGCGGCGATTCTGTGCACGAAACGCATGTTTTGTGCCAAAACTGAGCAAAAGCGGCGATTCTGTGTACGAACCGCGGGATTTGTGCCAAAACTGAGCAGAAGCAGCTATTCTGTGCACGAAACAGCCGTTTTGAGCCAAAAGGAGCAATTCGGTGCATGAAACGCACGTTTTGTGACAAAACCGAGCAAAACCGGCGATTCTGTGCACAAAACGCAGGTTTTGTGCCAAAGGAGAAATTCGGTTCGTGAAACGCACGTTTTGTGCCAAAACTGAGCAAAAGCGGCGATTCTGTGCACGAAAGGCCCATTTTGTGCCAATGGAGCAATTCGGTGCGTGAAACGCACGTTTTGTGCCAAAACTGAGCAAAAGCGGCGATCCTGTGGACGAAACGCATGTTTTGTGCCAAAACTGAGCAAAAGCGGCGATTCTGTGGAAGAAGCGCATGTTTTGTGCCAAAACTGAGCAAAAGCGGCGATTCTGTGCACGAAACGCAGGTTTTGTGCCGAACCTGTGCAAAAGCGGCGATTCTGTGCACGAAACGCATGTTTTGTGCCAATAACGAGCAAAAGCGGCGATTCTGAGCACGAAACGCCCGTTTTGAGCCAAAAGGAGCAATTCGGTGCGTCAATCGCACGTTTTGTGACAAAACTGACCAAACCGGCGATTCTGTGCACGAAACGCACGTTTTGTGCCAAAACTGAGCAAAAGCGGCGATTCTGTCGACGAAGCGCATGTTTTGTGCCAAAACTGAGCAAAAGCGGCGATTCTGTGCACGAAACGCACGTTTTGTGCCAAAACTGAACAAAAGCTGCGATTCTGTGCACGAAACGCATGTTTTGTGCCAAAACTGAGCAAAAGCGGCGATTCTGTGCACGAAACGCGGGATTTGTGCCAAAACTGAGCAGAAGCAGCTATTCTGTGCACGAAACGGCCGTTTTGAGCCAAAAGGAGCAATTCGGTGCATGAAACGCACGTTTTGTGACAAAACTGAGCAAAACCGGCGATTCTGTACACAAAACGCAGGTTTTGTGCCAAAAGGAGAAATTCGGTTCGTGAAACGCACGTTTTGTGCCAAAACTGAGCAAAAGCGGCGATTCTGTGCACGAAAGGCCCATTTTGTGCCAAAGGAGCAATTCGGTGCGTGAAACGCACGTTTTGTGCCAAAACTGAGCAAAAGCGGCAATCCTGTGGACGAAGCGCATGTTTTGTGCCAAAACTGAGCAAAAGCGGCGATTCTGTGGAAGAAGCGCATGTTTTGTGCCAAAACTGAGCAAAAGCGGCGATTCTGTGCACAAAACGCCCGTTTTGTGCGAAAAGGAGCAATTCGGTGCGTGAAACGCACGTTTTGTGCCAAAACTGAACAAAAGCGGCGATTCTGTGCACGAAACGCATGTTTTGTGCCAAAACTGAGCAAAAGCGGCGATTCTGAGCACGAAACGCGGGATTTGTGCCAAAACTGAGCAGAAGCAGCTATTCTGTGCACGAAACGGACGTTTTGAGCCAAAAGGAGCAATTCGGTGCATGAAACGCACGTTTTGTGACAATACTGAGCAAAACCGGCGATTCTGTGCACAAAACGCAGGTTTTGTGCCAAAAGGAGAAATTCGGTTCGTGAAACGCACGTTTTGTGCCAAAACTGAGCAAAAGCGGCGATTCTGTGCACGAAAGGCCCATTTTGTGCCAAAGGAGCAATTCGGTGCGTGAAACGCACGTTTTGTGCCAAAACTGAGCAAAAGCGGCGATCCTGTGGACGAAGCGCATGTTTTGTGCCAAAACTGAGCAAAAGCGGCGATTCTGTGGAAGAAGCGCATGTTTTGTGCCAAAACTGAGCAAAAGCGGCGATTCTGTGCACGAAACGCAGGTTTTGTGCCGAACCTGTGCAAAAGCGGCGATTCTGTGCACGAAACGCATGTTTTGTGCCAATAACGAGCAAAAGCGGCGATTCTGAGCACGAAACGCCCGTTTTGAGCCAAAAGGAGCAATTCGGTCCGTCAATCGCACGTTTTGTGACAAAACTGACCAAACCGGCGATTCTGTGCACGAAACGCACGTTTTGTGCCAAAACTGAGCAAAAGCGGCGATTCTGTCGACGAAGCGCATGTTTTGTGCCAAAACTGAGCAAAAGCGGCGATTCTGTGCACGAAACGCACGTTTTGTGCCAAAACTGAGCAAAAGCGGCGATTCTGTGCACGAAACGCATGTTTTGTGCCAAAACTGAGCAAAAGCGGCGATTCTGTGCACGAAACGCGGGATTTGTGCCAAAACTGAGCAGAAGCAGCTATTCTGTGCACGAAACGGCCGTTTTGAGCCAAAAGGAGCAATTCGGTGCATGAAACGCACGTTTTGTGACAAAACTGAGCAAAACCGGCGATTCTGTGCACAAAACGCAGGTTTTGTGCCAAAAGGAGAAATTCGGTTCGTGAAACGCACGTTTTGTGCCAAAACTGAGCAAAAGCGGCGATTCTGTGCACGAAACGCCCATTTTGTGCCAAAGGAGCAATTCGGTGCGTGAAACGCACGTTTTGTGCCAAAACTAAGCAAAAGCGGCGATTCTGTGCACGAAACGCGGGATTTGTGCCAAAACTGAGCAAAAGCGGCGATTCTGTGCACGAAACGCGGGATTTGTGCCAAAACTGAGCAGAAGCAGCTATTCTGTGCACGAAACGGCCGTTTTGAGCCAAAAGGAGCAATTCGGTGCATGAAACGCACGTTTTGCGACAAAACTGAGCAAAACCGGCGATTCTGTGCACAAAACGCAGGTTTTGTGCCAAAAGGAGAAATTCGGTTCGTGAAACGCATGTTTTGTGCCAAAACTGAGCAAAAGCGGCGATTCTGTGCACGAAACGCCCATTTTGTGCCAAAGGAGCAATTCGGTGCATGAAACGCACGTTTTGCGACAAAACTGAGCAAAACCGGCGATTCTGTGCACAAAACGCAGGTTTTGTGCCAAAAGGAGAAATTCGGTTCGTGAAACGCACGTTTTGTGCCAAAACTGAGCAAAAGCGGCGATTCTGTGCATGAAACGCACGTTTTGTGCCAAAACTGTGCAAAAGCCGCGATTCTGTGCACGAAACGCATGTTTTGTGCCAAAACTGTGCAAAAGCCGCGATTCTGTGCACGAAACGCATGTTTTGTGCCAGTAACAAGCAAAAGCGGCGATTCTGTGCACGAAACGCCCGTTTTGTGCAAAAAGGAGCAATTCGGTACGTGAAACGCACGTTTTGTGCCAAAACTGAGCAAAACCGGCGATTCTGTGCACGAAACGCACGTTTTGTGCCAAAAGGAGAAATTCGGTGCGTCAAACGCACGTTTTGTGTCAAAACTGACCAAAAGCGGCGATTCTGTGGAAGAAGCACATGTTTTGTGCCTAAACTGAGCAAAAGCGGCGATTCTGTGCACGAAACGCAGGTGTTGTGCCGAAGCTGAGAAAAGGCGGTGATTCTGTGCACGAAACGCACGTTTTGCGCTAAAACTGAGCAAAAGCGGCGATTCTGTGCACGAAACGCATGTTTTGTGCCAAAACTGAGCAAAAGCGGCGATTCTGTGCACGAAACGCACGTTTTGTGAAAAAACTGAGCAAAAGCGGCGATTCTGTGCACGAAACTCCCGTTTTGTGCCAAAAGGAGAAATTCGGTGCGTCAATCGCACGTTTTGTGCCAAAACTGACCAAAAGCGGCGATTCTGTGCACGAAACGCACGTTTTGTGCCAAAGCTGAGAAAAAGCGGTGATTCTGTGCACGAAACGCACGTTTTGCGCTAAAACAGAGCAAAAGCGGCAATTCTGTGCACGAAACGCACGTTTTGTTCCAAAACTGAGCAAAAGCGGCGATTCTGTGGACGAAGCGCATGTTTTGTGCCAAAACTGAGCAAAAGCGGCGATTCTGTGCACGAAACGCACGTTATGTGCCAAAACTGAGCAAAACCGGCGATTCTGTGCACGAAACGCACGTTTTGTGCGAAAAGGAGCAATTCGGTGCGTGAAACGCTCGTTTTGTGCCAAAACTGAACAAAAGCGGCGATTCTGTGCACGAAACGCCCGTTTTGTGCCAAAAGGAGCAATTCGGTGCGTGGAACGCACGTTTTGTGCCAAAATTGCGCAAAAACAGCGATTATGTGCATTGAACGCCTGTTTTGTGCCAAAAGGAACAATTCGGAGCGTGAATGGCACGTTTTGTGCCAAAAGGAGTAATTCGGAGCGTGAAACGCACGTTTTGTGCCAAAACTGAGCAAAAGCGGCGATTCTGTGCACAAAACGCACGTTTTGTGCCAAACCTGAGCAAAAGCGGCGATTCTGTGCACGAAACGCCCGTTTTGTGCCAAAAGGAGCAACTCGGAGCGTGAAACGCACGTTTTGTGCCAAAACTGAGGAAAAGCAGCGATTCTGTTCACGAAAGGCCCGTTTTGTGCCAAAAGGAGCAATTCGGAGCGTGAAACGCACGTTTTATGCCAAAATTGAGCAAAAGATGCGATTCGGTGCACGAAGGGCCCGCTTTGTGCCAAAAGGAGCAATTCGGAGCGTGAAACGCTCGTTTCGTGCCAAAACTGAACAAAAGCGGCAATTGTGTGCACAAAACGCCCGTTTTGTGCGAAAAGGTGCAATTCGGAGCGTAAGCCGCACGTTTTGTGCCTAAACTGAGCAAGAGCGGCGATTCTGTGCATGAAGCGCACGTTTTATGCCAAAACTGAGCAAGAGCGGCGATTCTGTGTACGAAACGCCCGTTTTGTGCCGAAAGGAGCAATTCGGTTAGTGAAACGCACGTTTTGTGACAAAACTGAGCAAAACCGGCGATTCTGTACACAAAACGCAGGTTTTGTGCCAAAAGGAGAAATTCGGTTCGTGAAACGCACGTTTTGTGCCAAAACTGAGCAAAAGCGGCGATTCTGTGCACGAAAGGCCCATTTTGTGCCAAAGGAGCAATTCGGTGCGTGAAACGCACGTTTTGTGCCAAAACTGAGCAAAAGCGGCAATCCTGTGGACGAAGCGCATGTTTTGTGCCAAAACTGAGCAAAAGCGGCGATTCTGTGGAAGAAGCGCATGTTTTGTGCCAAAACTGAGCAAAAGCGGCGATTCTGTGCACAAAACGCCCGTTTTGTGCGAAAAGGAGCAATTCGGTGCGTGAAACGCACGTTGTGTGCCAGAACTGAGCAAAAGCGGCGATTCTGTGCATGAAACGCCCGTTTTGTGTCAAAACTGTGCAAAAGCGGCGATTCTGTGCACGAAACGCATGTTTTGTGCCAATAACGAGCAAAAGCGGCGATTCTGTGCACGAAACGCACGTTTTGTGCCAAAAGGTACAATTCGGAGCGTAAGCCGCTCGTTTTGTGCCTAAACTGAGCAAGAGCGGCGATTCTGTGCATGAAGCGCACGTTTTATGCCAAAACTGAGCAAGAGCGGCGATTCTGTGTACGAAACGCCCGTTTTGTGCCGAAAGGAGCAATCCGGTGCGTGAAACGCACGTGTTGTGCCAAAACTATGCAAAAGCGGCGATTCTGTGCACGAAACGCAGGTTTTGTGCCGAAACTGTGCAAAAGCGGCGATTCTGTGCACGAAACGCATGTTTTGTGCCAATATCGAGCAAAAGCGGCGATTCTGAGCACGAAACGCACGTTTTGCGCCAAAACTGAGCAAAAGCGGCGACTCTGTGCACGAAACGCCCGTTTTGTGCCAAATGGAGCAATTCGGTGCGTCAAACGCACGTTTTGTGACAATACTGAGCAAAAGCGGCGATTCTGTGCACGAAACGCACGTTTTGCGCCAAAACTGAGCAAAAGCGGCGATTCTGTGGACGAAGCGCATGTTTTGTGCCAAAATTGAGCAAAAGCGGCGATTCTGTGCACGAAACGCACGTTTTGTGCCAAAACTGAGCAAAAGCGGCGATTCTGTGCACGAAGCGCACGTTTTGTGCCAAAACTGAGCAAAACCGGCGATTCTGTGCACGAAGCGCACGTTTTGTGCCAAAACTGAGCAAAAGCGGCGATTCTGTCGACGAAGCGCATGTTCTGTTCCAAAAGTGAGCAAAAGCGGCGATTCTGTGCACGAAACGCACGATTTGTGCAAAAACTGTGCAAAAGCGGCGATTCTGTGCACGAAACGCATGTTTTGTGCCAATATCGAGCAAAAGCGGCGATTCTGTCGACGAAGCGCACGTTTTGTGACAAAACTGATCAAAACCGGCGATTCTGTGCACGAAACGCACGTTTTGTGCCAAAACTGAGCAAGAGCGGCGATTCTGTGTACGAAACGCCCGTTTTGTGCCAAAAGGAGCAATTCGGTTAGTGAAACGCACGTTTTGTGCCAAAACTAAGCAAAAGCGGCGATTCTGTGCACGAATCGCAGGTTTTGTGCCAAAACTGAGCAAAAGCGGCGATTCTGTGGACGAAACGCACGTTGTGAGCCAGAACTGAGCAAAAGCTGCGATTCTGATCACGAAAAGCCCGTTTTGTGCAAAAACAGAGCTAAAGCGGTGATTCTGTGCACGAAACGCACGTTTTGCGCCAAAACTGAGCAAAAGCGGCGATTCTGTGCACGAAACGCACGTTTTGCGCAAAACTGAACAAAAGCGGCGATTCTGCGCACGAAACGCCCGTTTTGTGCCAAAACTGAGCAAAAGCGGCGATTCTGTGGACAAAGCGCATGTTTTGTGCCAGAACTGAGCAAAAGCGGCGATTCTGTGCACGAAACGCACGTTGTGAGCCAGAACTGAGCAAAAGCGGCAATTCTGTGCACGAAACACCCGTTTTGTGCCAAAAGGAGGAATTCGGTTAGTGAAACGCACGTTTTGTGCCAAAACTGAGCAAAAGCGGCGATTCTGTGGACGAAGCGCATGTTTTGTGAAAAAAATGTGCAAAAGCGGCGATTCTGTGGAAGAAGCGCATGTTTTGTGTCAAAACTGAGAAAATGCGGCGATTCTGATCACGAAAAGCCCGTTTTGTGCAAAAACAGAGCTAAAGCGGTGATTCTGTGCACGAAACGCACGTTTTGCGCCAAAACTGAGCAAAAGCGGCGATTCTGTGCACGAAACGCACGTTTTGCGCAAAACTGAACAAAAGCGGCGATTCTGCGCACGAAACGCCCGTTTTGTGCGAAAAGGAGCAATTCGGTGCGTGAAACGCACGTTTCGTAACACAACTGAGCAAAAGCGGCAATTCTGTGCACGAAACGCACGTTTTGTGCCAAAACTGAGCAAAAGCGGCGATTCTGTGGACAAAGCGCATGTTTTGTGCCAGAACTGAGCAAAAGCGGCGATTCTGTGCACGAAACGCACGTTTTGTGCCAAAACTGAGCAAAACCGGCGATTCTGTGCACGAAACGCACGTTTTGTGCCAAAAGGAGAAATTCGGTGCGTCAAACGCACGTTTTGTGTCAAAACTGACCAAAAGCGGCGATTCTGTGGAAGAAGCACATGTTTTGTGCCTAAACTGAGCAAAAGCGGCGATTCTGTGCACGAAACGCAGGTGTTGTGCCGAAGCTGAGAAAAGGCGGTGATTCTGTGCACGAAACGCACGTTTTGCGCTAAAACTGAGCAAAAGCGGCGATTCTGTGCACGAAACGCATGTTTTGTGCCAAAACTGAGCAAAAGCGGCGATTCTGTGCACGAAACGCACGTTTTGTGAAAAAACTGAGCAAAAGCGGCGATTCTGTGCACGAAACTCCCGTTTTGTGCCAAAAGGAGAAATTCGGTGCGTCAATCGCACGTTTTGTGCCAAAACTGACCAAAAGCGGCGATTCTGTGCACGAAACGCACGTTTTGTGCCAAAGCTGAGAAAAAGCGGTGATTCTGTGCACGAAACGCACGTTTTGCGCTAAAACAGAGCAAAAGCGGCAATTCTGTGCACGAAACGCACGTTTTGTGCCAAAACTGAGCAAAAGCGGCGATTCTGTGGACGAAGCGCATGTTTTGTGCCAAAACTGAGCAAAAGCGGCGATTCTGTGCACGAAACGCACGTTATGTGCCAAAACTGAGCAAAACCGGCGATTCTGTGCACGAAACGCACGTTTTGTGCGAAAAGGAGCAATTCGGTGCGTGAAACGCTCGTTTTGTGCCAAAACTGAACAAAAGCGGCGATTCTGTGCACGAAACGCCCGTTTTGTGCCAAAAGGAGCAATTCGGTGCGTGGAACGCACGTTTTGTGCCAAAATTGCGCAAAAACAGCGATTATGTGCATTGAACGCCTGTTTTGTGCCAAAAGGAACAATTCGGAGCGTGAATGGCACGTTTTGTGCCAAAAGGAGTAATTCGGAGCGTGAAACGCACGTTTTGTGCCAAAACTGAGCAAAAGCGGCGATTCTGTGCACAAAACGCACGTTTTGTGCCAAACCTGAGCAAAAGCTGCGATTCTGTGCACGAAACGCCCGTTTTGTGCCAAAAGGAGCAACTCGGAGCGTGAAACGCATGTTTTGTGCCAAAACTGAGGAAAAGCAGCGATTCTGTTCACGAAAGGCCCGTTTTGTGCCAAAAGGAGCAATTCGGAGCGTGAAACGCACGTTTTATGCCAAAATTGAGCAAAAGATGCGATTCGGTGCACGAAGGGCCCGCTTTGTGCCAAAAGGAGCAATTCGGAGCGTGAAACGCTCGTTTCGTGCCAAAACTGAACAAAAGCGGCAATTGTGTGCACAAAACGCCCGTTTTGTGCGAAAAGGTGCAATTCGGAGCGTAAGCCGCACGTTTTGTGCCTAAACTGAGCAAGAGCGGCGATTCTGTGCATGAAGCGCACGTTTTATGCCAAAACTGAGCAAGAGCGGCGATTCTGTGTACGAAACGCCCGTTTTGTGCCGAAAGGAGCAATTCGGTTAGCGAAACGCACGTTTTGTGCCAAAACTAAGCAAAAGCGGCGATTCTGTGCACGAAATGCACGTTTTGTGTCAAAACTGAGAAAATGCGGCGATTCTGTGCACGAAACGCACGTTTTGCGCCAAAACTGAGCAAAAGCGGCGATTCCGTGCACGAAACGCACGTTTTGCGCCAAAACTGAGCAAAAGCTGCGATTCTGTTCACGAAAAGCCCGTTTTGTGCAAAAACAGAGCTAAAGCGGCGATTCTGTGCACAAAACGCCCGTTTTGTGCGAAAAGGAGCAATTCGGTGCGTGAAACGCACGTTGTGTGCCAGAACTGAGCAAAAGCGGCGATTCTGTGCATGAAACGCCCGTTTTGTGTCAAAACTGTGCAAAAGCGGCGATTCTGTGCACGAAACGCATGTTTTGTGCCAATAACGAGCAAAAGCGGCGATTCTGTGCACGAAACGCACGTTTTGTGCCAAAAGGTACAATTCGGAGCGTAAGCCGCATGTTTTGTGCCTAAACTGAGCAAGAGCGGCGATTCTGTGCATGAAGCGCACGTTTTATGCCAAAACTGAGCAAGAGCGGCGATTCTGTGTACGAAACGCCCGTTTTGTGCCGAAAGGAGCAATTCGGTTAGTGAAACGCACGTTTTGTGCCAAAACTAAGCAAAAGCGGCGATTCTGTGCACGAATCGCAGGTTTTGTGCCAAAACTGAGCAAAAGCGACGATTCTGTGGAAGAAGCGCATGTTTTGTGCCAAAACTGAGCAAAAGCGGCGATTCTGTGCACGAAACGCGGGATTTGTGCCAAAACCGAGCAAAAGCGGCGATTCTGTGCACGAAACGCGGGATTTGTGCCGAAACTGTGCAAAAGCGGCGATTCTGTGCACGAAACGCATGTTTTGTGCCAATATCGAGCAAAAGCGGCGATACTGTCGACGAAGCGCACGTTTTGTGACAAAACTGATCAAAACCGGCGATTCTGTGAATGAAACGCACGTTTTGTGCCAAAACTGAGCAAAACCGGCGATTCTGTGCACGAAACGCACGTTTCGTGCCAAAACCGTGCAAAAGCGGCGATTCTGTGCATGAAGCGCACGTTTTATGCCAAAACTGAGCAAGAGCGGCGATTCTGTGTACGAAACGCCCGTTTTGTGCCGAAAGGAGCAATTCGGTTAGTGAAACGCACGTTTTGTGCCAAAACTAAGCAAAAGCGGCGATTCTGTGCACGAATCGCAGGTTTTGTGCCAAAACTGAGCAAAAGCGGCGATTCTGTGGAAGAAGCGCATGTTTTGTGCCAAAACTGAGCAAAAGCGGCGATTCTGTGCACAAAACGCCCGTTTTGTGCGAAAAGGAGCAATTCGGTGCGTGAAACGCACGTTTTGTGCCAAAACTAAGAAAAAGCGTCGATTCTCTGCACGTAAGGCCCGTTTTGCACCAAAACTGCGCAGAAGCGGCCATTCTGTGCACGAAACTCCCGTTTTGTGCGAAAAGGAGCAATTCGGTGCGTGAAACGCACGTTTTGTGCCAAAACTGAACAAAAGCGGCGATTCTGTGCACGAAACGCATGTTTTGTGCCAAAACTGAGCAAAAGCGGCGATTCTGTGCACGAAACGCACGTTTTGTGAAAAAACTGAGCAAAAGCGGCGATTCTGTGCACGAAACGCCCGTTTTGTGCCAAAAGGAGCAATTCGGTGCATGAAACGCCCGTTTTGTGCCAAAACTGTGCAAAAGCGGCGATTCTGTGCACGAAACGCACGTTTTGTGCCAATAGGAGCAATTCGGAGCGTGAAACGCACGTTTTGTGCCAAAACTAAGAAAAAGCGTCGATTCTCTGCACGTAAGGCCCGTTTTGCACCAAAACTGCGCAGAAGCGGCCATTCTGTGCACGAAACTCCCGTTTTGTGCGAAAAGGAGCAATTCGGTGCGTGAAACGCACGTTTTGTGCCAAAACTGAACAAAAGCGGCGATTCTGTGCACGAAACGCATGTTTTGTGCCAAAACTGAGCAAAAGCGGCGATTCTGTGCACGAAACGCACGTTTTGTGCCAAAACTGAGCAAAAGCGGCGATTCTGTGCACGAAACGTACGTTTTGTGCCATAACTGGGAAAAAGCGGCGATTCTGTGCACGAAACGCACCTTTTGCGCCAAAGCTGAGCAGAAGCGGCAATTCTGTGCACGAAACGCCCGTTTTGTGCGAAAAGGAGCAATTCGGTGCGTCAATCGCACGTTTTGTGACAAAACTGATCAAAACCGGCGATTCTGTGCACGAAGCGCACGTTTTGTGCCAAAACTGAGCAAAAGCGGCGGTTCTGTCGACGAAGCGCATGTTTTGTTCCAAAAGTGAGCAAAAGCGGCGATTCTGTGCACGAAACGCACGATTTGTGTCAAAACTGTGCAAAAGCGGCGATTCTGTGCACGAAACGCGGGATTTGTGCCGAAACTGTGCAAAAGCGGCGATTCTGTGCACGAAACGCATGTTTTTTGCCAATATCGAGCAAAAGCGGCGATTCTGTCGACGAAGCGCACGTTTTGTGACAAAACTAATCAAAACCGGCGATTCTGTGCAAGAAACGCAGGTTTTGCGCCAATACTGAGCAGAAGCGGCGATTCTGTGCACGAATCGATCGTTTTGTGCCAAGGCTGTGCAAAAGCGGCGATTCTGTGCACGAAACGCACGTTTTGTGACAAAACTGATCAAAACCGGCGATTCTGTGCACGAAACGCACGTTTTGTGCCAAAACTAAGCAAAACCGGCGATTCTGTGCACGAAACGCCCGTTTTGTGCCATAAGGAGCAATTCGGTGCGTGAAACGCGCGTGCTGTGACTAAACTAAGCAAAAGCGGCGATTCTGTGCACGAATCGCAGGTTTTGTGCCCAAACTTAACTAAAGCGGCGATTGTGTGCACGAAACGCGTTTTGTGCGAAAACTAAGCAAAAGCGACGATTCTGAGAACGAAACGCACGCTTTGTGCCAAAAGGAGGAATTCGGTTCGTGAAGCGCACGTTTTATGCCAAAACTGAGCAAGAGCGGCGATTCTGTGTACGAAACGCCCGTTTTGTGCCAAAAGGAGCAATTCGGTTAGTGAAACGCACGTTTTGTGCCAAAACTAAGCAAAAGCGGCGATTCTGTGCACGAATCGCAGGTTTTGTGCCAAAACTGAGCAAAAGCGGCGATTCTGTGGACGAAACGCACGTTGTGAGCCAGAACTGAGCAAAAGCGGCAATTCTGTGCACGAAACACCCGTTTTGTGCCAAAAGGAGGAATTCGGTTAGTGAAACGCACGTTTTGTGCCAAAACTGAGCAAAAGCGGCGATTCTGTGGACGAAGCGCATGTTTTGTGAAAAAAATGTGCAAAAGCGGCGATTCTGTGGAAGAAGCGCATGTTTTGTGCCAAAACTGAGCAAAAGCGGCGATTCTGTGCACGAAACGCGGGATTTGTGCCGAAACTGTGCAAAAGCGGCGATTCTGTGCACGAAACGCATGTTTTGTGCCAATATCGAGCAAAAGCGGCGATACTGTCGACGAAGCGCACGTTTTGTGACAAAACTGATCAAAACCGGCGATTCTGTGCACGAAACGCACGTTTTGTGCCAAAACTGAGCAAAACCGGCGATTCTGTGCACGAAACGCACGTTTCGTGCCAAAACCGTGCAAAAGCGGCGACTCTGTGCATGAAGCGCACGTTTTATGCCAAAACTGAGCAAGAGCGGCGATTCTGTGTACGAAACGCCCGTTTTGTGCCGAAAGGAGCAATTCGGTTAGTGAAACGCACGTTTTGTGCCAAAACTAAGCAAAAGCGGCGATTCTGTGCACGAATCGCAGGTTTTGTGCCAAAACTGAGCAAAAGCGACGATTCTGTGGAGGAAGCGCATGTTTTGTGCCAAAACTGAGCAAAAGCGGCGATTCTGTGCATGAAACGCACGTTTTGTGCCAAAACTGAGCAAAACCGGCGATTCTGTGCACGAAACGCACGTTTCGTGCCAAAACCGTGCAAAAGCGGCGATTCTGTGCATGAAGCGCACGTTTTATGCCAAAACTGAGCAAGAGCGGCGATTCTGTGTACGAAACGCCCGTTTTGTGCCGAAAGGAGCAATTCGGTTAGTGAAACGCACGTTTTGTGCCAAAACTAAGCAAAAGCGGCGATTCTGTGCACGAATCGCAGGTTTTGTGCCAAAACTGAGCAAAAGCGACGATTCTGTGGAAGAAGCGCATGTTTTGTGCCAAAACTGAGCAAAAGCGGCGATTCTGTGCACGAAATGCACGTTTTGTGTCAAAACTGAGAAAATGCGGCGATTCTGTGCACGAAACGCACGTTTTGCGCCAAAACTGAGCAAAAGCGGCGATTCCGTGCACGAAACGCACGTTTTGCGCCAAAACTGAGCAAAAGCTGCGATTCTGATCACGAAAAGCCCGTTTTGTGCAAAAACAGAGCTAAAGCGGTGATTCTGTGCACGAAACGCACGTTTTGCGCCAAAACTGAGCAAAAGCGGCGATTCTGTGCACGAAACGCACGTTTTGCGCAAAACTGAACAAAAGCGGCGATTCTGCGCACGAAACGCCCGTTTTGTGCGAAAAGGAGCAATTCGGTGCGTGAAACGCACGTTTCGTAACACAACTGAGCAAAAGCGGCAATTCTGTGCACGAAACGCACGTTTTGCGCAAAACTGAACAAAAGCGGCGATTCTGCGCACGAAACGCCCGTTTTGTGCGAAAAGGAGCAATTCGGTGCGTGAAACGCACGTTTCGTAACACAACTGACCAAAAGCGGCGATTCTGAGGAAGAAGCACATGTTTTGTGCCTAAACTGAGCAAAAGCGGCGATTCTGTGCACGAAACGCACGTGTTGTGCCGAAGCTGAGAAAAGGCGGTGATTCTGTGCACGAAACGCACGTTTTGCGCTAAAACTGAGCAAAAGCGGCGATTCTGTGCACGAAACGCATGTTTTGTGCCAAAACTGAGCAAAAGCGGCGATTCTGTGCACGAAACGCACGTTTTGTGAAAAAACTGAGCAAAAGCGGCGATTCTGTGCACGAAACTCCCGTTTTGTGCCAAAAGGAGCAATTCGGTGCGTCAATCGCACGTTTTGTGCCAAAACTGAGCAAAAGCGGCGATTCTGTGGACGAGGCGCATGTTTTGTGCCAAAACTGATCAAAAGCGGCGATTCTGTGCACGAAACGCACGTTATGTGCCAAAACTGAGCAAAACCGGCGATTCTGTGCACGAAACGCACGTTTTGTGCGAAAAGGAGCAATTCGGTGCGTGAAACGCTCGTTTTGTGCCAAAACTGAACAAAAGCGGCGATTCTGTGCACGAAACGCCCGTTTTGTGCCAAAAGGAGCAATTCGGTGCGTGGAACGCACGTTTTGTGCCAAAATTGCGCAAAAACAGCGATTATGTGCATTGAACGCCTGTTTTGTGCCAAAAGGAACAATTCGGAGCGTGAATGGCACGTTTTGTGCCAAAAGGAGTAATTCGGAGCGTGAAACGCACGTTTTGTGCCAAAACTAAGCAAAAGCGGCGATTCTGTGCACAAAACGCACGTTTTGTGCCAAACCTGAGCAAAAGCGGCGATTCTGTGCACGAAACGCCCGTTTTGTGCCAAAAGGAGCAACTCGGAGCGTGAAACGCACGTTTTGTGCCAAAACTTAGGAAAAGCAGCGATTCTGTTCACGAAAGGCCCGTTTTGTGCCAAAAGGAGCAATTCGGAGCGTGAAACGCACGTTTTATGCCAAAATTGAGCAAAAGATGCGATTCGGTGCACGAAGGGCCCGCTTTGTGCCAAAAGGAGCAATTCGGAGCGTGAAACGCTCGTTTTGTGCCAAAACTGAACAAAAGCGGCAATTGTGTGCACAAAACGCCCGTTTTGTGCGAAAAGGTGCAATTCGGTGCGTGAAACGCACGTTTTGTGCCAAAATTGAGCAAAAGCGGCGATTCCGTGCACGAAACGCACGTTTTGTGCGAAAAGGAGCAATTCGGTGCGTGAAACGCACGTTGTGTGCCAGAACTGAGCAAAAGCGGCGATTCTGTGCATGAAACGCCCGTTTTGTGCCAAAACTGTGCAAAAGCGGCGATTCTGTGCACGAAACGCATGTTTTGTGCCAATAACGAGCAAAAGCGGCGATTCTGTGCACGAAACGCACGTTTTGTGCCAAAAGGTACAATTCGGAGCGTAAGCCGCACGTTTTGTGCCAAAACTGAGCAAGAGCGGCGATTCTGTGTACGAAACGCACGTTTTGTTCCGAAAGGAGCAAATCGGTGGGTCAAATGCTCGTTTTGTGCCAAAACTGAGAAAAAGCAGCGATTCTGTGCACGAAACGCAGGTTTTGTGCCAAAGCTGAGCAAAAGCGGCGATTCTGTGCACGAAACGCACGTTTTGTGCCAATAGGAGCAATTCGGAGCGTGAAACGCACGTTTTGTGCCAAAACTAAGAAAAAGCGTCGATTCTCTGCACGTAAGGCCCGTTTTGCACCAAAACTGCGCAGAAGCGGCCATTCTGTGCACGAAACGCCCGTTTTGTGCGAAAAGGAGCAATTCGGTGCGTGAAACGCACGTTTTGTGCCAAAACTGAACAAAAGCGGCGATTCTGTGCACGAAACGCATGTTTTGTGCCAAAACTGAGCAAAAGCGGCGATTCTGTGCACGAAACGCACGTTTTGTGCCAAAACTGAGCAAAAGCGGCGATTCTGTGCACAAAACGCACGTTTTGTGCCAAACCTGAGCAAAAGCGGCGATTCTGTGCACGAAACGCCCGTTTTGTGCCAAAAGGAGCAACTCGGAGCGTGAAACGCACGTTTTGTGCCAAAACTTAGGAAAAGCAGCGATTCTGTTCACGAAAGGCCCGTTTTGTGCCAAAAGGAGCAATTCGGAGCGTGAAACGCACGTTTTATGCCAAAATTGAGCAAAAGATGCGATTCGGTGCACGAAGGGCCCGCTTTGTGCCAAAAGGAGCAATTCGGTGCGTGAAACGCACGTTTTGTGCCAAAATTGAGCAAAAGCGGCGATTCTGTGTACGAAACGCACGTTTTGTTCCGAAAGGAGCAAATCGGTGGGTCAAATGCTCGTTTTGTGCCAAAACTGAGAAAAAGCAGCGATTCTGTGCACGAAACGCAGGTTTTGTGCCAATACTGAGCAGAAGCGGCGATTCTGTGCACGAATCGCATGTTTTGTGCCAAAGCTGAGCAAAAGCGGCGATTCTGTGCACGAAACGCACGTTTTGTGCCAATAGGAGCAATTCGGAGCGTGAAGCGCACGTTTTGTGCCAAAACTAAGAAAAAGCGTCGATTCTCTGCACGTAAGGCCCGTTTTGCACCAAAACTGCGCAGAAGCGGCCATTCTGTGCACGAAACGCCCGTTTTGTGCGAAAAGGAGCAATTCGGTGCGTGAAACGCACGTTTTGTGCCAAAACTGAACAAAAGCGGCGATTCTGTGCACGAAACGCATGTTTTGTGCCAAAACTGAGCAAAAGCGGCGATTCTGTGCACGAAACGCACGTTTTGTGCCAAAACTGAGCAAAAGCGGCGATTCTGTGCACGAAACGTACGTTTTGTGCCATAACTGGGAAAAAGCGGCGATTCTGTGCACGAAACGCACCTTTTGCGCCAAAGCTGAGCAGAAGCGGCAATTCTGTGCACGAAACGCCCGTTTTGTGCCAAAACTGAGCAAGAGCGGCGATTCTGTGTACGAAACGCACGTTTTGTTCCAAAAGGAGCAAATCGGTGGGTCAAATGCACGTTTTGTGCCAAAACTGAGAAAAAGCAGCGATTCTGTGCACGAAACGCAGGTTTTGCGCCAATACTGAGCAGAAGCGGCGATTCTGTGCACGAATCGATCGTTTTGTGCCAAGGCTGTGCAAAAGCGGCGATTCTGTGCACGACACGCACGTTTTGTGCCAAAACTGAGCAAAAGCGGCGATTCTGTGCACGAAACGCACGTGCTGTGCCAAAACTAAGCAAAAGCGGCGATTCTGTGCACGAATCGCACGTTTTGTGCCAAAAGGAGCTACTCGGCGCATGTGACGCACGTTTTGTGCCAAAATTGCGCAAAAGCAGCGATTATGTGCATGAAACGCCTGTTTTGTGCCAAAAGGAACAATTCGGAGCGTGAAACGCACGTTTTGTGCCAAAACTGAGCAAAAGCGACGATTCTGTGCACAAAACGCACGTTTTGTGCCAAAAGGAGCAATTCGGCTATTCTGTGCACGAAACGCACGTTTTGTGCCAAAACTGAGCAAAAGCGGCGTTTCTGTGCACGAAACGCCCGTTTTGTGCCAAAAGGAGCAAGAGCGGCAATACTGAGCACGAAACGCACGTTTTGTGACAAAACTGAGCAAAAGCGGCGATTCTGTGCACGAAACGTACGTTTTGTGCCATAACTGGGAAAAAGCGGCGATTCTGTGCACGAAACGCACCTTTTGCGCCAAAGCTGAGCAGAAGCGGCAATTCTGTGCACGAAACGCCCGTTTTGTGCGAAAAGGAGCAATTCGGTGCGTCAATCGCACGTTTTGTGACAAAACTGATCAAAACCGGCGATTCTGTGCACGAAGCGCACGTTTTGTGCCAAAACTGAGCAAAAGCGGCGATTCTGTCGACGAAGCGCATGTTTTGTTCCAAAAGTGAGCAAAAGCGGCGATTCTGTGCACGAAACGCACGATTTGTGTCAAAACTGTGCAAAAGCGGCGATTCTGTGCACGAAACGCGGGATTTGTGCCGAAACTGTGCAAAAGCGGCGATTCTGTGCACGAAACGCATGTTTTTTGCCAATATCGAGCAAAAGCGGCGATTCTGTCGACGAAGCGCACGTTTTGTGACAAAACTAATCAAAACCGGCGATTCTGTGCAAGAAACGCAGGTTTTGCGCCAATACTGAGCAGAAGCGGCGATTCTGTGCACGAATCGATCGTTTTGTGCCAAGGCTGTGCAAAAGCGGCGATTCTGTGCACGAAACGCACGTTTTGTGACAAAACTGATCAAAACCGGCGATTCTGTGCACGAAACGCACGTTTTGTGCCAAAACTAAGCAAAACCGGCGATTCTGTGCACGAAACGCCCGTTTTGTGCCATAAGGAGCAATTCGGTGCGTGAAACGCGCGTGCTGTGACTAAACTAAGCAAAAGCGGCGATTCTGTGCACGAATCGCAGGTTTTGTGCCCAAACTTAACTAAAGCGGCGATTGTGTGCACGAAACGCGTTTTGTGCGAAAACTAAGCAAAAGCGACGATTCTGAGAACGAAACGCACGCTTTGTGCCAAAAGGAGGAATTCGGTTCGTGAAGCGCACGTTTTATGCCAAAACTGAGCAAGAGCGGCGATTCTGTGTACGAAACGCCCGTTTTGTGCCAAAAGGAGCAATTCGGTTAGTGAAACGCACGTTTTGTGCCAAAACTAAGCAAAAGCGGCGATTCTGTGCACGAATCGCAGGTTTTGTGCCAAAACTGAGCAAAAGCGGCGATTCTGTGGACGAAACGCACGTTGTGAGCCAGAACTGAGCAAAAGCGGCAATTCTGTGCACGAAACACCCGTTTTGTGCCAAAAGGAGGAATTCGGTTAGTGAAACGCACGTTTTGTGCCAAAACTGAGCAAAAGCGGCGATTCTGTGGACGAAGCGCATGTTTTGTGAAAAAAATGTGCAAAAGCGGCGATTCTGTGGAAGAAGCGCATGTTTTGTGCCAAAACTGAGCAAAAGCGGCGATTCTGTGCACGAAACGCGGGATTTGTGCCGAAACTGTGCAAAAGCGGCGATTCTGTGCACGAAACGCATGTTTTGTGCCAATATCGAGCAAAAGCGGCGATACTGTCGACGAAGCGCACGTTTTGTGACAAAACTGATCAAAACCGGCGATTCTGTGCACGAAACGCACGTTTTGTGCCAAAACTGAGCAAAACCGGCGATTCTGTGCACGAAACGCACGTTTCGTGCCAAAACCGTGCAAAAGCGGCGACTCTGTGCATGAAGCGCACGTTTTATGCCAAAACTGAGCAAGAGCGGCGATTCTGTGTACGAAACGCCCGTTTTGTGCCGAAAGGAGCAATTCGGTTAGTGAAACGCACGTTTTGTGCCAAAACTAAGCAAAAGCGGCGATTCTGTGCACGAATCGCAGGTTTTGTGCCAAAACTGAGCAAAAGCGACGATTCTGTGGAAGAAGCGCATGTTTTGTGCCAAAACTGAGCAAAAGCGGCGATTCTGTGCATGAAACGCACGTTTTGTGCCAAAACTGAGCAAAACCGGCGATTCTGTGCACGAAACGCACGTTTCGTGCCAAAACCGTGCAAAAGCGGCGATTCTGTGCATGAAGCGCACGTTTTATGCCAAAACTGAGCAAGAGCGGCGATTCTGTGTACGAAACGCCCGTTTTGTGCCGAAAGGAGCAATTCGGTTAGTGAAACGCACGTTTTGTGCCAAAACTAAGCAAAAGCGGCGATTCTGTGCACGAATCGCAGGTTTTGTGCCAAAACTGAGCAAAAGCGACGATTCTGTGGAAGAAGCGCATGTTTTGTGCCAAAACTGAGCAAAAGCGGCGATTCTGTGCACGAAATGCACGTTTTGTGTCAAAACTGAGAAAATGCGGCGATTCTGTGCACGAAACGCACGTTTTGCGCCAAAACTGAGCAAAAGCGGCGATTCCGTGCACGAAACGCACGTTTTGCGCCAAAACTGAGCAAAAGCTGCGATTCTGATCACGAAAAGCCCGTTTTGTGCAAAAACAGAGCTAAAGCGGTGATTCTGTGCACGAAACGCACGTTTTGCGCCAAAACTGAGCAAAAGCGGCGATTCTGTGCACGAAACGCACGTTTTGCGCAAAACTGAACAAAAGCGGCGATTCTGCGCACGAAACGCCCGTTTTGTGCGAAAAGGAGCAATTCGGTGCGTGAAACGCACGTTTCGTAACACAACTGAGCAAAAGCGGCAATTCTGTGCACGAAACGCACGTTTTGCGCAAAACTGAACAAAAGCGGCGATTCTGCGCACGAAACGCCCGTTTTGTGCGAAAAGGAGCAATTCGGTGCGTGAAACGCACGTTTCGTAACACAACTGACCAAAAGCGGCGATTCTGAGGAAGAAGCACATGTTTTGTGCCTAAACTGAGCAAAAGCGGCGATTCTGTGCACGAAACGCACGTGTTGTGCCGAAGCTGAGAAAAGGCGGTGATTCTGTGCACGAAACGCACGTTTTGCGCTAAAACTGAGCAAAAGCGGCGATTCTGTGCACGAAACGCATGTTTTGTGCCAAAACTGAGCAAAAGCGGCGATTCTGTGCACGAAACGCACGTTTTGTGAAAAAAACTGAGCAAAAGCGGCGATTCTGTGCACGAAACTCCCGTTTTGTGCCAAAAGGAGCAATTCGGTGCGTCAATCGCACGTTTTGTGCCAAAACTGAGCAAAAGCGGCGATTCTGTGGACGAGGCGCATGTTTTGTGCCAAAACTGATCAAAAGCGGCGATTCTGTGCACGAAACGCACGTTATGTGCCAAAACTGAGCAAAACCGGCGATTCTGTGCACGAAACGCACGTTTTGTGCGAAAAGGAGCAATTCGGTGCGTGAAACGCTCGTTTTGTGCCAAAACTGAACAAAAGCGGCGATTCTGTGCACGAAACGCCCGTTTTGTGCCAAAAGGAGCAATTCGGTGCGTGGAACGCACGTTTTGTGCCAAAATTGCGCAAAAACAGCGATTATGTGCATTGAACGCCTGTTTTGTGCCAAAAGGAACAATTCGGAGCGTGAATGGCACGTTTTGTGCCAAAAGGAGTAATTCGGAGCGTGAAACGCACGTTTTGTGCCAAAACTAAGCAAAAGCGGCGATTCTGTGCACAAAACGCACGTTTTGTGCCAAACCTGAGCAAAAGCGGCGATTCTGTGCACGAAACGCCCGTTTTGTGCCAAAAGGAGCAACTCGGAGCGTGAAACGCACGTTTTGTGCCAAAACTTAGGAAAAGCAGCGATTCTGTTCACGAAAGGCCCGTTTTGTGCCAAAAGGAGCAATTCGGAGCGTGAAACGCACGTTTTATGCCAAAATTGAGCAAAAGATGCGATTCGGTGCACGAAGGGCCCGCTTTGTGCCAAAAGGAGCAATTCGGAGCGTGAAACGCTCGTTTTGTGCCAAAACTGAACAAAAGCGGCAATTGTGTGCACAAAACGCCCGTTTTGTGCGAAAAGGTGCAATTCGGTGCGTGAAACGCACGTTTTGTGCCAAAATTGAGCAAAAGCGGCGATTCCGTGCACGAAACGCACGTTTTGTGCGAAAAGGAGCAATTCGGTGCGTGAAACGCACGTTGTGTGCCAGAACTGAGCAAAAGCGGCGATTCTGTGCATGAAACGCCCGTTTTGTGCCAAAACTGTGCAAAAGCGGCGATTCTGTGCACGAAACGCATGTTTTGTGCCAATAACGAGCAAAAGCGGCGATTCTGTGCACGAAACGCACGTTTTGTGCCAAAAGGTACAATTCGGAGCGTAAGCCGCACGTTTTGTGCCAAAACTGAGCAAGAGCGGCGATTCTGTGTACGAAACGCACGTTTTGTTCCGAAAGGAGCAAATCGGTGGGTCAAATGCTCGTTTTGTGCCAAAACTGAGAAAAAGCAGCGATTCTGTGCACGAAACGCAGGTTTTGTGCCAAAGCTGAGCAAAAGCGGCGATTCTGTGCACGAAACGCACGTTTTGTGCCAATAGGAGCAATTCGGAGCGTGAAACGCACGTTTTGTGCCAAAA
>CALSEM010000048.1:0-321160 GCA_943735885.1 Stelis phaeoptera | reverse complement strand
GAAACGCACGTTTAGCGTCAAACCTGTGCAAAAGCAGCGTTTTGGTTCACGAAACGCACGTTTAGAATCAAAACTGTGCAAAAGCAGCGTTTTGGTGCACGAAACGCACGTTTACCGTCAAAACTGTGCAAAAGCAGCGTTTTGGTGCACGAAACGCACGTTTAGCGTCAAAACTGTGCAAAAGCAGCGTTTTGGTGCACGAAACGCACGTTTCGTTGCAAAAGCGGCGTTTTGGTGCACGAAACGCAGGTTTTGCGTCAAAACTGTGCAAAAGCAGCGCTTTGGTGCACGAAACGCACGTTTTGCGTCAAAACTGTGCAAAAGCAGCGTTTTGGTGCACGAAACGCACATTTAGCGTCAAAACTGTGCAATAGCAGCGTTTTGGTGCACGAAACGCACGTATAGCGTCAAAACTGTGCAAAAGCAGCGTTTTGGTGCACGAAATGCACGTTTCGTTGCAAAAGCGGCGTTTTGGTGCACGAAACGCACGTTTAGCGTCAAAACTGTGCAAAAGCAGCGTTTTGGTGCACGAAACGCACGATTAGCGTCAAAACTGTGCAATAGCAGCGTTTTGGAGCACGAAACGCACGTTTAACGTCAAAACTGTGCAAAAGCAGCGTTTTGGTGCACGAAACGCACGTTTTGCGTCAAAACTGTGCAAAAGCAGCGTTTTGGTGCACGAAACGCACGATTAGCGTCAAACCTGTGCAAAAGCAGCGTTTTGGTGCACGAAATGCACCTTTCGTTGCAAAAGCGGCGTTTTGGTGCAGGAAACGCACGTTTAGCGGCAAAACTGTGCAAAAGCAGCGTTTTGGTGCACGAATCGCACGTTTAGCGTCAAAACTGTGCAAAAGCAGCGTTTTGGTGCTCGAAACGCACGTTTAGAATCAAAACTATGCAAAAGCAGCGTTTTGGTGCACGAAACGCACGTTTCGTTGCGAAAGCGGCATTTTGGTGCACGAAACGCACGTTTAGCGTCAAACCTGTGCAAAAGCAGCGTTTTGGTGCATGAAACGCACGTTTAGAATCAAAACTGTGCAAAAGCAGCGTTTTGGTGCACGAAACGCACGTTTACCGTCAAAACTGTGCAAAAGCAGCGTTTTGGTGCACGAAACGCACGTTTAGCGTCAAAACTGTGCAAAAGCAGCGTTTTGGTGCACGAAACGCACGTTTCGTTGCAAAAGCGGCGTTTTGGTGCACGAAACGCAGGTTTTGCGTCAAAACTGTGCAAAAGCAGCGCTTTGGTGCACGAAACGCACGTTTTGCGTCAAAACTGTGCAAAAGCAGCGTTTTGGTGCACGAAACGCACGCTTAGTATCAAAACTGTGCAAAAGCAGCGTTTTGGTGCACGAAACGCACGTATAGCGTCAAAACTGTGCAAAAGCAGCGTTTTGGTGCACGAAACGCACGTATAGCGTCAAAACTGTGCAATAGCAGCGTTTTGGTGCACGAAACGCACGTATAGCGTCAAAACTGTGCAAAAGCAGCGTTTTGGTGCACGAAACGCACGATTAGCGTCAAACCTGTGCAAAAGCAGCGTTTTGGTGCACGAAATGCACCTTTCGTTGCAAAAGCGGCGTTTTGGTGCAGGAAACGCACGTTTAGCGGCAAAACTGTGCAAAAGCAGCGTTTTGGTGCACGAATCGCACGTTTAGCGTCAAAACTGTGCAAAAGCAGCGTTTTGGTGCTCGAAACGCACGTTTAGAATCAAAACTATGCAAAAGCAGCGTTTTGGTGCACGAAACGCACGTTTCGTTGCGAAAGCGGCATTTTGGTGCACGAAACGCACGTTTAGCGTCAAACCTGTGCAAAAGCAGCGTTTTGGTGCACGAAACGCACGTTTAGAATCAAAACTGTGCAAAAGCAGCGTTTTGGTGCACGAAACGCACGTTAACCGTCAAAACTGTGCAAAAGCAGCGTTTTGGTGCACGAAACGCACGTTTAGCGTCAAAACTGTGCAAAAGCAGCGTTTTGGTGCACGAAACGCACGTTTCGTTGCAAAAGCGGCGTTTTGGTGCACGAAACGCAGGTTTTGCGTCAAAACTGTGCAAAAGCAGCGCTTTGGTGCACGAAACGCAAGTTTTGCGTCAAAACTGTGCAAAAGCAGCGTTTTGGTGCACGAAACGCACGCTTAGTATCAAAACTGTGCAAAAGCAGCGTTTTGGTGCACGAAACGCACGTATAGCGTCAAAACTGTGCAAAAGCAGCGTTTTGGTGCACGAAACGCACGTATAGCGTCAAAACTGTGCAATAGCAGCGTTTTGGTGCACGAAACGCACGTATAGCGTCAAAACTGTGCAAAAGCAGCGTTTTGGTGCACGAAATGCACGTTTCGTTGCAAAAGCGGCGTTTTGGTGCACGAGACGCACGTTTAGCGTCAAAAATGTGCAACAGCAGCGTTTTGGTGCACGAAACGCACGTTTCGTTGCATTACCGGCGTTTTGGTGCACGAAACGCACGTTTAGCGTCAAAACTGTGCAAAAGCAGCGTTATGGACCACGAAAGGCACGTATAGCGTCAAAACTGTGCAAAAGCAGCGTTTTGGTGCACGAAACGCACGTTTCGTTGCAAAAGCGGCGTTTTGGTGCACGAAACGCAGGTTTTGCGTCAAAACTGTGCAAAAGCAGCGCTTTGGTGCACGAAACGCACGTTTTGCGTCAAAACTGTGCAAAAGCAGCGTTTTGGTGCACGAAATGCACGTTTCGTTGCAAAAGCGGCGTTTTGGTGCACGAAACGCACGTTTAGCGTCAAAACTGTGCAAAAGCAGCGTTTTGGTGCACGAAACGCACGATTAGCGTCAAAACTGTGCAATAGCAGCGTTTTGGAGCACGAAACGCACGTTTAACGTCAAAACTGTGCAAAAGCAGCGTTTTGGTGCACGAAACGCACGTTTTGCGTCAAAACTGTGCAAAAGCAGCGTTTTGGTGCACGAAACGCACGATTAGCGTCAAACCTGTGCAAAAGCAGCGTTTTGGTGCACGAAATGCACCTTTCGTTGCAAAAGCGGCGTTTTGGTGCAGGAAACGCACGTTTAGCGGCAAAACTGTGCAAAAGCAGCGTTTTGGTGCACGAATCGCACGTTTAGCGTCAAAACTGTGCAAAAGCAGCGTTTTGGTGCTCGAAACGCACGTTTAGAATCAAAACTATGCAAAAGCAGCGTTTTGGTGCACGAAACGCACGTTTCGTTGCGAAAGCGGCATTTTGGTGCACGAAACGCACGTTTAGCGTCAAACCTGTGCAAAAGCAGCGTTTTGGTGCACGAAACGCACGTTTAGAATCAAAACTGTGCAAAAGCAGCGTTTTGGTGCACGAAACGCACGTTTACCGTCAAAACTGTGCAAAAGCAGCGTTTTGGTGCACGAAACGCACGTTTAGCGTCAAAACTGTGCAAAAGCAGCGTTTTGGTGCACGAAACGCACGTTTCGTTGCAAAAGCGGCGTTTTGGTGCACGAAACGCAGGTTTTGCGTCAAAACTGTGCAAAAGCAGCGCTTTGGTGCACGAAACGCACGTTTTGCGTCAAAACTGTGCAAAAGCAGCGTTTTGGTGCACGAAACGCACGCTTAGTATCAAAACTGTGCAAAAGCAGCGTTTTGGTGCACGAAACGCACGTATAGCGTCAAAACTGTGCAAAAGCAGCGTTTTGGTGCACGAAACGCACGTATAGCGTCAAAACTGTGCAATAGCAGCGTTTTGGTGCACGAAACGCACGTATAGCGTCAAAACTGTGCAAAAGCAGCGTTTTGGTGCACGAAATGCACGTTTCGTTGCAAAAGCGGCGTTTTGGTGCACGAAACGCACGTTTAGCGTCAAAACTGTGCAAAAGCAGCGTTTTGGTGCACGAAACGCACGATTAGCGTCAAAACTGTGCAATAGCAGCGTTTTGGAGCACGAAACGCACGTTTAACGTCAAAACTGTGCAAAAGCAGCGTCTTGGTGCACGAAACGAACGTTTAGCGTCAAACCTGTGCAAAAGCAGACTTTTGGTGCTCGAAACGCACGTTTAGAATCAAAACTGTGCAAAAGCAGCGTTTTGGTGCATGAAATGCACGTTTCGTTGCAAAAGCAGCGTTTTGGTGCACGAAACGCACGTTTCGTTGCAAAAGCGGCGTTTTGGTGCACGAAACGCACGTTTTGCGCCAAAAGGAGCAATTCGGTGCGTGAAACGCACGTTTTGCGCCAAACTGAGCAAAAGCGGCGATTCTGTGCACGAAACGCACGTTTTGTGCCAAAACTGAGCAAAAGCGGCGATTCTCTGCACGAAACGCACGTTTTGTGGAAAAACTTAGCAAAAGCGGCGATTATGTGCACGAAACACACGTTTTGTGCCAAAACTGAGCAAAAGAGGCGATTCCGTGCACGAAGCGCACGTTTTGTGCCAAAAGGAGCAATTCGGTGCTTGAAACGCTCGTTTTGCGCCAAACTGAGATAAAGCGGCGATTCTGTGCACGAAACGCACGTTTTGTGCCAAAACTGAGCAAAAGCGGCGATTATGTCCGCGAAACACACGTTTTGTGCCAAAACTGAGCAAAAGAGGCGATTCTGTGCACGAAACGCACGTTTTGTGCCAAAACTGAGCAAAATCGGCGATTTTGTGCACGAAACGTACGTTTTGTGCCAAAACAGAGCAAAAGCAGTGATTCTGTGCACGAAACGCACGTTTTGTGCCAAAAGGAGCAAGTCGGTGTGTGATACGCACGTTTTGTGCCAAAACTGAGCAAAAGAGGCGATTCTGTGCACGAAACGCACGTTTTGTGCCAAAAGGAGCAATTCGGTGTGTGATACGCACGTTTTGTGCCAAACTGAGCAAAAGCAGCGATTCTGTGCACGAAACGCACGTTTTGTGCCAAAAGGCGCAAGTCGGTGTGTGATACGCACGTTTTGTGCCAAAAGTGAGCAAAAGAGGCGATTCTGTGCACGAAACGCACGTTTTGTGCCAAAAGGAGCAAAAGCGGCGATTCTGTGCACGAAACGCGCGTTCTGTGGCAAAAGGAGCAATTCGGTGTGTGAAACGCACGTTTTGTGCCAAAACTGAGCAAAAGCGGCGATTCTGTGCTCGAAACGCCCGTTTTGCGCCAAAAGGAGCAATTCGGTGCTTGAAACGCACGTTTTGCGCCAAACTGAGATAAAGCGGCGATTCTGTGCACGAAACGCACGTTTTGTGCCAAAACTGAGCAAAAGCGGCGATTATGTGCGCGAAACACACGTTTTGTGCCAAAACTGAGCAAAAGAGGCGATTCTGTGCACGAAACGCACGTTTTGTGCCAAAATTGAGCAAAAGCGGCGATTTTGTGTACGAAACGTACGTTTTGTGCCAAAACTGAGCAAAAGCAGTGATTCTGTGCACGAAACGCACGTTTTGTGCCAAAAGGAGCAATTCGGTGCGTGAAACGCACGTTTTGTGCCAAACTGAGGAAAAGCAGCGATTCTGTGCACGAAACGCACGTTTTGAGCCAAAAGGAGCAATTCGGTGTGTGATACGCACGTTTTGTGCCAAAACTGAGCAAAAGAGGGGATTCTGTGCATGAAACGCACGTTTTGTGCCAAAACTGAGCAAAAGCTGCGATTTTGTGCATGAAACGTACGTTTTGTGCCAAAAGGAGCAATTCGGTGCGTGAAACGCACGTTTTGTGCCAAACTGGGCAAAAGCTGCGATTCTGTACACGAAACGCACGTTTTGTGCCAAAAGGAGCAATTCGGTGTGTGATACGCACGTTTTGTGCCAAAACTGAGCAAAAGAGGCGATTCTGTGCACGAAACGCACGTTTTGTGCCAAAACTGAGCAAAATCGGCGATTTTGTGCACGAAACGTACGTTTTGTGCCAAAACAGAGCAAAAGCAGTGGTTCTGTGCACGAAACGCACGTTTTGTGCCGAAAGGAGCAAGTCGGTGTGTGATACGCACGTTTTGTGCCAAAACTGAGCAAAAGAGGCGATTCTGTGCACGAAACGCACGTTTTGTGCCAAAAGGAGCAATTCGGTGTGTGATACGCACGTTTTGTGCCAAACTGAGCAAAAGCAGCGATTCTGTGCACGAAACGCACGTTTTGTGCCAAAAGGAGCAATTCGGTGTGTGAAACGCACGTTTTGTTCCAGAACTGATCAGAAGCAGTGATTCTGTGCACGAAACACACGTCCTGTGCCATAACTGAGCAAAAGCGGCGATTCCGTGCACGAAACGCAGGTTTTGTGCCAAAAGGTGCAAACCGGTGCGTCAAACGCACGTTTTGTGCCAAAACTGAGCAAAAGATGCGATTCTGTGCACGAAACGCACGTTATGTGCCAAAACTGAGCAAAAGCGGCGTTTTGGTGCACGAAACGCACATTTAGCGTCAAAACTGTGCAAGAGCAGCGTTTTGATGCACGAAATGCACGTTTCGTTGCAAAAGCGGCGTTTTGGTGCACGAAACGCACGTTTAGCGTCAAAACTGTGCAAAAGCAGCGTTTTAGTGCACGAAACGCACGTTTAGCGTCAGAACTGTGAAAAAGCAGCGTTTTGGTGCACGAAACGCACGTTTAGCGTCAAATGTGTGCAAAAGCAGCGTTTTGGTGCACGAAACGCACGTTTCGTTGCGAAAGCGGCATTTTGGTGCACGAAACGCACGTTTAGCGTCAAACCTGTGCAAAAGCAGACTTTTGGTGCTCGAAACGCACGTTTAGAATCAAAACTGTGCAAAAGCAGCGTTTTGGTGCATGAAATGCACGTTTCGTTGCAAAAGCAGCGTTTTGGTGCACGAAACGCACGTTTCGTTGCAAAAGCGGCGTTTTGGTGCACGAAACGCACGTTTTGCGCCAAAAGGAGCAATTCGGTGCGTGAAACGCACGTTTTGCGCCAAACTGAGCAAAAGCGGCGATTCTGTGCACGAAACGCACGTTTTGTGCCAAAACTGAGCAAAAGCGGCGATTCTCTGCACGAAACGCACGTTTTGTGGAAAAACTTAGCAAAAGCGGCGATTATGTGCACGAAACACACGTTTTGTGCCAAAACTGAGCAAAAGAGGCGATTCCGTGCACGAAGCGCACGTTTTGTGCCAAAAGGAGCAATTCGGTGCTTGAAACGCTCGTTTTGCGCCAAACTGAGATAAAGCGGCGATTCTGTGCACGAAACGCACGTTTTGTGCCAAAACTGAGCAAAAGCGGCGATTATGTCCGCGAAACACACGTTTTGTGCCAAAACTGAGCAAAAGAGGCGATTCTGTGCACGAAACGCACGTTTTGTGCCAAAACTGAGCAAAATCGGCGATTTTGTGCACGAAACGTACGTTTTGTGCCAAAACAGAGCAAAAGCAGTGATTCTGTGCACGAAACGCACGTTTTGTGCCAAAAGGAGCAAGTCGGTGTGTGATACGCACGTTTTGTGCCAAAACTGAGCAAAAGAGGCGATTCTGTGCACGAAACGCACGTTTTGTGCCAAAAGGAGCAATTCGGTGTGTGATACGCACGTTTTGTGCCAAACTGAGCAAAAGCAGCGATTCTGTGCACGAAACGCACGTTTTGTGCCAAAAGGAGCAATTCGGTGTGTGAAACGCACGTTTTGTTCCAGAACTGATCAGAAGCAGTGATTCTGTGCACGAAACACACGTCCTGTGCCATAACTGAGCAAAAGCGGCGATTCCGTGCACGAAACGCAGGTTTTGTGCCAAAAGGTGCAAACCGGTGCGTAAAACGCACGTTTTGTGCCAAAACTGAGCAAAAGATGCGATTCTGTGTACGAAACGCACGTTTTGTGCCAAAACTGAGCAAAAGCGGCGTTTTGGTGCACGAAACGCACATTTAGCGTCAAAACTGTGCATAAGCAGCGTTTTGGTGCACGAAATGCACGTTTCGTTGCAAAAGCGGCGTTTTGGAGCACGAAACGCACGTTTAGCGTCAAAACTGTGCAAAAGCAGCGTTTTGGTGCACGAAACGCACGTTTAGCGTCAGAACTGTGCAAAAGCAGCGCTTTGGTACTCGAAACGCACGTTTAGAATCAAAACTGTGCAAAAGCAGCGTTTTGGTGCACGAAACGCACGTTTATCGTCAAAACTGTGCAATAGCTGCGTTTTCGTGCACGAAACGCACGTTTACCGTCAAAACTGTGCAAAAGCAGCGTTTTGGTGCACGAAACGCACGTATAGCGTCAAAACTATGCGAAAGCAGCGTTTTGGTGCACGAAACGCACGTTCCGTTGCGAAAGCGGCGTTTTGGTGCACGAAACGCACGTTTTGCGCCAAAAGGAGCAATTCGGTGTGTGAAACGCACGTTTTGTGTCAAAACTGAGCAAAAGCGGCGATTCGGTGCTCGAAACGACCGTTTTGCGCCAAAAGGAGAAATTCGGTGCTTGAAACGCACGTTTTGTGCCAAACTGAGCAAAAGCAGCGATTCTGTGCACGAAACGCACGTTTTGTGCCAAAAGGCGCAATTCGGTGTGTGATACGCACGTTTTGTGCCAAAAGTGAGCAAAAGAGGCGATTCTGTGCACGAAACGCACGTTTTGTGTCAAAAGGAGCAAAAGCGGCGATTCTGTGCACGAAACGCGCGTTCTGTGGCAAAAGGAGCAATTCGGTGTGTGAAACGCACGTTTTGTGCCAAAACTGAGCAAAAGCGGCGATTCTGTGCTCGAAACGCCCGTTTTGCGCCAAAAGGAGCAATTCGGTGCTTGAAACGCACGTTTTGCGCCAAACTGAGATAAAGCGGCGATTCTCTGCACGAAACGCACGTTTTGTGCCAAAACTGAGCAAAAGCGGCGATTATGTGCGCGAAACACACGTTTTGTGCCAAAACTGAGCAAAAGAGGCGATTCTGTGCACGAAACGCACGTTTTGTGCCAAAATTGAGCAAAAGCGGCGATTTTGTGTACGAAACGTACGTTTTGTGCCAAAACTGAGCAAAAGCAGTGATTCTGTGCACGAAACGCACGTTTTGTGCCAAAAGGAGCAATTCGGTGCGTGAAACGCACGTTTTGTGCCAAACTGAGGAAAAGCAGCGATTCTGTGCACGAAACGCACGTTTTGAGCCAAAAGGAGCAATTCGGTGTGTGATACGCACGTTTTGTGCCAAACTGAGCAAAAGCAGCGATTCTGTGCACGAAACGCACGTTTTGTGCCAAAAGGAGCAATTCGGTGTGTGAAACGCACGTTTTGTTCCAAAACTGATCAGAAGCAGTGATTCTGTGCACGAAACACACGTCCTGTGCCATAACTGAGCAAAAGCGGCGATTCCGTGCAGGAAACGCACGTTTTGTGCCAAAAGGTGCAAACCGGTGCGTAAAACGCACGTTTTGTGCCAAAACTGAGCAAAAGCAGCTACTATGTGCACGAAACGCACGTTTTGTGCCAAACTGGGCAAAAGCAGCGATTCTGTGCACGAAACGCACGTTTTGTGCCAAAAGGTGCAAACCGGTGCGTAAAACGCACGTTTTGTGCCAAAACTGAGCAAAAGCAGCTACTATGTGCACGAAACGCACGTTTTGTGGAAAAACTGAGCAAAAGCGGCGATTATGTGCACGAAACGCACGTTTTGTGCCAAAAGGAGCAATTCGGTGTGCGAAACGCACGTTTTGTTCCAAAACTGAGCAAAAGCGGCGATTCTGTGCACGAAACGCACGTTTTGTGCCAAAACTGAGCAAAAGCGGCGATTCTGTGCACGAAACGCACGTTTTGTGAAAAAAGGAGCAATTCGGTGTGTGAAACGCACGTTTTGTGCCAAAACTGAGCAAAAGCGGCGATTCTGTGCACGAAACGCACGTTTTGTGCCAAAACTGAGCAAAAGCGGCGATTCTGTGCACGAAACGCACGTTTTGTGGAAAAACTTAGCAAAAGCGGCGATTATGTGCACGAAACACACGTTTTGTGCCAAAACTGAGCAAAAGAGGCGATTCCGTGCACGAAGCGCACGTTTTGTGCCAAAAGGAGCAATTCGGTGCTTGAAACGCTCGTTTTGCGCCAAACTGAGATAAAGCGGCGATTCTGTGCACGAAACATACGTTTTGTGCCAAAACTGAGCAAAAGCGGCGATTATGTCCGCGAAACACACGTTTTGTGCCAAAACTGAGCAAAAGAGGCGATTCTGTGCACGAAACGCACGTTTTGTTCCAAAACTGAGCAAAAGCGGCGATTTTGTGCACGAAACGTACGTTTTGTGCCAAAACAGAGCAAAAGCAGTGATTCTGTGCACGAAACGCACGTTTTGTGCCAAAAGGAGCAATTCGGTGTGTGATACGCACGTTTTGTGCCAAAACTGAGCAAAAGAGGCGATTCTGTGCACGAAACGCACGTTTTGTGCCAAAAGGAGCAATTCGGTGTGTGAAACGCACGTTTTGTTCCAAAACTGATCAGAAGCAGTGATTCTGTGCACGAAACACACGTCCTGTGCCATAACTGAGCAAAAGCGGCGATTCCGTGCACGAAACGCAGGTTTTGTGCCAAAAGGTGCAAACCGGTGCGTAAAACGCACGTTTTGTGCCAAAACTGAGCAAAAGATGCGATTCTGTGCACGAAACGCACGTTTTGTGCCAAAACTGAGCAAAAGCGGCGTTTTGGTGCACGAAACGCAGATTTAGCGTCAAAACTGTGCAAAAGCAGCGTTTTGATGCCCGAAATGCACGTTTCGTTGCAAAAGCGGCGTTTTGGTGCACGAAACGCACGTTTAGCGTCAAAACTGTGCAAAAGCAGCGTTTTGGTGCACGAAACGCACGTTTAGTATCAAAACTGTGCAAAAGCAGCGTTTTGGTGCACGAAACGCACATTTAGCGTCAAAACTGTGCAATAGCAGCGTTTTGGTGCACGAAACGCACGTATAGCGTCAAAACTATGCGAAGGCAGCGTTTTGGTGCACGAAACGCACGTTTCTTTGCGAAAGCGGCGTTTTGGTGCACGAAACGCACGTTTAGCGTCAAAACTGTGCAAAAGCAGCGTTTTGGTGCACGAAACGCACGTTTAGCGTCAAAACTGTGCAATAGCAGCGTTTTCGTGCACGAAACGCACGCTTAGCGTCAAAACTGTGCAAAAGCAGCGTTTTGGTGCACGAAACGCACGCTTTCCGTCACAACTGTGCAAAAGCAGCGTCTTCTTGCACGAAACGCACGTTTAGCGTCAAAACTGTGCAATAGCAGCGTTTTCGTGCACGAAACGCACGTTTAGCGTCAAAACTGTGCAAAAGCAGCGTTTTGGTGCACGAAATGCACGTTTCGTTGCAAAAGCGGCGTTTTGGTGCACGAAACGCACGTTTAGCGTCAAAACTGTGCAAAAGCAGCGTTTTGGTGCACGAAATGCACCTTTCGTTGCAAAAGCGGCGTTTTGGTGCACGAAACGCACGTTTAGCGGCAAAACTGTGCAAAAGCAGCGTTTTGGTGCACGAAACGCACGTTTAGCGTCAAAACTGTGCAAAAGCAGCGTTTTGGTGCTCGAAACGCACGTTTAGAATCAAAACTATGCAAAAGCAGCGTTTTGGTGCACGAAACGCACGTTTAGCGTCAAAACTGTGCAAAAGCAGCGTCTTGGTGCACGAAACGAACGTTTAGCGTCAGAACTGTGCAAAAGCAGCGTTTTGGTGCTCGAAACGCACGTTTAGAATCAAAACTATGCAAAAGCAGCGTTTTGGTGCACGAAACGCACGTTTAGCGTCAAAACTGTGCAAAAGCAGCGTCTTGGTGCACGAAACGAACGTTTAGCGTCAAAACTGTGCAAAAGCAGCATTTTGGTGCACGAAACGCACGTTTAGCGTCAAAACTGTGCAAAAGCAGCGTTTTGGAGCACGAAACGCACGTTTTGCGTCAAAACTGTGCAAAAGCAGCGTTTTGGTTCACGAAACGCACGTTTAGAATCAAAACTGTGCAAAAGCAGCGTTTTGGTGCACGAAACGCACGTTTACCGTCAAAACTGTGCAAAAGCAGCGTTTTGGTGCACGAAACGCACGTTTAGCGTCAAAACTGTGCAAAAGCAGCGTTTTGGTGCACGAAACGCACGTTTCGTTGCAAAAGCGGCGTTTTGGTGCACGAAACGCAGGTTTTGCGTCAAAACTGTGCAAAAGCAGCGCTTTGGTGCACGAAACGCACGTTTTGCGTCAAAACTGTGCAAAAGCAGCGTTTTGGTGCACGAAACGCACGTTTAGTATCAAAACTGTGCAAAAGCAGCGTTTTGGTGCACGAAACGCACGTTTTGCGTCAAAACTGTGCAAAAGCAGCGTTTTGGTGCACGAAACGTACGTTTAGCGTCAAACCTGTGCAAAAGCAGCGTTTTGGTGCACGAAATGCACCTTTCGTTGCAAAAGCGGCGCTTTGGTGCAGGAAACGCACGTTTAGCGGCAAAACTGTGCAAAAGCAGCGTTTTGGTGCACGAATCGCACGTTTAGCGTCAAAACTGTGCAAAAGCAGCGTTTTGGTGCTCGAAACGCACGTTTAGAATCAAAACTATGCAAAAGCAGCGTTTTGGTGCACGAAACGCACGTTTCGTTGCGAAAGCGGCATTTTGGTGCACGAAACGCACGTTTAGCGTCAAACCTGTGCAAAAGCAGCGTTTTGGTGCACGAAACGCACGTTTAGAATCAAAACTGTGCAAAAGCAGCGTTTTGGTGCACGAAACGCACGTTTACCGTCAAAACTGTGCAAAAGCAGCGTTTTGGTGCACGAAACGCACGTTTACCGTCAAAACTGTGCAAAAGCAGCGTTTTGGTGCACGAAACGCACGTTTCGTTGCAAAAGCGGCGTTTTGGTGCACGAAACGCAGGTTTTGCGTCAAAACTGTGCAAAAGCAGCGCTTTGGTGCACGAAACGCACGTTTTGCGTCAAAACTGTGCAAAAGCAGCGTTTTGGTGCACGAAACGCACGTTTAGTATCAAAACTGTGCAAAAGCAGCGTTTTGGTGCACGAAACGCACGTATAGCGTCAAAACTGTGCAAAAGCAGCGTTTTGGTGCACGAAACGCACGTATAGCGTCAAAACTGTGCAATAGCAGCGTTTTGGTGCACGAAACGCACGTATAGCGTCAAAACTGTGCAAAAGCAGCGTTTTGGTGCACGAAATGCACGTTTCGTTGCAAAAGCGGCGTTTTGGTGCACGAAACGCACGTTTAGCGTCAAAACTGTGCAAAAGCAGCGTTTTGGTGCACGAAACGCACGATTAGCGTCAAAACTGTGCAATAGCAGCGTTTTGGAGCACGAAACGCACGTTTAACGTCAAAACTGTGCAAAAGCAGCGTCTTGGCGCACGAAACGAACGTTTAGCGTCAAAACTGTGCAAAAGCAGCATTTTGGTGCACGAAACGCACGTTTAGCGTCAAAACTGTGCAAAAGCAGCGTCTTGGTGCACGAAACGAACGTTTAGCGTCAGAACTGTGCAAAAGCAGCGTTTTGGTGCACGAAACGCACACTTAGCGTCAAAACTGTGCAATAGCAGCGTTTTGGTGCACGAAACGCACGTATAGCGTCAAAACTGTGCAAAAGCAGCGTTTTGGTGCACGAAATGCACGTTTCGTTGCAAAAGCGGCGTTTTGGAGCACGAAACGCACGTTTAGCGTCAAAACTGTGCAAAAGCAGCGTTTTGGTGCACGAAACGCACGTTTAGCGTCAGAACTGTGCAAAAGCAGCGCTTTGGTACTCGAAACGCACGTTTAGAATCAAAACTGTGCAAAAGCAGCGTTTTGGTGCACGAAACGCACGTTTATCGTCAAAACTGTGCAATAGCTGCGTTTTCGTGCACGAAACGCACGTTTACCGTCAAAACTGTGCAAAAGCAGCGTTTTGGTGCACGAAACGCACGTATAGCGTCAAAACTATGCGAAAGCAGCGTTTTGGTGCACGAAACGCACGTTCCGTTGCGAAAGCGGCGTTTTGGTGCACGAAACGCACGTTTTGCGCCAAAAGGAGCAATTCGGTGTGTGAAACGCACGTTTTGTGTCAAAACTGAGCAAAAGCGGCGATTCGGTGCTCGAAACGACCGTTTTGCGCCAAAAGGAGAAATTCGGTGCTTGAAACGCACGTTTTGTGCCAAACTGAGCAAAAGCAGCGATTCTGTGCACGAAACGCACGTTTTGTGCCAAAGGCGCAATTCGGTGTGTGATACGCACGTTTTGTGCCAAAAGTGAGCAAAAGAGGCGATTCTGTGCACGAAACGCACGTTTTGTGCCAAAAGGAGCAAAAGCGGCGATTCTGTGCACGAAACGCGCGTTCTGTGGCAAAAGGAGCAATTCGGTGTGTGAAACGCACGTTTTGTGCCAAAACTGAGCAAAAGCGGCGATTCTGTGCTCGAAACGCCCGTTTTGCGCCAAAAGGAGCAATTCGGTGCTTGAAACGCACGTTTTGCGCCAAACTGAGGTAAAGCGGCGATTCTCTGCACGAAACGCACGTTTTGTGCCAAAACTGAGCAAAAGCGGCGATTATGTGCGCGAAACACACGTTTTGTGCCATAACTGAGCAAAAGAGGCGATTCTGTGCACGAAACGCACGTTTTGTGCCAAAATTGAGCAAAAGCGGCGATTTTGTGTACGAAACGTACGTTTTGTGCCAAAACTGAGCAAAAGCAGTGATTCTGTGCACGAAACGCACGTTTTGTGCCAAAAGGAGCAATTCGGTGTGTGAAACGCACGTTTTGTGCCAAACTGAGGAAAAGCAGCGATTCTGTGCACGAAACGCACGTTTTGAGCCAAAAGGAGCAATTCGGTGTGTGATACGCACGTTTTGTGCCAAACTGAGCAAAAGCAGCGATTCTGTGCACGAAACGCACGTTTTGTGCCAAAAGGAGCAATTCGGTGTGTGAAACGCACGTTTTGTTCCAAAACTGATCAGAAGCAGTGATTCTGTGCACGAAACACACGTCCTGTGCCATAACTGAGCAAAAGCGGCGATTCCGTGCACGAAACGCACGTTTTGTGCCAAAAGGTGCAAACCGGTGCGTAAAACGCACGTTTTGTGCCAAAACTGAGCAAAAGCAGCTACTATGTGCACGAAACGCACGTTTTGTGCCAAACTGGGCAAAAGCAGCGATTCTGTGCACGAAACGCACGTTTTGTGCCAAAAGGTGC
This sequence comes from Stelis phaeoptera, assembly GCA_943735885.1. NCBI lineage: Eukaryota > Metazoa > Arthropoda > Insecta > Hymenoptera > Megachilidae > Stelis > Stelis phaeoptera. The sequence goes on along the minus strand of CALSEM010000048.1, from coordinate 306,167 downwards.
AAACCGGTGCGTAAAACGCACGTTTTGTGCCAAAACTGAGCAAAAGCAGCTACTATGTGCACGAAACGCACGTTTTGTGGAAAAACTGAGCAAAAGCGGCGATTATGTGCACGAAACACACGTTTTGTGCCAAAACTGAGCAAAATCGGCGATTCTCTGCACGAAACGCACGTTTTGTGCCAAAAGGAGCAATTCGGTGTGCGAAACGCACGTTTTGTTCCAAAACTGAGCAAAAGCGGCGATTCTGTGCACGAAACGCACGTTTTGTGCCAAAACTGAGCAAAAGCGGCGATTCTGTGCACGAAACGCGCGTTTTGTGCCAAAAGGAGCAATTCGGTGAGTGAAACGCACGTTTTGTTCCAAAACTGATCAGTAGCAGTGATTCTGTGCACGAAACACACGTCCTGTGCCATAACTGAGCAAAAGTGGCGATTCCGTGCACGAAACGCACGTTTTGTGCCAAAAGGTGCAAACCGGTGCGTAAAACGCACGTTTTGTGCCAAAACTGAGCAAAAGCAGCTACTATGTGCACGAAACGCACGTTTTGTGCCAAAACTGAGCAAAAGCGGCGATTCTGTGCACGAAACGCACGTTTTGTGGAAAAACTGAGCAAAAGCGGCGATGATGTGCACAAAACACACGTTCTGTGCCATAACTGTGCAAAAGCGGCGATTCTCTGCACGAAACGCACGTTTTGTGCCAAAAGGAGCAATTCGGTGTGTGAAACGCACGTTTTGTGCCAAAACTGAGCAAAAGCGGCGATTCTGTGCACGAAACGCACGTTTTGTGCCAAAAGGTGCAAACCGGTGCGTGAAACGCACGTTTTGTGCCAAAACTGAGCGAAAGCGGCGATTCTGTGCACGAAACACACGTTTTGTGCCAAAACTGAGCAAAAGAGGCGATTCTGTGCACGAAACGCACGTTTTGTGAAAAAAGGAGCAATTCGGTGTGTGAAACGCACGTTTTGTGCCAAAACTGAGCAAAAGCGGCGATTCTGTGCACGAAACGCACGTTTTGTGCCAAAACTGAGCAAAAGCGGCGATTCTGTGCACGAAACGCACGTTTTGTGGAAAAACTTAGCAAAAGCGGCGATTATGTGCACGAAACACACGTTTTGTGCCAAAACTGAGCAAAAGAGGCGATTCCGTGCACGAAGCGCACGTTTTGTGCCAAAAGGAGCAATTCGGTGCTTGAAACGCTCGTTTTGCGCCAAACTGAGATAAAGCGGCGATTCTGTGCACGAAACATACGTTTTGTGCCAAAACTGAGCAAAAGCGGCGATTATGTCCGCGAAACACACGTTTTGTGCCAAAACTGAGCAAAAGAGGCGATTCTGTGCACGAAACGCACGTTTTGTTCCAAAACTGAGCAAAAGCGGCGATTTTGTGCACGAAACGTACGTTTTGTGCCAAAACAGAGCAAAAGCAGTGATTCTGTGCACGAAACGCACGTTTTGTGCCAAAAGGAGCAATTCGGTGTGTGATACGCACGTTTTGTGCCAAAACTGAGCAAAAGAGGCGATTCTGTGCACGAAACGCACGTTTTGTGCCAAAAGGAGCAATTCGGTGTGTGAAACGCACGTTTTGTTCCAAAACTGATCAGAAGCAGTGATTCTGTGCACGAAACACACGTCCTGTGCCATAACTGAGCAAAAGCGGCGATTCCGTGCACGAAACGCAGGTTTTGTGCCAAAAGGTGCAAACCGGTGCGTAAAACGCACGTTTTGTGCCAAAACTGAGCAAAAGATGCGATTCTGTGCACGAAACGCACGTTTTGTGCCAAAACTGAGCAAAAGCGGCGTTTTGGTGCACGAAACGCAGATTTAGCGTCAAAACTGTGCAAAAGCAGCGTTTTGATGCCCGAAATGCACGTTTCGTTGCAAAAGCGGCGTTTTGGTGCACGAAACGCACGTTTAGCGTCAAAACTGTGCAAAAGCAGCGTTTTGGTGCACGAAACGCACGTTTAGTATCAAAACTGTGCAAAAGCAGCGTTTTGGTGCACGAAACGCACATTTAGCGTCAAAACTGTGCAATAGCAGCGTTTTGGTGCACGAAACGCACGTATAGCGTCAAAACTATGCGAAGGCAGCGTTTTGGTGCACGAAACGCACGTTTCTTTGCGAAAGCGGCGTTTTGGTGCACGAAACGCACGTTTAGCGTCAAAACTGTGCAAAAGCAGCGTTTTGGTGCACGAAACGCACGTTTAGCGTCAAAACTGTGCAATAGCAGCGTTTTCGTGCACGAAACGCACGCTTAGCGTCAAAACTGTGCAAAAGCAGCGTTTTGGTGCACGAAACGCACGCTTTCCGTCACAACTGTGCAAAAGCAGCGTCTTCTTGCACGAAACGCACGTTTAGCGTCAAAACTGTGCAATAGCAGCGTTTTCGTGCACGAAACGCACGTTTAGCGTCAAAACTGTGCAAAAGCAGCGTTTTGGTGCACGAAATGCACGTTTCGTTGCAAAAGCGGCGTTTTGGTGCACGAAACGCACGTTTAGCGTCAAAACTGTGCAAAAGCAGCGTTTTGGTGCACGAAATACACCTTTCGTTGCAAAAGCGGCGTTTTGGTGCACGAAACGCACGTTTAGCGGCAAAACTGTGCAAAAGCAGCGTTTTGGTGCACGAAACGCACGTTTAGCGTCAAAACTGTGCAAAAGCAGCGTTTTGGTGCTCGAAACGCACGTTTAGAATCAAAACTATGCAAAAGCAGCGTTTTGGTGCACGAAACGCACGTTTAGCGTCAAAACTGTGCAAAAGCAGCGTCTTGGTGCACGAAACGAACGTTTAGCGTCAGAACTGTGCAAAAGCAGCGTTTTGGTGCTCGAAACGCACGTTTAGAATCAAAACTATGCAAAAGCAGCGTTTTGGTGCACGAAACGCACGTTTAGCGTCAAAACTGTGCAAAAGCAGCGTCTTGGTGCACGAAACGAACGTTTAGCGTCAAAACTGTGCAAAAGCAGCATTTTGGTGCACGAAACGCACGTTTAGCGTCAAAACTGTGCAAAAGCAGCGTTTTGGAGCACGAAACGCACGTTTTGCGTCAAAACTGTGCAAAAGCAGCGTTTTGGTGCACGAAACGCACGTTTAGCGTCAAACCTGTGCAAAAGCAGCGTTTTGGTGCACGAAATGCACCTTTCGTTGCAAAAGCGGCGTTTTGGTGCACGAAACGCACGTTTAGCGGCAAAACTGTGCAAAAGCAGCGTTTTGGTGCACGAAACGCACGTTTAGCGTCAAAACTGTGCAAAAGCAGCGTTTTGGTGCTCGAAACGCACGTTTCGTTGCGAAAGCGGCATTTTGGTGCACGAAACGCACGTTTAGCGTCAAACCTGTGCAAAAGCAGCGTTTTGGTTCACGAAACGCACGTTTAGAATCAAAACTGTGCAAAAGCAGCGTTTTGGTGCACGAAACGCACGTTTACCGTCAAAACTGTGCAAAAGCAGCGTTTTGGTGCACGAAACGCACGTTTAGCGTCAAAACTGTGCAAAAGCAGCGTTTTGGTGCACGAAACGCACGTTTCGTTGCAAAAGCGGCGTTTTGGTGCACGAAACGCAGGTTTTGCGTCAAAACTGTGCAAAAGCAGCGCTTTGGTGCACGAAACGCACGTTTTGCGTCAAAACTGTGCAAAAGCAGCGTTTTGGTGCACGAAACGCACGTTTAGTATCAAAACTGTGCAAAAGCAGCGTTTTGGTGCACGAAACGCACGTTTTGCGTCAAAACTGTGCAAAAGCAGCGTTTTGGTGCACGAAACGTACGTTTAGCGTCAAACCTGTGCAAAAGCAGCGTTTTGGTGCACGAAATGCACCTTTCGTTGCAAAAGCGGCGCTTTGGTGCAGGAAACGCACGTTTAGCGGCAAAACTGTGCAAAAGCAGCGTTTTGGTGCACGAATCGCACGTTTAGCGTCAAAACTGTGCAAAAGCAGCGTTTTGGTGCTCGAAACGCACGTTTAGAATCAAAACTATGCAAAAGCAGCGTTTTGGTGCACGAAACGCACGTTTCGTTGCGAAAGCGGCATTTTGGTGCACGAAACGCACGTTTAGCGTCAAACCTGTGCAAAAGCAGCGTTTTGGTGCACGAAACGCACGTTTAGAATCAAAACTGTGCAAAAGCAGCGTTTTGGTGCACGAAACGCACGTTTACCGTCAAAACTGTGCAAAAGCAGCGTTTTGGTGCACGAAACGCACGTTTACCGTCAAAACTGTGCAAAAGCAGCGTTTTGGTGCACGAAACGCACGTTTCGTTGCAAAAGCGGCGTTTTGGTGCACGAAACGCAGGTTTTGCGTCAAAACTGTGCAAAAGCAGCGCTTTGGTGCACGAAACGCACGTTTTGCGTCAAAACTGTGCAAAAGCAGCGTTTTGGTGCACGAAACGCACGTTTAGTATCAAAACTGTGCAAAAGCAGCGTTTTGGTGCACGAAACGCACGTATAGCGTCAAAACTGTGCAAAAGCAGCGTTTTGGTGCACGAAACGCACGTATAGCGTCAAAACTGTGCAATAGCAGCGTTTTGGTGCACGAAACGCACGTATAGCGTCAAAACTGTGCAAAAGCAGCGTTTTGGTGCACGAAATGCACGTTTCGTTGCAAAAGCGGCGTTTTGGTGCACGAAACGCACGTTTAGCGTCAAAACTGTGCAAAAGCAGCGTTTTGGTGCACGAAACGCACGATTAGCGTCAAAACTGTGCAATAGCAGCGTTTTGGAGCACGAAACGCACGTTTAACGTCAAAACTGTGCAAAAGCAGCGTCTTGGCGCACGAAACGAACGTTTAGCGTCAAAACTGTGCAAAAGCAGCATTTTGGTGCACGAAACGCACGTTTAGCGTCAAAACTGTGCAAAAGCAGCGTCTTGGTGCACGAAACGAACGTTTAGCGTCAGAACTGTGCAAAAGCAGCGTTTTGGTGCACGAAACGCACACTTAGCGTCAAAACTGTGCAATAGCAGCGTTTTGGTGCACGAAACGCACGTATAGCGTCAAAACTGTGCAAAAGCAGCGTTTTGGTGCACGAAATGCACGTTTCGTTGCAAAAGCGGCGTTTTGGAGCACGAAACGCACGTTTAGCGTCAAAACTGTGCAAAAGCAGCGTTTTGGTGCACGAAACGCACGTTTAGCGTCAGAACTGTGCAAAAGCAGCGCTTTGGTACTCGAAACGCACGTTTAGAATCAAAACTGTGCAAAAGCAGCGTTTTGGTGCACGAAACGCACGTTTATCGTCAAAACTGTGCAATAGCTGCGTTTTCGTGCACGAAACGCACGTTTACCGTCAAAACTGTGCAAAAGCAGCGTTTTGGTGCACGAAACGCACGTATAGCGTCAAAACTATGCGAAAGCAGCGTTTTGGTGCACGAAACGCACGTTCCGTTGCGAAAGCGGCGTTTTGGTGCACGAAACGCACGTTTTGCGCCAAAAGGAGCAATTCGGTGTGTGAAACGCACGTTTTGTGTCAAAACTGAGCAAAAGCGGCGATTCGGTGCTCGAAACGACCGTTTTGCGCCAAAAGGAGAAATTCGGTGCTTGAAACGCACGTTTTGTGCCAAACTGAGCAAAAGCAGCGATTCTGTGCACGAAACGCACGTTTTGTGCCAAAGGCGCAATTCGGTGTGTGATACGCACGTTTTGTGCCAAAAGTGAGCAAAAGAGGCGATTCTGTGCACGAAACGCACGTTTTGTGCCAAAAGGAGCAAAAGCGGCGATTCTGTGCACGAAACGCGCGTTCTGTGGCAAAAGGAGCAATTCGGTGTGTGAAACGCACGTTTTGTGCCAAAACTGAGCAAAAGCGGCGATTCTGTGCTCGAAACGCCCGTTTTGCGCCAAAAGGAGCAATTCGGTGCTTGAAACGCACGTTTTGCGCCAAACTGAGGTAAAGCGGCGATTCTCTGCACGAAACGCACGTTTTGTGCCAAAACTGAGCAAAAGCGGCGATTATGTGCGCGAAACACACGTTTTGTGCCAAAACTGAGCAAAAGAGGCGATTCTGTGCACGAAACGCACGTTTTGTGCCAAAATTGAGCAAAAGCGGCGATTTTGTGTACGAAACGTACGTTTTGTGCCAAAACTGAGCAAAAGCAGTGATTCTGTGCACGAAACGCACGTTTTGTGCCAAAAGGAGCAATTCGGTGTGTGAAACGCACGTTTTGTGCCAAACTGAGGAAAAGCAGCGATTCTGTGCACGAAACGCACGTTTTGAGCCAAAAGGAGCAATTCGGTGTGTGATACGCACGTTTTGTGCCAAACTGAGCAAAAGCAGCGATTCTGTGCACGAAACGCACGTTTTGTGCCAAAAGGAGCAATTCGGTGTGTGAAACGCACGTTTTGTTCCAAAACTGATCAGAAGCAGTGATTCTGTGCACGAAACACACGTCCTGTGCCATAACTGAGCAAAAGCGGCGATTCCGTGCACGAAACGCACGTTTTGTGCCAAAAGGTGCAAACCGGTGCGTAAAACGCACGTTTTGTGCCAAAACTGAGCAAAAGCAGCTACTATGTGCACGAAACGCACGTTTTGTGCCAAACTGGGCAAAAGCAGCGATTCTGTGCACGAAACGCACGTTTTGTGCCAAAAGGTGCAAACCGGTGCGTAAAACGCACGTTTTGTGCCAAAACTGAGCAAAAGCAGCTACTATGTGCACGAAACGCACGTTTTGTGGAAAAACTGAGCAAAAGCGGCGATTATGTGCACGAAACACACGTTTTGTGCCAAAACTGAGCAAAATCGGCGATTCTCTGCACGAAACGCACGTTTTGTGCCAAAAGGAGCAATTCGGTGTGCGAAACGCACGTTTTGTTCCAAAACTGAGCAAAAGCGGCGATTCTGTGCACGAAACGCACGTTTTGTGCCAAAACTGAGCAAAAGCGGCGATTCTGTGCACGAAACGCGCGTTTTGTGCCAAAAGGAGCAATTCGGTGAGTGAAACGCACGTTTTGTTCCAAAACTGATCAGTAGCAGTGATTCTGTGCAGGAAACACACGTCCTGTGCCATAACTGAGCAAAAGTGGCGATTCCGTGCACGAAACGCACGTTTTGTGCCAAAAGGTGCAAACCGGTGCGTAAAACGCACGTTTTGTGCCAAAACTGAGCAAAAGCAGCTACTATGTGCACGAAACGCACGTTTTGTGGAAAAACTGAGCAAAAGCGGCGATTATGTGCACGAAACACACGTTTTGTGCCAAAACTGAGCAAAATCGGCGATTCTCTGCACGAAACGCACGTTTTGTGCCAAAAGGAGCAATTCGGTGTGCGAAACGCACGTTTTGTTCCAAAACTGAGCAAAAGCGGCGATTCTGTGCACGAAACGCACGTTTTGTGCCAAAACTGAGCAAAAGCGGCGATTCTGTGCACGAAACGCGCGTTTTGTGCCAAAAGGAGCAATTCGGTGAGTGAAACGCACGTTTTGTTCCAAAACTGATCAGTAGCAGTGATTCTGTGCACGAAACACACGTCCTGTGCCATAACTGAGCAAAAGTGGCGATTCCGTGCACGAAACGCACGTTTTGTGCCAAAAGGTGCAAACCGGTGCGTAAAACGCACGTTTTGTGCCAAAACTGAGCAAAAGCAGCTACTATGTGCACGAAACGCACGTTTTGTGCCAAAACTGAGCAAAAGCGGCGATTCTGTGCACGAAACGCACGTTTTGTGGAAAAACTGAGCAAAAGCGGCGATGATGTGCACAAAACACACGTTCTGTGCCATAACTGTGCAAAAGCGGCGATTCTCTGCACGAAACGCACGTTTTGTGCCAAAAGGAGCAATTCGGTGTGTGAAACGCACGTTTTGTGCCAAAACTGAGCAAAAGCGGCGATTCTGTGCACGAAACGCACGTTTTGTGCCAAAAGGTGCAAACCGGTGCGTGAAACGCACGTTTTGTGCCAAAACTGAGCAAAAGCGGCGATTCTGTGCACGAAACACACGTTTTGTGCCAAAACTGAGCAAAAGAGGCGATTCTGTGCACGAAACGCACGTTTTGTGCCAAAAGGAGCAATTCGGTGTGTGAAACGCACGTTTTGTTCCAAAACTGATCAGAAGCTGTGATTCTGTGCACGAAACACACGTCCTGTGCCATAACTGAGCAAAAGCGGCGATTCCGTGCACGAAACGCACGTTTTGTGCCAAAAGGTGCAAACCGGTGCGTAAAACGCACGTTTTGTGCCAAAACTGAGCAAAAGCAGCTACTATGTGCACGAAACGCACGTTTTGTGCCAAACTGGGCAAAAGCAGCGATTCTGTGCACGAAACGCACGTTTTGTGCCAAAAGGTGCAAACCGGTGCGTAAAACGCACGTTTTGTGCCAAAACTGAGCAAAAGCAGCTACTATGTGCACGAAACGCACGTTTTGTGGAAAAACTGAGCAAAAGCGGCGATTATGTGCACGAAACACACGTTTTGTGCCAAAACTGAGCAAAATCGGCGATTCTCTGCACGAAACGCACGTTTTGTGCCAAAAGGAGCAATTCGGTGTGCGAAACGCACGTTTTGTTCCAAAACTGAGCAAAAGCGGCGATTCTGTGCACGAAACGCACGTTTTGTGCCAAAACTGAGCAAAAGCGGCGATTCTGTGCACGAAACGCGCGTTTTGTGCCAAATGGAGCAATTCGGTGAGTGAAACGCACGTTTTGTTCCAAAACTGATCAGTAGCAGTGATTCTGTGCAGGAAACACACGTCCTGTGCCATAACTGAGCAAAAGTGGCGATTCCGTGCACGAAACGCACGTTTTGTGCCAAAAGGTGCAAACCGGTGCGTAAAACGCACGTTTTGTGCCAAAACTGAGCAAAAGCAGCTACTATGTGCACGAAACGCACGTTTTGTGCCAAAACTGAGCAAAAGCGGCGATTCTGTGCACGAAACGCACGTTTTGTGGAAAAACTGAGCAAAAGCGGCGATTATGTGCACAAAACACACGTTCTGTGCCATAACTGTGCAAAAGCGGCGATTCTCTGCACGAAACGCACGTTTTGTGCCAAAAGGAGCAATTCGGTGTGTGAAACGCACGTTTTGTGCCAAAACTGAGCAAAAGCGGCGATTCTGTGCACGAAACGCACGTTTTGTGCCAAAAGGTGCAAACCGGTGCGTGAAACGCACGTTTTGTGCCAAAACTGAGCAAAAGCGGCGATTCTGTGCACGAAACACACGTTTTGTGCCAAAAGGAGCAATTCGGTGCTTGAAACGCTCGTTTTGCGCCAAACTGAGATAAAGCGGCGATTCTGTGCACGAAACATACGTTTTGTGCCAAAACTGAGCAAAAGCGGCGATTATGTCCGCGAAACACACGTTTTGTGCCAAAAGGAGCAATTCGGTGTGTGATACGCACGTTTTGTGCCAAAACTGAGCAAAAGAGGCGATTCTGTGCACGAAACGCACGTTTTGTGCCAAAAGGAGCAATTCGGTGTGTGAAACGCACGTTTTGTTCCAAAACTGATCAGAAGCAGTGATTCTGTGCACGAAACACACGTCCTGTGCCATAACTGAGCAAAAGCGGCGATTCCGTGCACGAAACGCAGGTTTTGTGCCAAAAGGTGCAAACCGGTGCGTAAAACGCACGTTTTGTGCCAAAACTGAGCAAAAGATGCGATTCTGTGCACGAAACGCACGTTTTGTGCCAAAACTGAGCAAAAGCGGCGTTTTGGTGCACGAAACGCAGATTTAGCGTCAAAACTGTGCAAAAGCAGCGTTTTGATGCCCGAAATGCACGTTTCGTTGCAAAAGCGGCGTTTTGGTGCACGAAACGCACGTTTAGCGTCAAAACTGTGCAAAAGCAGCGTTTTGGTGCACGAAACGCACGTTTAGTATCAAAACTGTGCAAAAGCAGCGTTTTGGTGCACGAAACGCACATTTAGCGTCAAAACTGTGCAATAGCAGCGTTTTGGTGCACGAAACGCACGTATAGCGTCAAAACTATGCGAAGGCAGCGTTTTGGTGCACGAAACGCACGTTTCTTTGCGAAAGCGGCGTTTTGGTGCACGAAACGCACGTTTAGCGTCAAAACTGTGCAAAAGCAGCGTTTTGGTGCACGAAACGCACGTTTAGCGTCAAAACTGTGCAATAGCAGCGTTTTCGTGCACGAAACGCACGCTTAGCGTCAAAACTGTGCAAAAGCAGCGTTTTGGTGCACGAAACGCACGCTTTCCGTCACAACTGTGCAAAAGCAGCGTCTTCTTGCACGAAACGCACGTTTAGCGTCAACACTGTGCAATAGCAGCGTTTTCGTGCACGAAACGCACGTTTAGCGTCAAAACTGTGCAAAAGCAGCGTTTTGGTGCACGAAATGCACGTTTCGTTGCAAAAGCGGCGTTTTGGTGCACGAAACGCACGTTTAGCGTCAAAACTGTGCAAAAGCAGCGTTTTGGTGCACGAAATGCACCTTTCGTTGCAAAAGCGGCGTTTTGGTGCACGAAACGCACGTTTAGCGGCAAAACTGTGCAAAAGCAGCGTTTTGGCGCACGAAACGCACGTTTAGCGTCAAAACTGTGCAAAAGCAGCGTTTTGGTGCTCGAAACGCACGTTTAGAATCAAAACTATGCAAAAGCAGCGTTTTGGTGCACGAAACGCACGTTTAGCGTCAAAACTGTGCAAAAGCAGCGTCTTGGTGCACGAAACGAACGTTTAGCGTCAGAACTGTGCAAAAGCAGCGTTTTGGTGCTCGAAACGCACGTTTAGAATCAAAACTATGCAAAAGCAGCGTTTTGGTGCACGAAACGCACGTTTAGCGTCAAAACTGTGCAAAAGCAGCGTCTTGGTGCACGAAACGAACGTTTAGCGTCAAAACTGTGCAAAAGCAGCATTTTGGTGCACGAAACGCACGTTTAGCGTCAAAACTGTGCAAAAGCAGCGTTTTGGAGCACGAAACGCACGTTTAGTATCAAAACTGTGCAAAAGCAGCGTTTTGGTGCACGAAACGCACATTTAGCGTCAAAACTGTGCAATAGCAGCGTGTTGGTGCACGAAACGCACGTATAGCGTCAAAACTGTGCAAAAGCAGCGTTTTGGTGCACGAAACGCACGATTAGCGTCAAAACTGTGCAATAGCAGCGTTTTGGAGCACGAAACGCACGTTTAACGTCAAAACTGTGCAAAAGCAGCGTTTTGGTGCACGAAACGCACGTTTTGCGTCAAAACTGTGCAAAAGCAGCGTTTTGGTGCACGAAACGCACGTTTAGCGTCAAACCTGTGCAAAAGCAGCGTTTTGGTGCACGAAATCCACCTTTCGTTGCAAAAGCGGCGTTTTGGTGCAGGAAACGCACGTTTAGCGGCAAAACTGTGCAAAAGCAGCGTTTTGGTGCACGAATCGCACGTTTAGCGTCAAAACTGTGCAAAAGCAGCGTTTTGGTGCTCGAAACGCACGTTTAGAATCAAAACTATGCAAAAGCAGCGTTTTGGTGCACGAAACGCACGTTTCGTTGCGAAAGCGGCATTTTGGTGCACGAAACGCACGTTTAGCGTCAAACCTGTGCAAAAGCAGCGTTTTGGTGCACGAAACGCACGTTTAGAATCAAAACTGTGCAAAAGCAGCGTTTTGGTGCACGAAACGCACGTTTACCGTCAAAACTGTGCAAAAGCAGCGTTTTGGTGCACGAAACGCACGTTTAGCGTCAAAACTGTGCAAAAGCAGCGTTTTGGTGCACGAAACGCACGTTTCGTTGCAAAAGCGGCGTTTTGGTGCACGAAACGCAGGTTTTGCGTCAAAACTGTGCAAAAGCAGCGCTTTGGTGCACGAAACGCACGTTTTGCGTCAAAACTGTGCAAAAGCAGCGTTTTGGTGCACGAAACGCACGTTTAGTATCAAAACTGTGCAAAAGCAGCGTTTTGGTGCACGAAACGCACGTATAGCGTCAAAACTGTGCAAAAGCAGCGTTTTGGTGCACGAAACGCACGTATAGCGTCAAAACTGTGCAATAGCTGCGTTTTGGTGCACGAAACGCACGTATAGCGTCAAAACTGTGCAAAAGCAGCGTTTTGGTGCACGAAATGCACGTTTCGTTGCAAAAGCGGCGTTTTGGTGCACGAAACGCACGTTTAGCGTCAAAACTGTGCAAAAGCAGCGTTTTGGTGCACGAAACGCACGATTAGCGTCAAAACTGTGCAATAGCAGCGTTTTGGAGCACGAAACGCACGTTTAACGTCAAAACTGTGCAAAAGCAGCGTCTTGGTGCACGAAACGAACGTTTAGCGTCAAAACTGTGCAAAAGCACCATTTTGGTGCACGAAACGCACGTTTAGCGTCAAAACTGTGCAAAAGCAGCGTCTTGGTGCACGAAACGAACGTTTAGCGTCAGAACTGTGCAAAAGCAGCGTTTTGGTGCTCGAAACGCACGTTTAGAATCAAAACTATGCAAAAGCAGCGTTTTGGTGCACGAAACTCACGTTTAGCGTCAAAACTGTGCAAAAGCAGCGTCTTGGTGCACGAAACGAACGTTTAGCGTCAAAACTGTGCAAAAGCAGCATTTTGGTGCACGAAACGCACGTTTAGCGTCAAAACTGTGCAAAAGCAGCGTTTTGGAGCACGAAACGCACGTTTTGCGTCAAAACTGTGCAAAAGCAGCGTTTTGGTGCACGAAACGCACGTTTAGCGTCAAACCTGTGCAGAAGCAGCGTTTTGGTGCACGAAATGCACCTTTCGTTGCAAAAGCGGCGTTTTGGTGCACGAAACGCACGTTTAGCGGCAAAACTGTGCTAAAGCAGCGTTTTGGTGCACGAAACGCACGTTCAGCGTCAAAACTGTGCAAAAGCAGCATTTTGGTGCACGAAATGCACGTTTCGTTGCAAAAGCGGCGTTTTGGTGCACGAAACGCACGTTTAGCGTCAAAACTGAGCAACTGCAGCGTTTTGGTGCACGAAACGCACGTATAGCGTCAAAACTGTGCAAAAGCAGCGTTTTGGTGCACGAAATGCCCGTTTCGTTGCAAAAGCGGCGTTTTGGTGCACGAAACGCACGTTTAGTGTCAAAACTGTGCAAAAGCAGCGTTTTGGTGCATGAAATGCACGTTTCGTTGCAAAAGCAGCGTTTTGGTGCACGAAACGCACGTTTCGTTGCGAAAGCGGTGTTTTGGTGCACGATACGCACGTTTAGCCTCAAAACTGAGCAAAATCAGCGTTCTGGTGCACGAAACGCACGTTTTGCGTCAAAACTGTGCAAAAGCAGCGTTTTGGTGCACGAAACGCACATTTAGCGTCAAAACTGTGCAAAAGCAGCGTTTTGATGCACGAAATGCACGTTTCGTTGCAAAAACGGCGTTTCGGTGCACGAAACGCACGTTTAGAATCAAAACTGTGCAAAAGCAGCGTTTTGGTGCACGAAACGCACGTTTACCGTCAAAACTGTGCAAAAGCAGCGTTTTGGTGCACGAAACGCACGTTTAGCGTCAAAACTGTGCAAAAGCAGCGTTTTGGTGCACGAAACGCACGTTTCGTTGCAAAAGCGGCGTTTTGGTGCACGAAACGCAGGTTTTGCGTCAAAACTGTGCAAAAGCAGCGCTTTGGTGCACGAAACGCACGTTTTGCGTCAAAACTGTGCAAAAGCAGCGTTTTGGTGCACGAAACGCACGTTTAGTATCAAAACTGTGCAAAAGCAGCGTTTTGGTGCACGAAACGCACATTTAGCGTCAAAACTGTGCAATAGCAGCGTTTTGGTGCACGAAACGCACGTATAGCGTCAAAACTGTGCAAAAGCAGCGTTTTGGTGCACGAAATGCACCTTTCGTTGCAAAAGCGGCGTTTTGGTGCAGGAAACGCACGTTTAGCGGCAAAACTGTGCAAAAGCAGCGTTTTGGTGCACGAATCGCACGTTTAGCGTCAAAACTGTGCAAAAGCAGCGTTTTGGTGCTCGAAACGCACGTTTAGAATCAAAACTATGCAAAAGCAGCGTTTTGGTGCACGAAACGCACGTTTCGTTGCGAAAGCGGCATTTTGGTGCACGAAACGCATGTTTAGCGTCAAACCTGTGCAAAAGCAGCGTTTTGGTGCACGAAACGCACGTTTAGAATCAAAACTGTGCAAAAGCAGCGTTTTGGTGCACGAAACGCACGTTTACCGTCAAAACTGTGCAAAAGCAGCGTTTTGGTGCACGTAACGCACGTTTAGCGTCAAAACTGTGCAAAAGCAGCGTTTTGGTGCACGAAACGCACGTTTCGTTGCAAAAGCGGCGTTTTGGTGCACGAAACGCAGGTTTTGCGTCAAAACTGTGCAAAAGCAGCGCTTTGGTGCACGAAACGCACGTTTTGCGTCAAAACTGTGCAAAAGCAGCGTTTTGGTGCACGAAACGCACGTTTAGTATCAAAACTGTGCAAAAGCAGCGTTTTGGTGCACGAAACGCACGTATAGCGTCAAAACTGTGCAAAAGCAGCGTTTTGGTGCACGAAACGCACGTATAGCGTCAAAACTGTGCAATAGCAGCGTTTTGGTGCACGAAACGCACGTATAGCGTCAAAACTGTGCAAAAGCAGCGTTTTGGTGCACGAAATGCACGTTTCGCTGCAAAAGCGGCGTTTTGGTGCACGAAACGCACGTTTAGCGTCAAAACTGTGCAAAAGCAGCGTTTTGGTGCACGAAACGCACGATTAGCGTCAAAACTGTGCAATAGCAGCGTTTTGGAGCACGAAACGCACGTTTAACGTCAAAACTGTGCAAAAGCAGCGTCTTGGTGCACGAAACGAACGTTTAGCGTCAAAACTGTGCAAAAGCAGCATTTTGGTGCACGAAACGCACGTTTAGCGTCAAAACTGTGCAAAAGCAGCGTCTTGGTGCACGAAACGAACGTTTAGCGTCAGAACTGTGCAAAAGCAGCGTTTTGGTGCTCGAAACGCACGTTTAGAATCAAAACTATGCAAAAGCAGCGTTTTGGTGCACGAAACTCACGTTTAGCGTCAAAACTGTGCAAAAGCAGCGTCTTGGTGCACGAAACGAACGTTTAGCGTCAAAACTGTGCAAAAGCAGCATTTTGGTGCACGAAACGCACGTTTAGCGTCAAAACTGTGCAAAAGCAGCGTTTTGGTGCACGAAACGCACGTTTAGCGTCAAAACTGTGCAATAGCAGCGTTTTCGTGCACGAAACGCACGTTTAGCGTCAAAACTGTGCAAAAGCAGCGTTTTGGTGCACGAAACGCACGTTTCGTTGCGAAAGCGGCATTTTGGTGCACGAAACGCACGTTTAGCGTCAAACCTGTGCAAAAGCAGCGTTTTGGTGCACGAAACGCACGTTTAGAATCAAAACTGAGCAAAAGCAGCGTTTTGGTGCACGAAACGCACGTTTACCGTCAAAACTGTGCAAAAGCAGCGTTTTGGTGCACGAAACGCACGTTTAGCGTCAAAACTGTGCAAAAGCAGCGTTTTGGTGCACGAAACGCAGGTTTTGCGTCAAAACTGTGCAAAAGCAGCGCTTTGGTGCACGAAACGCACGTTTTGCGTCAAAACTGTGCAAAAGCAGCGTTTTGGTGCACGAAACGCACGTTTAGTATCAAAACTGTGCAAAAGCAGCGTTTTGGTGCACGAAATGCACGTTTGGTTGCAAAAGCGGCGTTTTGGTGCACGAAACGCACGTTTAGCGTCAAAACTGTGCAATAGCAGCGTTTTGGTGCACGAAACGCACGTATAGCGTCAAAACTATGCGAAAGCAGCGTTTTGGTGCACGAAACGCACGTTTAGCGTCAAAACTGTGCAAAAGCAGCGTTTTGGTGCACGAAACGCACGTTTAGCGTCAAAACTGTGCAATAGCAGCGTTTTCGTGCACGAAACGCACGTTTAGCGTCAAAACTGTGCAAAAGCAGCGTTTTGGTGCACGAAATGCACGTTTGGTTGCAAAAGCGGCGTTTTGGTGCACGAAACGCACGTTTAGCGTCAAAACTGTGCAATAGCAGCGTTTTGGTGCACGAAACGCACGTATAGCGTCAAACCTATGCGAAAGCAGCGTTTTGGTGCACGAAACGCACGTTCCGTTGCGAAAGCGGCGTTTTGGTGCACGAAACGCACGTTTTGCGCCAAAAGGAGCAATTCGGTGTGTGAAACGCACGTTTTGTGCCAAAACTGAGCAAAAGCGGCGATTCTGTGCTCGAAACGACCGTTTTGCGCCAAAAGGAGCAATTCGGTGCTTGAAACGCACGTTTTGTGCCAAACTGAGCAAAAGCAGCGATTCTGTGCACGAAACGCACGTTTTGTGCCAAAAGGCGCAATTCGGTGTGTGAAACGCACGTTTTGTGCCAAAACTGAGCAAAAGCGGCGATTCTGTGCTCGAAACGCCCGTTTTGCGCCAAAAGGAGCAATTCGGTGCTTGAAACGCACGTTTTGCGCCAAACTGAGATAAAGCGGCGATTCTGTGCACGAAACGCACGTTTTGTGCCAAAACTGAGCAAAAGCGGCGATTATGTGCGCGAAACACACGTTTTGTGCCAAAACTGAGCAAAAGAGGCGATTCTGTGCACGAAACGCACGTTTTGTGCCAAAATTGAGCAAAAGCGGCGATTTTGTGCACGAAACGTACGTTTTGTGCCAAAACTGAGCAAAAGCAGTGATTCTGTGCACGAAACGCACGTTTTGTGCCAAAAGGAGCAATTCGGAGCGCGAAACGCACTTTTTGTGCCAAACTCAGGAAAAGCAGCGATTCTGTGCACGAAACGCACGTTTTGAGCCAAAAGGAGCAATTCGGTGTGTGATACGCACGTTTTGTGCCAAAACTGAGCAAAAGAGGGGATTCTGTGCACGAAACGCACGTTTTGTGCCAAAACTGAGCAAAAGCTGCGATTATGTGCATGAAACGTACGTTTTGTGCCAAAAGGAGCAATTCGGTGCGTGAAACGCACGTTTTGTGCCAAACTGAGCAAAAGCAGCGATTCTGTGCACGAAACGCACGTTTTGTGCCAAAAGGAGCAATTCGGTGTGTGATACGATCGTTTTGTGCCAAACTGAGCAAAAGCAGCGATTCTGTGCACGAAAGTCACGTTTTGTGCCAAAAGGCGCAATTCGGTGTGTGAAACGCACGTTTTGTGCCAAAACTGAGCAAAAGCGGCGATTCTGTGCTCGAAACGCCCGTTTTGCGCCAAAAGGAGCAATTCGGTGCTTGAAACGCACGTTTTGCGCCAAACTGAGATAAAGCGGCGATTCTGTGCATGAAACGCACGTTTTGTGCCAAAACTGAGCAAAAGCGGCGATTCTGTGCACGAAACGCACGTTTTGTGCCAAAAGGAGCAATTCGGAGCGTGAAACGCACTTTTTGTGCCAAACTCAGGAAAAGCAGCGATTCTGTGCACGAAACGCACGTTTTGAGCCAAAAGGAGCAATTCGGTGTGTGATACGATCGTTTTGTGCCAAACTGAGCAAAAGCAGCGATTCTGTGCACGAAACGCACGTTTTGTGCCAAAAGGAGCAATTCGGTGTGTGAAACGCACGTTTTGTTCCAAAACTGATCAGAAGCAGTGATTCTGTGCACGAAACACACGTCCTGTGCCATAACTGAGCAAAAGCGGCGATTCCGTGCACGAAACGCACGTTTTGTGCCAAAAGGTGCAAACCGGTGCGTAAAACGCACGTTTTGCGCCAAAACTGAGCAAAAGCAGCTACTATGTGCACGAAACGCACGTTTTGTGCCAAACTGGGCAAAAGCAGCGATTCTGTGCACGAAACGCACGTTTTGTGCCAAAAGGTGCAAACCGGTGCGTAACACGCACGTTTTGTGCCAAAACTGAGCAAAAGCGGCGATTCTGTGCACGAAACACACGTTTTGTGCCAAAACTGAGCAAAAGAGGCGATTCTGTGCACGAAACGCACGTTTTGTGCCAAAAGGCGCAATTCGGTGTGTGAAACGCACGTTTTGTGCCAAAACTGAGCAAAAGCGGCGATTCTGTGCTCGAAACGCCCGTTTTGCGCCAAAAGGAGCAATTCGGTGCTTGAAACGCACGTTTTGCGCCAAACTGAGATAAAGCGGCGATTCTGTGCATGAAACGCACGTTTTGTGCCAAAACTGAGCAAAAGCGGCGATTCTGTGCACGAAACGCACGTTTTGTGGAAAAACTTAGCAAAAGCGGCGATTATGTGCACGAAACACACGTTTTGTGCCAAAACTGAGCAAAAGAGGCGATTCCCTGCACGAAGCGCACGTTTTGTGCCAAAAGGAGCAAATCGGTGCTTGAAACGCTCGTTTTGCGCCAAACTGAGATTAAGCGGCGATTCTGTGCACGAAACGCACGTTTTGTGCCAAAACTGAGCAAAAGCGGCGATTATGTCCGCGAAACACACGTTTTGTGCCAAAACTGAGCAAAAGAGGCGATTCTGTGCACGAAACGCACGTTTTGTGCCAAAACTGAGCAAAATCGGCGATTTTGTGCACGAAACGCACGTTTTGTGCCAAAACTGAGCAAAAGCTGCGATTATGTGCATGAAACGTACGTTTTGTGCCAAAAGGAGCAATTCGGTGCGTGAAACGCACGTTTTGTGCCAAACTGAGCAAAAGCAGCGATTCTGTGCACGAAACGCACGTTTTGTGCCAAAAGGAGCAATTCGGTGTGTGATACGATCGTTTTGTGCCAAACTGAGCAAAAGCAGCGATTCTGTGCACGAAAGTCACGTTTTGTGCCAAAAGGCTCAATTCGGTGTGTGAAACGCACGTTTTGTGCCAAAACTGAGCAAAAGCGGCGATTCTGTGCTCGAAACGCCCGTTTTGCGCCAAAAGGAGCAATTCGGTGCTTGAAACGCACGTTTTGCGCCAAACTGAGATAAAGCGGCGATTCTGTGCATGAAACGCACGTTTTGTGCCAAAACTGAGCAAAAGCGGCGATTCTGTGCACGAAACGCACGTTTTGTGCCAAAAGGAGCAATTCGGAGCGTGAAACGCACTTTTTGTGCCAAACTCAGGAAAAGCAGCGATTCTGTGCACGAAACGCACGTTTTGAGCCAAAAGGAGCAATTCGGTGTGTGATACGCACGTTTTGTGCCAAAACTGAGCAAAAGAGGGGATTCTGTGCACGAAACGCACGTTTTGTGCCAAAACTGAGCAAAAGCTGCGATTATGTGCATGAAACGTACGTTTTGTGCCAAAAGGAGCAATTCGGTGCGTGAAACGCACGTTTTGTGCCAAACTGAGCAAAAGCAGCGATTCTGTGCACGAAACGCACGTTTTGTGCCAAAAGGAGCAATTCGGTGTGTGATACGATCGTTTTGTGCCAAACTGAGCAAAAGCAGCGATTCTGTGCACGAAACGCACGTTTTGTGCCAAAAGGAGCAATTCGGTGTGTGAAACGCACGTTTTGTTCCAAAACTGATCAGAAGCAGTGATTCTGTGCACGAAACACACGTCCTGTGCCATAACTGAGCAAAAGCGGCGATTCCGTGCACGAAACGCACGTTTTGTGCCAAAAGGTGCAAACCGGTGCGTAAAACGCACGTTTTGCGCCAAAACTGAGCAAAAGCAGCTACTATGTGCACGAAACGCACGTTTTGTGCCAAACTGGGCAAAAGCAGCGATTCTGTGCACGAAACGCACGTTTTGTGCCAAAAGGTGCAACCCGGTGCGTAACACGCACGTTTTGTGCCAAAACTGAGCAAAAGCGGCGATTCTGTGCACGAAACACACGTTTTGTGCCAAAACTGAGCAAAAGAGGCGATTCTGTGCACGAAACGCACGTTTTGTGCCAAAAGGCGGAATTCGGTGTGTGAAACGCACGTTTTGTGCCAAAACTGAGCAAAAGCGGCGATTCTGTGCTCGAAACGCCCGTTTTGCGCCAAAAGGAGCAATTCGGTGCTTGAAACGCACGTTTTGCGCCAAACTGAGATAAAGCGGCGATTCTGTGCATGAAACGCACGTTTTGTGCCAAAACTGAGCAAAAGCGGCGATTCTGTGCACGAAACGCACGTTTTGTGGAGAAACTTAGCAAAAGCGGCGATTATGTGCACGAAACACACGTTTTGTGCCAAAACTGAGCAAAAGAGGCGATTCCCTGCACGAAGCGCACGTTTTGTGCCAAAAGGAGCAATTCGGTGCTTGAAACGCTCGTTTTGCGCCAAACTGAGATTAAGCGGCGATTCTGTGCACGAAACGCACGTTTTGTGCCAAAACTGAGCAAAAGCGGCGATTATGTCCGCGAAACACACGTTTTGTGCCAAAACTGAGCAAAAGAGGCGATTCTGTGCACGAAACGCACGTTTTGTGCCAAAACTGAGCAAAAGCAGTGATTCTGTGCACGAAACGCACGTTTTGTGCCAAAAGGAGCAATTCGGTGCGTGAAACGCACGTTTTGGGCCAAACTGAGGAAAAGCAGCGATTCTGTGCACGAAACGCACGTTTTGAGCCAAAAGGAGCAATTCGGTGTGTGATACGCACGTTTTGTGCCAAAACTGAGCAAAAGAGGGGATTCTGTGCATGAAACGCACGTTTTGTGCCAAAACTGAGCAAAAGCTGCGATTTTGTGCATGAAACGTACGTTTTGTGCCAAAAGGAGCAATTCGGTGCGTGAAACGCACGTTTTGTGCCAAACTGGGCAAAAGCTGCGATTCTGTACACGAAACGCACGTTTTGTGCCAAAAGGAGCAAGTCGGTGTGTGATACGCACGTTTTGTGCCAAAACTGAGCAAAAGAGGCGATTCTGTGCACGAAACGCACGTTTTGTGCCAAAAGGAGCAATTCGGTGTGTGATACGCACGTTTTGTGCCAAACTGAGCAAAAGCAGCGATTCTGTGCACGAAACGCACGTTTTGTGCCAAAAGGAGCAATTCGGTGTGTGAAACGCACGTTTTGTTCCAGAACTGATCAGAAGCAGTGATTCTGTGCACGAAACACACGTCCTGTGCCATAACTGAGCAAAAGCGGCGATTCCGTGCACGAAACGCAGGTTTTGTGCCAAAAGGTGCAAACCGGTGCGTAAAACGCACGTTTTGTGCCAAAACTGAGCAAAAGATGCGATTCTGTGCACGAAACGCACGTTATGTGCCAAAACTGAGCAAAAGCGGCGTTTTGGTGCACGAAACGCACATTTAGCGTCAAAACTGTGCAAGAGCAGCGTTTTGATGCACGAAATGCACGTTTCGTTGCAAAAGCGGCGTTTTGGTGCACGAAACGCACGTTTAGCGTCAAAACTGTGCAAAAGCAGCGTTTTAGTGCACGAAACGCACGTTTAGCGGCAGAACTGTGCAAAAGCAGCGTTTTGGTGCACGAAACGCACGTTTAGCGTCAAATGTGTGCAAAAGCAGCGTTTTGGTGCACGAAACGCACGTTTCGTTGCGAAAGCGGCATTTTGGTGCACGAAACGCACGTTTAGCGTCAAACCTGAGCAAAAGCAGACTTTTGGTGCTCGGAACGCACGTTTAGAATCAAAACTGTGCAAAAGCAGCGTTTTGGTGCATGAAATGCACGTTTCGTTGCAAAAGCAGCGTTTTGGTGCACGAAACGCACGTTTCGTTGCAAAAGCGGCGTTTTGGTGCACGAAACGCACGTTTTGCGCCAAAAGGAGCAATTCGGTGCGTGAAACGCACGTTTTGCGCCAAACTGAGCAAAAGCGGCGATTCTGTGCACGAAACGCACGTTTTGTGCCAAAACTGAGCAAAAGCGGCGATTCTCTGCACGAAACGCACGTTTTGTGGAAAAACTTAGCAAAAGCGGCGATTATGTGCACGAAACACACGTTTTGTGCCAAAACTGAGCAAAAGAGGCGATTCCGTGCACGAAGCGCACGTTTTGTGCCAAAAGGAGCAATTCGGTGCTTGAAACCATCGTTTTGCGCCAAACTGAGATAAAGCGGCGATTCTGTGCACGAAACGCACGTTTTGTGCCAAAACTGAGCAAAAGCGGCGATTATGTCCGCGAAACACACGTTTTGTGCCAAAACTGAGCAAAAGAGGCGATTCTGTGCACGAAACGCACGTTTTGTGCCAAAACTGAGCAAAATCGGCGATTTTGTGCACGAAACGTACGTTTTGTGCCAAAACAGAGCAAAAGCAGTGATTCTGTGCACGAAACGCACGTTTTGTGCCAAAAGGAGCAAGTCGGTGTGTGATACGCACGTTTTGTGCCAAAACTGAGCAAAAGAGGCGATTCTGTGCACGAAACGCACGTTTTGTGCCAAAAGGAGCAATTCGGTGTGTGATACGCACGTTTTGTGCCAAACTGAGCAAAAGCAGCGATTCTGTGCACGAAACGCACGTTTTGTGCCAAAAGGAGCAATTCGGTGTGTGAAACGCACGTTTTGTTCCAGAACTGATCAGAAGCAGTGATTCTGTGCACGAAACACACGTCCTGTGCCATAACTGAGCAAAAGCGGCGATTCCGTGCACGAAACGCAGGTTTTGTGCCAAAAGGTGCAAACCGGTGCGTAAAACGCACGTTTTGTGCCAAAACTGAGCAAAAGATGCGATTCTGTGTACGAAACGCACGTTTTGTGCCAAAACTGAGCAAAAGCGGCGTTTTGGTGCACGAAACGCACATTTAGCGTCAAAACTGTGCAAAAGCAGCGTTTTGGTGCACGAAATGCACGTTTCGTTGCAAAAGCGGCGTTTTGGAGCACGAAACGCACGTTTAGCGTCAAAACTGTGCAAAAGCAGCGTTTTGGTGCACGAAACGCACGTTTAGCGTCAGAACTGTGCAAAAGCAGCGCTTTGGTACTCGAAACGCACGTTTAGAATCAAAACTGTGCAAAAGCAGCGTTTTGGTGCACGAAACGCACGTTTATCGTCAAAACTGTGCAATAGCTGCGTTTTCGTACACGAAACGCACGTTTACCGTCAAAACTGTGCAAAAGCAGCGTTTTGGTGCACGAAACGCACGTATAGCGTCAAAACTATGCGAAAGCAGCGTTTTGGTGCACGAAACGCACGTTCCGTTGCGAAAGCGGCGTTTTGGTGCACGAAACGCACGTTTTGCGCCAAAAGGAGCAATTCGGTGTGTGAAACGCACGTTTTGTGTCAAAACTGAGCAAAAGCGGCGATTCGGTGCTCGAAACGACCGTTTTGCGCCAAAAAGAGCAATTCGGTGCTTGAAACGCACGTTTTGTGCCAAACTGAGCAAAAGCAGCGATTCTGTGCACGAAACGCACGTTTTGTGCCAAAAGGCGCAATTCGGTGTGTGATACGCACGTTTTGTGCCAAAAGTGAGCAAAAGAGGCGATTCTGTGCACGAAACGCACGTTTTGTGCCAAAAGGAGCAAAAGCGGCGATTCTGTGCACGAAACGCGCGTTCTGTGGCAAAAGGAGCAATTCGGTGTGTGAAACGCACGTTTTGTGCCAAAACTGAGCAAAAGCGGCGATTCTGTGCTCGAAACGCCCGTTTTGCGCCAAAAGGAGCAATTCGGTGCTTGAAACGCACGTTTTGCGCCAAACTGAGATAAAGCGGCGATTCTCTGCACGAAACGCACGTTTTGTGCCAAAACTGAGCAAAAGCGGCGATTATGTGTGCGAAACACACGTTTTGTGCCAAAACTGAGCAAAAGAGGCGATTCTGTGCACGAAACGCACGTTTTGTGCCAAAATTGAGCAAAAGCGGCGATTTTGTGTACGTAACGTACGTTTTGTGCCAAAACTGAGCAAAAGCAGTGATTCTGTGCACGAAACGCACGTTTTGTGCCAAAAGGAGCAATTCGGTGCGTGAAACGCACGTTTTGTGCCAAACTGAGGAAAAGCAGCGATTCTGTGCACGAAACGCACGTTTTGAGCCAAAAGGAGCAATTCGGTGTGTGATACGCACGTTTTGTGACAAACTGAGCAAAAGCAGCGATTCTGTGCACGAAACGCACGTTTTGTGCCAAAAGGAGCAATTCGGTGTGTGAAACGCACGTTTTGTTCCAAAACTGATCAGAAGCAGTGATTCTGTGCACGAAACACACGTCCTGTGCCATAACTGAGCAAAAGCGGCGATTCCGTGCACGAAACGCACGTTTTGTGCCAAAAGGTGCAAACCGGTGCGTAAAACGCACGTTTTGTGCCAAAACTGAGCAAAAGCAGCTACTATGTGCACGAAACGCACGTTTTGTGGAAAAACTGAGCAAAAGCGGCGATTATGTGCACGAAACACACGTTTTGTGCCAAAACTGAGCAAAATCGGCGATTCTCTGCACGAAACGCACGTTTTGTGCCAAAAGGAGCAATTCGGTGTACGAAACGCACGTTTTGTTCCAAAACTGAGCAAAAGCGGCGATTCTGTGCACGAAACGCACGTTTTGTGCCAAAACTGAGCAAAAGAGGCGATTCTGTGCACGAAACGCACGTTTTGTGCCAAAAGGAGCAATTCGGTGTGTGAAACGCACGTTTTGTTCCAAAACTGATCAGAAGCAGTGATTCTGTGCACGAAACACACGTCCTGTGCCATAACTGAGCAAAAGCGGCGATTCCGTGCACGAAACGCACGTTTTGTGCCAAAAGGTGCAAACCGGTGCGTAAAACGCACGTTTTGTGCCAAAACTGAGCAAAAGCAGCTACTATGTGCACGAAACGCACGTTTTGTGCCAAACTGGGCAAAAGCAGCGATTCTGTGCACGAAACGCACGTTTTGTGCCAAAAGGTGCAAACCGGTGCGTAAAACGCACGTTTTGTGCCAAAACTGAGCAAAAGCCTCTACTATGTGCACGAAACGCACGTTTTGTGGAAAAACTGAGCAAAAGCGGCGATTATGTGCACGAAACACACGTTTTGTGCCAAAACTGAGCAAAAGCAGCTACTATGTGCACGAAACGCACGTTTTGTGCCAAACTGGGCAAAAGCAGCGATTCTGTGCACGAAACGCACGTTTTGTGCCAAAAGGTGCAAACCGGTGCGTAAAACGCACGTTTTGTGCCAAAACTGAGCAAAAGCAGCTACTATGTGCACGAAACGCACGTTTTGTGGAAAAACTGAGCAAAAGCGGCGATTATGTGCACGAAACACACGTTTTGTGCCAAAACTGAGCAAAAGCGGCGATTATGTGCACGAAACACACGTTTTGTGCCAAAACTGAGCAAAATCGGCGATTCTCTGCACGAAACGCACGTTTTGTGCCAAAAGGAGCAATTCGGTGTGCGAAACGCACGTTTTGTTCCAAAACTGAGCAAAAGCGGCGATTCTGTGCACGAAACGCACGTTTTGTGCCAAAACTGAGCAAAAGCGGCGATTCTGTGCACGAAACGCGCGTTTTGTGCCAAAAGGAGCAATTCGGTGAGTGAAACGCACGTTTTGTTCCAAAACTGATCAGTAGCAGTGATTCTGTGCACGAAACACACGTCCTGTGCCATAACTGAGCAAAAGTGGCGATTCCGTGCACGAAACGCACGTTTTGTGCCAAAAGGTGCAAACCGGTGCGTAAAACGCACGTTTTGTGCCAAAACTGAGCAAAAGCGGCGATTCTGTGCACGAAACGCACGTTTTGTGGAAAAACTGAGCAAAAGCGGCGATTATGTGCACAAAACACACGTTCTGTCCCATAACTGTGCAAAAGCGGCGATTCTCTGCACGAAACGCACGTTTTGTGCCAAAAGGAGCAATTCGGTGTGTGAAACGCACGTTTTGTGCCAAAACTGAGCAAAAGCGGCGATTCTGTGCACGAAACGCACGTTTTGTGCCAAAACTGAGCAAAAGCGGCGATTCTGTGCACGAAACGCACGTTTTGTGGAAAAACTTAGCAAAAGCGGCGATTATGTGCACGAAACACACGTTTTGTGCCAAAACTGAGCAAAAGCGGCGATTCTGTGCACGAAACGCACGTTTTGTGGAAAAACTTAGCAAAAGCGGCGATTATGTGCACGAAACACACGTTTTGTGCCAAAACTGAGCAAAAGAGGCGATTCCGTGCACGAAGCGCACGTTTTGTGCTAAAAGGAGCAATTCGGTGCTTGAAACGCTCGTTTTGCGCCAAACTGAGATAAAGCGGCGATTCTGTGCACGAAACATACGTTTTGTGCCAAAACTGAGCAAAAGCGGCGATTATGTCCGCGAAACACACGTTTTGTGCCAAAACTGAGCAAAAGAGGCGATTCTGTGCACGAAACGCACGTTTTGTGCCAAAACTGAGCAAAAGCGGCGTTTTGGTGCACGAAACGCAGATTTAGCGTCAAAACTGTGCAAAAGCAGCGTTTTGATGCCCGAAATGCACGTTTCGTTGCAAAAGCGGCGTTTTGGTGCACGAAACGCACGTTTAGCGTCAAAACTGTGCAAAAGCAGCGTTTTGGTGCACGAAACGCACGTTTAGTATCAAAACTGTGCAAAAGCAGCGTTTTGGTGCACGAAACGCACATTTAGCGTCAAAACTGTGCAATAGCAGCGTTTTGGTGCACGAAACGCACGTATAGCGTCAAAACTATGCGAAGGCAGCGTTTTGGTGCACGAAACGCACGTTTCTTTGCGAAAGCGGCGTTTTGGTGCACGAAACGCACGTTTAGCGTCAAAACTGTGCAAAAGCAGCGTTTTGGTGCACGAAACGCACGTTTAGCGTCAAAACTGTGCAATAGCAGCGTTTTCGTGCACGAAACGCACGCTTAGCGTCAAAACTGTGCAAAAGCAGCGTTTTGGTGCACGAAACGCACGCTTTCCGTCACAACTGTGCAAAAGCAGCGTCTTCTTGCACGAAACGCACGTTTAGCGTCAAAACTGTGCAATAGCAGCGTTTTCGTGCACGAAACGCACGTTTAGCGTCAAAACTGTGCAAAAGCAGCGTCTTGGTGCACGAAACGAACGTTTAGCGTCAAAACTGTGCAAAAGCAGCATTTTGGTGCACGAAACGCACGTTTAGCGTGAAAACTGTGCAAAAGCAGCGTTTTGGAGCACGAAACGCACGTTTTGCGTCAAAACTGTGCAAAAGCAGCGTTTTGGTGCACGAAACGCACGTTTAGTATCAAAACTGTGCAAAAGCAGCGTTTTGGTGCACGAAACGCACATTTAGCGTCAAAACTGTGCAATAGCAGCGTTTTGGTGCACGAAACGCACGTATAGCGTCAAAACTATGCGAAGGCAGCGTTTTGGTGCACGAAACGCACGTTTCTTTGCGAAAGCGGCGTTTTGGTGCACGAAACGCACGTTTAGCGTCAAAACTGTGCAAAAGCAGCGTTTTGGTGCACGAAACGCACGTTTAGCGTCAAAACTGTGCAATAGCAGCGTTTTCGTGCACGAAACGCACGCTTAGCGTCAAAACTGTGCAAAAGCAGCGTTTTGGTGCACGAAACGCACGCTTTCCGTCACAACTGTGCAAAAGCAGCGTCTTCTTGCACGAAACGCACGTTTAGCGTCAAAACTGTGCAATAGCAGCGTTTTCGTGCACGAAACGCACGTTTAGCGTCAAAACTGTGCAAAAGCAGCGTTTTGGTGATCGAAACGCACGTTTAGCGTCAAAACTGTGCAAAAGCAGCGTTTTGGTGCACGAAATGCACGTTTCGTTGCAAAAGCGGCGTTTTGGTGCACGAAACGCACGTTTAGCGTCAAAACTGTGCAAAAGCAGCGTTTTGGTGCTCGAAACGCACGTTTAGAATCAAAACTATGCAAAAGCAGCGTTTTGGTGCACGAAACGCACGTTTAGCGTCAAAACTGTGCAAAAGCAGCGTCTTGGTGCACGAAACGAACGTTTAGCGTCAAAACTGTGCAAAAGCAGCATTTTGGTGCACGAAACGCACGTTTAGCGTCAAAACTGTGCAAAAGCAGCGTTTTGGAGCACGAAACGCACGTTTTGCGTCAAAACTGTGCAAAAGCAGCGTTTTGGTGCACGAAACGCACGTTTTGCGTCAAACCTGTGCAAAAGCAGCGTTTTGGTGCACGAAATGCACCTTTCGTTGCAAAAGCGGCGTTTTGGTGCACGAAACGCACGTTTAGCGGCAAAACTGTGCAAAAGCAGCGTTTTGGTGCACGAAACGCACGTTTAGCGTCAAAACTGTGCAAAAGCAGCGTTTTGGTGCTCGAAACGCACGTTTAGAATCAAAACTATGCAAAAGCAGCGTTTTGGTGCACGAAACGCACGTTTAGCGTCAAAACTGTGCAAAAGCAGCGTCTTGGTGCACGAAACGAACGGTTAGCGTCAGAACTGTGCAAAAGCATCGTTTTGGTGCTCGAAACGCACGTTTATAATCAAAACTATGCAAAAGCAGCGTTTTGGTGCACGAAACGCACGTTTAGCGTCAAAACTGTGCAAAAGCAGCATTTTGGTGCACGAAATGCACGTTTCGTTGCAAAAGCGGCGTTTTGGTGCACGAAACGCACGTTTAGCGTCAAAACTGTGCAAAAGCAGCGTCTTGGTGCACGAAACGAACGTTTAGCGTCAAAACTGTGCAAAAGCAGCATTTTGGTGCACGAAATGCACGTTTCGTTGCAAAAGCGGCGTTTTGGTGCACGAAACGCACGTTTAGCGTCAAAACTGTGCAAAAGCAGCGTCTTGGTGCACGAAACGAACGTTTAGCGTCAAAACTGTGCAAAAGCAGCATTTTGGTGCACGAAATGCACGTTTCGTTGCAAAAGCGGCGTTTTGGTGCACGAAACGCACGTTTAGCGTCAAAACTGTGCAAAAGCAGCGTTTTGGTGCACGAAATGCACGTTTCGTTGCGAAAGCGGCGTTTTGGTGCACGAAACGCACGTTTAGCGTTAAAACTGAGCAACTGCAGCGTTTTGGTGCACGAAACGCACGTATAGCGTCAAAACTGTGCAAAAGCAGCGTTTTGGTGCACGAAATGCCCGTTTCGTTGCAAAAGCGGCGTTTTGGTGCACGAAACGCACGTTTAGTGTCAAAACTGTGCAAAAGCAGCGTTTTGGTGCATGAAATGCACGTTTCGTTGCAAAAGCAGCGTTTTGGTGCACGAAACGCACATTTAGCGTCAAAACTGTGCAAAAGCAGCGTGTTGATGCACGAAATGCACGTTTCGTTGCAAAAGCGGCGTTTTGGTGCACGAAACGCACGTTTAGCGTCAAAACTGTGCAAAAGCAGCGTTTTGGTGCACGAAACGCACGTTTAGCGTCAGAACTGTGCAAAAGCAGCGTTTTGGTGCACGAAACGCACGTTTATCGTCAAATGTGTGCAAAAGCAGCGTTTTGGTGCACGAAACGCACGTTTCGTTGCGAAAGCGGCATTTTGGTGCACGAAACGCACGTTTACGTCAAACCTGTGCAAAAGCAGCGTTTTGGTGCACGAAACGCACGTATAGCGTCAAAACTATGCGAAGGCAGCGTTTTGGTGCACGAAACGCAGGTTTCGTTGCGAAAGAGGCGTTTTGGTGCACGAAACGCACGTTTAGCGTCAAAACTGTGCAAAAGCAGAATTTTGGTGCACGAAACGCACGTTTAGCGTCAAAACTGTGCAATAGCAGCGTTTTCGTGCACGAAACGCACGTTTAGCGTCAAAACTGTGCAAAAGCAGCGTTTTGGTGCACGAAACGCACGTTTAGCGTCAAACCTGTGCAAAAGCAGCGTTTTGGTGCACGAAATGCACCTTTCGTTGCAAAAGCGGCGTTTTGGTGCACGAAACGCACGTTTAGCGGCAAAACTGTGCAAATGCAGCGTTTTGGTGCACGAAACGCACGTTTAGCGTCAAAACTGTGCAAAATCAGCGTTTTGGTGCTCGAAACGCACGTTTAGAATCAACACTATGCAAAAGCAGCGTTTTGGTGCACGAAACGCACGTTTAGCGTCAAAACTGTGCAAAAGCAGCGTCTTGGTGCACGAAACGAACGTTTAGCGTCAAAACTGTGCAAAAGCAGCATTTTGGCGCACGAAATGCACGTTTCGTTGCAAAAGCGGCGTTTTGGTGCACGAAACGCACGTTTAG
The DNA here is from genome assembly GCA_943735885.1 of Stelis phaeoptera. Taxonomy (NCBI): domain Eukaryota; kingdom Metazoa; phylum Arthropoda; class Insecta; order Hymenoptera; family Megachilidae; genus Stelis; species Stelis phaeoptera. The sequence continues at coordinate 276,505 of CALSEM010000048.1, read as the reverse complement.
CGTCAAAACTGTGCAAAAGCAGCGTTTTGGTGCACGAAATGCACGTTTCGTTGCGAAAGCGGCGTTTTGGTGCACGAAACGCACATTTAGCGTCAAAACTGTGCAAAAGCAGCGTTTTGATGCACGAAATGCACGTTTCGTTGCAAAAGCGGCGTTTTGGTGCACGAAACGCACGTTTAGCGTCAAACCTGTGCAAAAGCAGCGTTTTGGTGCACGAAATGCACCTTTCGTTGCAAAAGCGGCGTTTTGGTGCACGAAACGCAGGTTTTGCGTCAAAACTGTGCAAAAGCAGCGCTTTGGTGCACGAAACGCACGTTTTGCGTCAAAACTGTGCAAAGGCAGCGTTTTGGTGCACGAAACGCACGTTTAGTATCAAAACTGTGCAAAAGCAGCGTTTTGGTGCACGAAACGCACATTTAGCGTCAAAACTGTGCAATAGCAGCGTTTTGGTGCACGAAACGCACGTATAGCGTCAAAACTATGCGAAGGCAGCGTTTTGGTGCACGAAACGCAGGTTTCGTTGCGAAAGCGGCGTTTTGGTGCACGAAACGCACGTTTAGCGTCAAAACTGTGCAAAAGCAGAATTTTGGTGCACGAAACGCACGCTTTCCGTCACAACTGTGCAAAAGCAGCGTCTTCTTGCACGAAACGCACGTTAAGTGTCAAAACTGTGCAATAGCAGCGTTTTCGTGCACGAAACGCACGTTTAGCGTCAAAACTGTGCAAAAGCAGCGTTTTGGTGCACGAAATGCACGTTTCGTTGCAAAAGCAGCGTTTTGGTGCACGAAACGCACGTTTCGTTGCGAATGCGGTGTTTTGGTGCACGATACGCACGTTTAGCGTCAAAACTGAGCAAAATCAGCGTTCTGGTGCACGAAACGCACGTTTTGCGTCAAAACTGTGCAAAAGCAGCGTTTTGGTGCACGAAACGCACATTTAGCGTCAAAACTGTGCAAAAGCAGCGTTTTGATGCACGAAATGCACGTTTCGTTGCAAAAGCGGCGTTTTGGTGCACGAAACGCACGTTTAGCGTCAAAACTGTGCAAAAGCGGCGTTTTGGTGCACGAAACGCACGTTTAGCGTCAAAACTGAGCAAATGGAGCGTTTTGGTGCACGAAACGCACGCATAGCGTCAAAACTGTGCAAAAGCAGCGTTTTGGTGCACGAAATGCACGTTTCGTTGCAAAAGCGGCGTTTTGGTGCACGAAACGCACGTTTAGTGTCAAAACTGTGAAAAAGCAGCGTTTTGGTGCATGAAATGCACGTTTCGTTGCAAAAGCAGCGTTTTGGTGCACGAAACGCACGTTTCGTTGCAAAAGCGGCGTTTTGGTGCACGAAACGCACGTTTAGTGTCAAAACTGTGCAAAAGCAGCGTTTTGGTTCATGAAATGCACGTTTCGTTGCAAATGCAGCGTTTTGGTGCACGAAACGCACGTTAAGTGTCAAAACTGTGCAATAGCAGCGTTTTCGTGCACGAAACGCACGTTTAGCGTCAAAACTGTGCAAAAGCAGCGTTTTGGTGCACGAAATGCACGTTTCGTTGCAAAAGCAGCGTTTTGGTGCACGAAACGCACGTTTCGTTGCGAAAGCGGTGTTTTGGTGCACGATACGCACGTTTAGCGTCAAAACTGAGCAAAATCAGCGTTCTGGTGCACGAAACGCACGTTTTGCGTCAAAACTGTGCAAAAGCAGCGTTTTGGTGCACGAAACGCACGCTTTCCGTCACAACTGTGCAAAAGCAGCGTCTTCTTGCACGAAACGCACGTTAAGTGTCAAAACTGTGCAATAGCAGCGTTTTCGTGCACGAAACGCACGTTTAGCGTCAAAACTGTGCAAAAGCAGCGTTTTGGTGCACGAAATGCACGTTTCGTTGCAAAAGCAGCGTTTTGGTGCACGAAACGCACGTTTCGTTGCGAAAGCGGTGTTTTGGTGCACGATACGCACGTTTAGCGTCAAAACTGAGCAAAATCAGCGTTCTGGTGCACGAAACGCACGTTTTGCGTCAAAACTGTGCAAAAGCAGCGTTTTGGTGCACGAAACGCACGTTTAGCGTCAGAACTGTGCAAAAGCAGCGTTTTGGTGCACGAAACGCACGTTTAGCGTCAGATGTGTGCAAAAGCAGCGTTTTGGTGCACGAAATGCACGTTTCGTTGCAAAACCGGCGTTTTGGTGCACGAAACGCACGTTTAGTGTCAAAACTGTGCAAAAGCAGCGTTTTGGTGCATGAAATGCACGTTTCGTTGCAAAAGCAGCGTTTTGGTGCACGAAACGCACGTTTCGTTGCAAAAGCGGCGTTTTGGTGCACGAAACGCACGTTTAGTGTCAAAACTGTGCAAAAGCAGCGTTTTGGTTCATGAAATGCACGTTTCGTTGCAAATGCAGCGTTTTGGTGCACGAAACGCACGTTTCGTTGCGAAAGCGGCATTTTGGTGCACGAAACGCACGTTTAGGGTCAAAACTGTGCAAAAGCAGCGTTTTGGTGCACGAAACGCACGTTTCTAATCAAAACTGTGCAAAAGCAGCGTTTTGGTGCACGAAACGAACGTTTAGCGTCAAAACTGTGCAACCGCCGCGTTTTCGTGCACGAAACGCAGGCTTAGCGTCAAAACTGTGCAAAAGCAGCGTTTTGGTGCACGAAATGCACGTTCCGTTGCAAAAGCGGCGTTTTGGAGCACGAAACGCACGTTTAGCGTCAAAACCGTGCAAAAGCAGCGTTTTGGTGCACGAAACGCACGCTTAGCGTCAGAACTGTGCAATAGCATCGTTTTCGTGCACGAAACGCACGTTTAGCGTCAAAACTGTGCAAAAGCAGCGTTTTGGTGCACGAAACGCACGCTTTCCGTCACAACTGTGCAAAAGCAGCGTCTTCTTGCACGAAACGCACGTTAAGTGTCAAAACTGTGCAATAGCAGCGTTTTCGTGCACGAAACGCACGTTTAGCGTCAAAACTGTGCAAAAGCAGCGTTTTGGTGCACGAAATGCACGTTTCGTTGCAAAAGCAGCGTTTTGGTGCACGAAACGCACGTTTCGTTGCGAAAGCGGTGTTTTGGTGCACGATACGCACGTTTAGCGTCAAAACTGAGCAAAATCAGCGTTCTGGTGCACGAAACGCACGTTTTGCGTCAAAACTGTGCAAAAGCAGCGTTTTGGTGCACGAAACGCACGTTTAGCGTCAGAACTGTGCAAAAGCAGCGTTTTGGTGCACGAAACGCACGTTTAGCGTCAAATGTGTGCAAAAGCAGCGTTTTGGTGCACGAAATGCACGTTTCGTTGCAAAAGCGGCGTTTTGGTGCACGAAACGCACGTTTAGCGTCAAAACTGAGCAAATGGAGCGTTTTGGTGCACGAAACGCACGTTTCGTTGCAAAAGCAGCGTTTTGGTGCACGAAACGCACGTTTCGTTGCAAAAGCGGCGTTTTGGTGCACGAAACGCACGTTTAGTGTCAAAACTGTGCAAAAGCAGCGTTTTGGTGCACGAAACGCACGTATAGCGTCAAAACTATGCGAAAGCAGCGTTTTGGTGCACGAAACGCACGTTCCGTTGCGAAAGCGGCGTTTTGGTGCACGAAACGCACGTTTTGCGCCAAAAGGAGCAATTCGGTGTGTGAAACGCACGTTTTGTGCCAAAACTGAGCAAAAGCGGTGATTCGGTGCTCGAAACGACCGTTTTGCGCCAAAAGGAGCAATTCGGTGCTTGAAACGCACGTTTTGTGCCAAACTGAGCAAAAGCAGCGATTCTGTGCACGAAACGCACGTTTTGTGCCAAAAGGCGCAATTCGGTGTGTGATACGCACGTTTTGTGCCAAAAGTGAGCAAAAGAGGCGATTCTGTGCACGAAACGCACGTTTTGTGCCAAAAGGAGCAAAAGCGGCGATTCTGTGCACGAAACGCGCGTTCTGTGGCAAAAGGAGCAATTCGGTGTGTGAAACGCACGTTTTGTGCCAAAACTGAGCAAAAGCGGCGATTCTGTGCTCGAAACGCCCGTTTTGCGCCAAAAGGAGCAATTCGGTGCTTGAAACGCACGTTTTGCGCCAAACTGAGATAAAGCGGCGATTCTGTGCACGAAACGCACGTTTTGTGCCAAAACTGAGCGAAAGCGGCGATTATGTGCGCGAAACACACGTTTTGTGCCATAACTGAGCAAAAGAGGCGATTCTGTGCACGAAACGCACGTTTTGTGCCAAAACTGAGCAAAAGCAGTGATTCTGTGCACGAAACGCACGTTTTGTGCCAAAAGGAGCAATTCGGTGCGTGAAACGCACGTTTTGTGCCAAACTGAGGAAAAGCAGCGATTCTGTGCACGAAACGCACGTTTTGAGCCAAAAGGAGCAATTCGGTGTGTGATACGCACGTTTTGTGCCAAAACTGAGCAAAAGAGGGGATTCTGTGCACGAAACGCAAGTTTTGTGCCAAAACTGAGCAAAAGCTGCGATTTTGTGCATGAAACGTACGTTTTGTGCCAAAAGGAGCAATTCGGTGCGTGAAACGCACGTTTTGTGCCAAACTGGGCAAAAGCTGCGATTCTGTGCACGAAACGCACGTTTCGTGCCAAAAGGAGCAATTCGGTGTGTGATACGCACGTTTTGTGCCAAACTGAGCAAAAGCAGCGATTCTGTGCACGAAACGCACGTTTTGTGCCAAAAGGAGCAATTCGGTGTGTGAAACGCACGTTTTGTTCCAAAACTGATCAGAAGCAGTGATTCTGTGCACGAAACACACGTCCTGTGCCATAACTGAGCAAAAGCGGCGATTCCGTGCACGAAACGCACGTTTTGTGCCAAAAGGTGCAAACCGGTGCGTAAAACGCACGTTTTGTGCCAAAACTGAGCAAAAGCAGCTACTATGTGCACGAAACGCACGTTTTGTGCCAAAACTGAGCAAAAGCGGCGATTCTGTGCACGAAACGCACGTTTTGTGGAAAAACTGAGCAAAAGCGGCGATTATGTGCACGAAATACACGTTCTGTGCCATAACTGTGCAAAAGCGGCGATTCTCTGCACGAAACGCACGTTTTGTGCCAAAAGGAGCAATTCGGTGTGTGAAACGCACGTTTTGTGCCAAAACTGAGCAAAAGCGGCGATTCTGTGCACGAAACGCACGTTTTGTGCCAAAAGGTGCAAACCGGTGCGTGAAACGCACGTTTTGTGCCAAAACTGAGCAAAAGCGGCGATTCTGTGCACGAAACACGCGTTTTGTGCCAAAACTGAGCAAAAGAGGCGATTCTGTGCACGAAACGCACGTATTGTGAAAAAAGGAGCAATTCGGTGTGTGAAACGCACGTTTTGTGCCAAAACTGAGCAAAAGCGGCGATTCTGTGCACGAAACGCACGTTTTGTGCCAAAACTGAGCAAAAGCGGCGATTCTGTGCACGAAACGCAGGTTTTGTGCCAAAAGGTGCAAACCGGTGCGTAAAACGCACGCTTAGCGTCAAAACTGTGCAAAAGCAGCGTTTTGGTGCACGAAACGCACGCTTTCCGTCACAACTGTGCAAAAGCAGCGTCTTCTTGCACGAAACGCACGTTTAGCGTCAAAACTGTGCAATAGCAGCGTTTTCGTGCACGAAACGCACGTTTAGCGTCAAAACTGTGCAAAAGCAGCGTTTTGGTGATCGAAACGCACGTTTAGCGTCAAAACTGTGCAAAAGCAGCGTTTTGGTGCACGAAATGCACGTTTCGTTGCAAAAGCGGCGTTTTGGTGCACGAAACGCACGTTTAGCGTCAAAACTGTGCAAAAGCAGCGTTTTGGTGCTCGAAACGCACGTTTAGAATCAAAACTATGCAAAAGCAGCGTTTTGGTGCACGAAACGCACGTTTAGCGTCAAAACTGTGCAAAAGCAGCGTCTTGGTGCACGAAACGAACGTTTAGCGTCAAAACTGTGCAAAAGCAGCATTTTGGTGCACGAAACGCACGTTTAGCGTCAAAACTGTGCAAAAGCAGCGTTTTGGAGCACGAAACGCACGTTTTGCGTCAAAACTGTGCAAAAGCAGCGTTTTGGTGCACGAAACGCACGTTTTGCGTCAAACCTGTGCAAAAGCAGCGTTTTGGTGCACGAAATGCACCTTTCGTTGCAAAAGCGGCGTTTTGGTGCACGAAACGCACGTTTAGCGGCAAAACTGTGCAAAAGCAGCGTTTTGGTGCACGAAACGCACGTTTAGCGTCAAAACTGTGCAAAAGCAGCGTTTTGGTGCTCGAAACGCACGTTTAGAATCAAAACTATGCAAAAGCAGCGTTTTGGTGCACGAAACGCACGTTTAGCGTCAAAACTGTGCAAAAGCAGCGTCTTGGTGCACGAAACGAACGGTTAGCGTCAGAACTGTGCAAAAGCATCGTTTTGGTGCTCGAAACGCACGTTTATAATCAAAACTATGCAAAAGCAGCGTTTTGGTGCACGAAACGCACGTTTAGCGTCAAAACTGTGCAAAAGCAGCATTTTGGTGCACGAAATGCACGTTTCGTTGCAAAAGCGGCGTTTTGGTGCACGAAACGCACGTTTAGCGTCAAAACTGTGCAAAAGCAGCGTCTTGGTGCACGAAACGAACGTTTAGCGTCAAAACTGTGCAAAAGCAGCATTTTGGTGCACGAAATGCACGTTTCGTTGCAAAAGCGGCGTTTTGGTGCACGAAACGCACGTTTAGCGTCAAAACTGTGCAAAAGCAGCGTCTTGGTGCACGAAACGAACGTTTAGCGTCAAAACTGTGCAAAAGCAGCATTTTGGTGCACGAAATGCACGTTTCGTTGCAAAAGCGGCGTTTTGGTGCACGAAACGCACGTTTAGCGTCAAAACTGTGCAAAAGCAGCGTTTTGGTGCACGAAATGCACGTTTCGTTGCGAAAGCGGCGTTTTGGTGCACGAAACGCACGTTTAGCGTTAAAACTGAGCAACTGCAGCGTTTTGGTGCACGAAACGCACGTATAGCGTCAAAACTGTGCAAAAGCAGCGTTTTGGTGCACGAAATGCCCGTTTCGTTGCAAAAGCGGCGTTTTGGTGCACGAAACGCACGTTTAGTGTCAAAACTGTGCAAAAGCAGCGTTTTGGTGCATGAAATGCACGTTTCGTTGCAAAAGCAGCGTTTTGGTGCACGAAACGCACATTTAGCGTCAAAACTGTGCAAAAGCAGCGTGTTGATGCACGAAATGCACGTTTCGTTGCAAAAGCGGCGTTTTGGTGCACGAAACGCACGTTTAGCGTCAAAACTGTGCAAAAGCAGCGTTTTGGTGCACGAAACGCACGTTTAGCGTCAGAACTGTGCAAAAGCAGCGTTTTGGTGCACGAAACGCACGTTTATCGTCAAATGTGTGCAAAAGCAGCGTTTTGGTGCACGAAACGCACGTTTCGTTGCGAAAGCGGCATTTTGGTGCACGAAACGCACGTTTACGTCAAACCTGTGCAAAAGCAGCGTTTTGGTGCACGAAACGCACGTTTAGAATCAAAACTGTGCAAAAGCAGCGTTTTGGTGCACGAAACGCACGTTTACCGTCAAAACTGTGCAAAAGCAGCGTTTTGGTGCACGAAACGCACGTTTAGCGTCAAAACTGTGCAAAAGCAGCGTTTTGGTGCACGAAACGCACGTTTCGTTGCAAAAGCGGCGTTTTGGTGCACGAAACGCAGGTTTTGCGTCAAAACTGTGCAAAAGCAGCGCTTTGGTGCACGAAACGCACGTTTTGCGTCAAAACTGTGCAAAGGCAGCGTTTTGGTGCACGAAACGCACGTTTAGTATCAAAACTGTGCAAAAGCAGCGTTTTGGTGCACGAAACGCACATTTAGCGTCAAAACTGTGCAATAGCAGCGTTTTGGTGCACGAAACGCACGTATAGCGTCAAAACTATGCGAAGGCAGCGTTTTGGTGCACGAAACGCAGGTTTCGTTGCGAAAGAGGCGTTTTGGTGCACGAAACGCACGTTTAGCGTCAAAACTGTGCAAAAGCAGAATTTTGGTGCACGAAACGCACGTTTAGCGTCAAAACTGTGCAATAGCAGCGTTTTCGTGCACGAAACGCACGTTTAGCGTCAAAACTGTGCAAAAGCAGCGTTTTGGTGCACGAAACGCACGTTTAGCGTCAAACCTGTGCAAAAGCAGCGTTTTGGTGCACGAAATGCACCTTTCGTTGCAAAAGCGGCGTTTTGGTGCACGAAACGCACGTTTAGCGGCAAAACTGTGCAAATGCAGCGTTTTGGTGCACGAAACGCACGTTTAGCGTCAAAACTGTGCAAAATCAGCGTTTTGGTGCTCGAAACGCACGTTTAGAATCAACACTATGCAAAAGCAGCGTTTTGGTGCACGAAACGCACGTTTAGCGTCAAAACTGTGCAAAAGCAGCGTCTTGGTGCACGAAACGAACGTTTAGCGTCAAAACTGTGCAAAAGCAGCATTTTGGCGCACGAAATGCACGTTTCGTTGCAAAAGCGGCGTTTTGGTGCACGAAACGCACGTTTAGCGTCAAAACTGTGCAAAAGCAGCGTTTTGGTGCACGAAATGCACGTTTCGTTGCGAAAGCGGCGTTTTGGTGCACGAAACGCACGTTTAGAGTTAAAACTGAGCAACTGCAGCGTTTTGGTGCACGAAACGCACGTATAGCGTCAAAACTGTGCAAAAGCAGCGTTTTGGTGCACGAAATGCCCGTTTCGTTGCAAAAGCGGCGTTTTGGTGCACGAAACGCACGTTTAGTGTCAAAACTGTGCAAAAGCAGCGTTTTGGTGCATGAAATGCACGTTTCGTTGCAAAAGCAGCGTTTTGGTGCACGAAACGCACATTTAGCGTCAAAACTGTGCAAAAGCAGCGTTTTGATGCACGAAATGCACGTTTCGTTGCAAAAGCGGCGTTTTGGTGCACGAAACGCACGTTTAGCGTCAAACCTGTGCAAAAGCAGCGTTTTGGTGCACGAAATGCACCTTTCGTTGCAAAAGCGGCGTTTTGGTGCACGAAACGCAGGTTTTGCGTCAAAACTGTGCAAAAGCAGCGCTTTGGTGCACGAAACGCACGTTTTGCGTCAAAACTGTGCAAAGGCAGCGTTTTGGTGCACGAAACGCACGTTTAGTATCAAAACTGTGCAAAAGCAGCGTTTTGGTGCACGAAACGCACATTTAGCGTCAAAACTGTGCAATAGCAGCGTTTTGGTGCACGAAACGCACGTATAGCGTCAAAACTATGCGAAGGCAGCGTTTTGGTGCACGAAACGCAGGTTTCGTTGCGAAAGCGGCGTTTTGGTGCACGAAACGCACGTTTAGCGTCAAAACTGTGCAAAAGCAGAATTTTGGTGCACGAAACGCACGCTTTCCGTCACAACTGTGCAAAAGCAGCGTCTTCTTGCACGAAACGCACGTTAAGTGTCAAAACTGTGCAATAGCAGCGTTTTCGTGCACGAAACGCACGTTTAGCGTCAAAACTGTGCAAAAGCAGCGTTTTGGTGCACGAAATGCACGTTTCGTTGCAAAAGCAGCGTTTTGGTGCACGAAACGCACGTTTCGTTGCGAATGCGGTGTTTTGGTGCACGATACGCACGTTTAGCGTCAAAACTGAGCAAAATCAGCGTTCTGGTGCACGAAACGCACGTTTTGCGTCAAAACTGTGCAAAAGCAGCGTTTTGGTGCACGAAACGCACGCTTTCCGTCACAACTGTGCAAAAGCAGCGTCTTCTTGCACGAAACGCACGTTAAGTGTCAAAACTGTGCAATAGCAGCGTTTTCGTGCACGAAACGCACGTTTAGCGTCAAAACTGTGCAAAAGCAGCGTTTTGGTGCACGAAATGCACGTTTCGTTGCAAAAGCAGCGTTTTGGTGCACGAAACGCACGTTTCGTTGCGAAAGCGGTGTTTTGGTGCACGATACGCACGTTTAGCGTCAAAACTGAGCAAAATCAGCGTTCTGGTGCACGAAACGCACGTTTTGCGTCAAAACTGTGCAAAAGCAGCGTTTTGGTGCACGAAACGCACGTTTAGCGTCAGAACTGTGCAAAAGCAGCGTTTTGGTGCACGAAACGCACGTTTAGCGTCAAATGTGTGCAAAAGCAGCGTTTTGGTGCACGAAATGCACGTTTCGTTGCAAAAGCGGCGTTTTGGTGCACGAAACGCACGTTTAGCGTCAAAACTGAGCAAATGGAGCGTTTTGGTGCACGAAACGCACGTTTCGTTGCAAAAGCAGCGTTTTGGTGCACGAAACGCACGTTTCGTTGCAAAAGCGGCGTTTTGGTGCACGAAACGCACGTTTAGTGTCAAAACTGTGCAAAAGCAGCGTTTTGGTGCACGAAACGCACGTATAGCGTCAAAACTATGCGAAAGCAGCGTTTTGGTGCACGAAACGCACGTTCCGTTGCGAAAGCGGCGTTTTGGTGCACGAAACGCACGTTTTGCGCCAAAAGGAGCAATTCGGTGTGTGAAACGCACGTTTTGTGCCAAAACTGAGCAAAAGCGGTGATTCGGTGCTCGAAACGACCGTTTTGCGCCAAAAGGAGCAATTCGGTGCTTGAAACGCACGTTTTGTGCCAAACTGAGCAAAAGCAGCGATTCTGTGCACGAAACGCACGTTTTGTGCCAAAAGGCGCAATTCGGTGTGTGATACGCACGTTTTGTGCCAAAAGTGAGCAAAAGAGGCGATTCTGTGCACGAAACGCACGTTTTGTGCCAAAAGGAGCAAAAGCGGCGATTCTGTGCACGAAACGCGCGTTCTGTGGCAAAAGGAGCAATTCGGTGTGTGAAACGCACGTTTTGTGCCAAAACTGAGCAAAAGCGGCGATTCTGTGCTCGAAACGCCCGTTTTGCGCCAAAAGGAGCAATTCGGTGCTTGAAACGCACGTTTTGCGCCAAACTGAGATAAAGCGGCGATTCTGTGCACGAAACGCACGTTTTGTGCCAAAACTGAGCGAAAGCGGCGATTATGTGCGCGAAACACACGTTTTGTGCCATAACTGAGCAAAAGAGGCGATTCTGTGCACGAAACGCACGTTTTGTGCCAAAACTGAGCAAAAGCAGTGATTCTGTGCACGAAACGCACGTTTTGTGCCAAAAGGAGCAATTCGGTGCGTGAAACGCACGTTTTGTGCCAAACTGAGGAAAAGCAGCGATTCTGTGCACGAAACGCACGTTTTGAGCCAAAAGGAGCAATTCGGTGTGTGATACGCACGTTTTGTGCCAAAACTGAGCAAAAGAGGGGATTCTGTGCACGAAACGCAAGTTTTGTGCCAAAACTGAGCAAAAGCTGCGATTTTGTGCATGAAACGTACGTTTTGTGCCAAAAGGAGCAATTCGGTGCGTGAAACGCACGTTTTGTGCCAAACTGGGCAAAAGCTGCGATTCTGTGCACGAAACGCACGTTTCGTGCCAAAAGGAGCAATTCGGTGTGTGATACGCACGTTTTGTGCCAAACTGAGCAAAAGCAGCGATTCTGTGCACGAAACGCACGTTTTGTGCCAAAAGGAGCAATTCGGTGTGTGAAACGCACGTTTTGTTCCAAAACTGATCAGAAGCAGTGATTCTGTGCACGAAACACACGTCCTGTGCCATAACTGAGCAAAAGCGGCGATTCCGTGCACGAAACGCACGTTTTGTGCCAAAAGGTGCAAACCGATGCGTAAAACGCACGTTTTGTGCCAAAACTGAGCAAAAGCAGCTACTATGTGCACGAAACGCACGTTTTGTGCCAAAACTGAGCAAAAGCGGCGATTCTGTGCACGAAACGCACGTTTTGTGGAAAAACTGAGCAAAAGCGGCGATTATGTGCACGAAATACACGTTCTGTGCCATAACTGTGCAAAAGCGGCGATTCTCTGCACGAAACGCACGTTTTGTGCCAAAAGGAGCAATTCGGTGTGTGAAACGCACGTTTTGTGCCAAAACTGAGCAAAAGCGGCGATTCTGTGCACGAAACGCACGTTTTGTGCCAAAAGGTGCAAACCGGTGCGTGAAACGCACGTTTTGTGCCAAAACTGAGCAAAAGCGGCGATTCTGTGCACGAAACACGCGTTTTGTGCCAAAACTGAGCAAAAGAGGCGATTCTGTGCACGAAACGCACGTATTGTGAAAAAAGGAGCAATTCGGTGTGTGAAACGCACGTTTTGTGCCAAAACTGAGCAAAAGCGGCGATTCTGTGCACGAAACGCACGTTTTGTGCCAAAACTGAGCAAAAGCGGCGATTCTGTGCACGAAACGCAGGTTTTGTGCCAAAAGGTGCAAACCGGTGCGTAAAACGCACGTTTAGCGTCAAAACTGTGCAAAAGCAGCGTTTTGGTGCACGAAACGCACGATTCGTTGCAAAAGCGGCATTTTGGTGCACAAAACGCACGTTTCGTTGCAAAAGCGGCGTTTTGGTGCACGAAACGCACGTTTAGCGTCAGAACTGTGCAAAAGCAGCGTTTTGGTGCACGAAACGCACGTTTAGCGTCAAATGTGTGCAAAAGCAGCGTTTTGGTGCACGAAATGCACGTTTCGTTGCAAAAGCGGCGTTTTGGTGCACGAAACGCACGTTTAGCGTCAAAACTGAGCAAATGGAGCGTTTTGGTGCACGAAACGCACGTTTCGTTGCAAAAGCAGCGTTTTGGTGCACGAAACGCACGTTTCGTTGCAAAAGCGGCGTTTTGGTGCACGAAACGCACGTTTAGTGTCAAAACTGTGCAAAAGCAGCGTTTTGGTGCACGAAACGCACGTATAGCGTCAAAACTATGCGAAAGCAGCGTTTTGGTGCACGAAACGCACGTTCCGTTGCGAAAGCGGCGTTTTGGTGCACGAAACGCACGTTTTGCGCCAAAAGGAGCAATTCGGTGTGTGAAATGCACGTTTTGTGCCAAAACTGAGCAAAAGCGGTGATTCGGTGCTCGAAACGACCGTTTTGCGCCAAAAGGAGCAATTCGGTGCTTGAAACGCACGTTTTGTGCCAAACTGAGCAAAAGCAGCGATTCTGTGCACGAAACGCACGTTTTGTGCCAAAAGGCGCAATTCGGTGTGTGATACGCACGTTTTGTGCCAAAAGTGAGCAAAAGAGGCGATTCTGTGCACGAAACGCACGTTTTGTGCCAAAAGGAGCAAAAGCGGCGATTCTGTGCACGAAACGCGCGTTCTGTGGCAAAAGGAGCAATTCGGGGTGTGAAACGCACGTTTTGTGCCAAAACTGAGCAAAAGCGGCGATTCTGTGCTCGAAACGCCCGTTTTGCGCCAAAAGGAGCAATTCGGTGCTTGAAACGCACGTTTTGCGCCAAACTGAGATAAAGCGGCGATTCTGTGCACGAAACGCACGTTTTGTGCCAAAACTGAGCGAAAGCGGCGATTATGTGCGCGAAACACACGTTTTGTGCCATAACTGAGCAAAAGAGGCGATTCTGTGCACGAAACGCACGTTTTGTGCCAAAACTGAGCAAAAGCAGTGATTCTGTGCACGAAACGCACGTTTTGTGCCAAAAGGAGCAATTCGGTGCGTGAAACGCACGTTTTGTGCCAAACTGAGGAAAAGCAGCGATTCTGTGCACGAAACGCACGTTTTGAGCCAAAAGGAGCAATTCGGTGTGTGATACGCACGTTTTGTGCCAAAACTGAGCAAAAGAGGGGATTCTGTGCACGAAACGCAAGTTTTGTGCCAAAACTGAGCAAAAGCTGCGATTTTGTGCATGAAACGTACGTTTTGTGCCAAAAGGAGCAATTCGGTGCGTGAAACGCACGTTTTGTGCCAAAACTGATCAGAAGCAGTGATTCTGTGCACGAAACACACGTCCTGTGCCATAACTGAGCAAAAGCGGCGATTCCGTGCACGAAACGCACGTTTTGTGCCAAAAGGTGCAAACCGGTGCGTAAAACGCACGTTTTGTGCCAAAACTGAGCAAAAGCAGCTACTATGTGCACGAAACGCACGTTTTGTGCCAAAACTGAGCAAAAGCGGCGATTCTGTGCACGAAACGCACGTTTTGTGGAAAAACTGAGCAAAAGCGGCGATTATGTGCACGAAATACACGTTCTGTGCCATAACTGTGCAAAAGCGGCGATTCTCTGCACGAAACGCACGCTTTGTGCCAAAAGGAGCAATTCGGTGTGTGAAACGCACGTTTTGTGCCAAAACTGAGCAAAAGCGGCGATTCTGTGCACGAAACGCACGTTTTGTGCCAAAAGGTGCAAACCGGTGCGTGAAACGCACGTTTTGTGCCAAAACTGAGCAAAAGCGGCGATTCTGTGCACGAAACACGCGTTTTGTGCCAAAACTGAGCAAAAGAGGCGATTCTGTGCACGAAACGCACGTATTGTGAAAAAAGGAGCAATTCGGTGTGTGAAACGCACGTTTTGTGCCAAAACTGAGCAAAAGCGGCGATTCTGTGCACGAAACGCACGTTTTGTGCCAAAACTGAGCAAAAGCGGCGATTCTGTGCACGAAACGCAGGTTTTGTGCCAAAAGGTGCAAACCGGTGCGTAAAACGCACGTTTAGCGTCAAAACTGTGCAAAAGCAGCGTTTTGGTGCACGAAACGCACGATTCGTTGCAAAAGCGGCATTTTGGTGCACAAAACGCACGTTTCGTTGCAAAAGCGGCGTTTTGGTGCACGAAACGCACGTTTAGCGTCAAAACTGTGCAAAAGCAGCGTTTTGGTGCACGAAACGCACGTTTCGACGTAAAAGCGGCGTTTTGGTGCACGAAACGCACGTTTAGCGTCAAAATCGTGCAAAAGCAGCGTTTTGGTGCACGAAACGCACGTTTCGTTGCAAAAGCGGCGTTTTGGTGCACGAAACGCACGTTTCGTTGCAAAAGCGGCGTTTTGGTGCACGAAACGCACGTATAGCGTCAAAACTGTGCAAAAGCAGCGTTTTGGTGCGCGAAACGCACGTTTCGTTGGAAAAGCGGCGTTTTGGTGCACGAAACGCACGTATACCGTCAAAACTGTGCAAAAGCAGCGTTTTGGTGCGCGAAACGCACGTTTCGTTGCAAAAGCGGCGTTTTGGTGCACGAAACGCACGTTTAGCGTCAAAACTGTGCAAAAGCTGCGTTTTGGTGCACGAAACGCAGGTTTCGTTGCAAAAGCGTTGTTTTGGTGCACGAAACGCACGTTTAGCGTCAAAACCGTGCAAAAGCAGCGTTTTGGTGCACGAAACGCAGGTTTCGTTGCAAAAGCGGCGTTTTGGTGCACGAAACGCACGTATAGCGTCAAAACTGTGCAAAAGCAGCGTTTTGGTGCGCGAAACGCACGTTTCGTTGTAAAAGCGGCGTTTTGGTGCACGAAACGCACGTTTAGCGTCAAAACTGTGCAAAAGCAGCGTTTTGGTGCACGAAACGCACGTTTAGCGTCAAAACTGTGCAAAAGCAGCGTTTTGGTGCACGAAACGCACGATTCGTTGCAAAAGCGGCATTTTGGTGCACAAAACGCACGTTTCGTTGCAAAAGCGGCGTTTTGGTGCACGAAACGCACGTTTAGCGTCAAAACTGTGCAAAAGCAGCGTTTTGGTGCACGAAACGCACGTTTCGATGTAAAAGCGGCGTTTTGGTGCACGAAACGCACGTTTAGCGTCAAAATCGTGCAAAAGCAGCGTTTTGGTGCACGAAACGCACGTTTCGTTGCAAAAGCGGCGTTTTGGTGCACGAAACGCACGTTTAGCGTCAAAACTGTGCAAAAGCAGCGTTTTGGTGCACGAAACGCACGTTTAGGATCAAAACTGTGCAAAAGGAGCGTTTTGGTGCACGAAACGCACGTTTCACTGCAAAACCGGCGTTTTGGTGCACGAAACGCTCGTTTGGCGTCAAAACTGTGCAAAAGCAGCGTTTTGGTGCACGAAACGCACGTTTAGCGTCAAAACCGTGCAAAAGCAGCGTTTTGGTGCACGAAACGCAGGTTTCGTTGCAAAAGCGGCGTTTTGGTGCACGATATGCACGTTTAGCGTCAAAACTGTGCAAAAGCAGCGTTTTGGTGCACGAAACGCACGTTTAGCGTCAAAACTGTGCAAAAGCAGCGTTTTGGTGCACGAAACGCACGTTTCGTTGCAAAGGCGGCGTTTTGGTGCACGAAACGCACGTTTAGCGTCAAAACTGTTGAAAAGCAGCGTTTTGGTGCACGAAACGCACGTTTAGAATCAAAACTGAGCATAAGCAGCGTTTTGCTGCACGAAACGCACGATTCGTTGCAAAAGCGGCGTTTTGGTGCACGAAATACACGTTTCGTTGCAAAAGCGGCGTTTTGGTGCACGAAACGCACGTTTAGCGTCAAAATCGTGCAAAAGCAGCGTTTTGGTGCACGAAACGCACGTTTCGTTGCAAAAGCGGCGTTTTGGTGCACGAAACGCACGTTTAGCGTCAAAACTGTGCAAAAGCAGCGTTTTGGTGCACGAAACGCACGTTTAGGATCAAAACTGTGCAAAAGGAGCGTTTTGGTGCACGAAACGCACGTTTCACTGCAAAAGCGGCGTTTTGGTGCACGAAACGCTCGTTTGGCGTCAAAACTGTGCAAAAGCAGCGTTTTGGTGCACGAAACGCACGTTTAGCGTCAAAACTGTGCAAAAGCAGCGTTCTGGTGCACGGAACGCACGTTTCGTTGCAAAAGCGGCGCTTTGGTGCACGAAACGCACGTTTAGCGTCAAAACTGTGCAGAAGCAGCGTTTTGGTGCACGAAACGCACGTTTAGCGTCAAAACTGTGCAAAAGCGGCGTTTTGGACCACGAATGGCACGTTTAGCGTCAAAACTGTGCAATAGCAGCGTTTTGGTGCACGAAACGCACGTTTAGCGTCAAAACTGTGCAAAAGCAGCGTTTTGGACCACGAATGGCACGTTTAGCGTCAAAACTGTGCAATAGCAGCGTTTTGGTGCACGAAACGCACGATTCGTTGCAAAAGCGGCGTTTTGGTGCACGAAACACACGTTTCGTTGCAAAAGCGGCGTTTTGGTGCACGAAACGCTCGTTTGGCGTCAAAACTGTGCAAAAGCAGCGTTTTGGTGCACGAAACGCACGTTTAGCGTCAAAACTGTGCAAAAGCAGCGTTCTGGTGCACGGAACGCACGTTTCGTTGCAAAAGCGGCGTTTTGGTGCACGAAACGCACGTTTAGCGCCAAAACTGTGCAAAACCAGCGTTTTGGTGCACGAAACGCACGTTTAGCGTCAAAACTGTTCAAAAGCAGCGTTTTGGTGCACGAAACGCACGTTTAGAATCAAAACTGAGCATAAGCAGCGTTTTGCTGCACGAAACGCACGATTCGTTGCAAAAGCGGCGTTTTGGTGCACGAAATACACGTTTCGTTGCAAAAGCGGCGTTTTGGTGCACGAAACGCACGTATAGCGTCAAAACTGTGCAAAAGCAGCGTTTTGTTGCGCGAAACGCACGTTTCGTTGCAAAAGCGGCGTTTTGGTGCACGAAACGCACGTTTAGCGTCAAAACTGTGCAAAAGCAGCGTTTTGGTGAACGAAACGCACGTTTAGAATCAAAACTGTGCAAAAGCCGCGTTTTGGTGCACCAAACGCACGTTTAGAATCAAAACTGAGCATAAGCAGCGTTTTGCTGCACGAAACGCACGTTTCGTTGCAAAAGCGGCGTTTTGGTGCACGAAACGCACATTTAGCGTCAAAACTGTGCAAAAGCAGCGTTTTGGTGCACGAAACGCACGATTAGCGTCAACACTGTGCAATAGCAGCGTTTTCGTGCACGAAACGCACGTTATGCGTCAAAACTGTGCAAAAGCAGCGTTTTGGTGCACGAAACGCACGTTTAGCGTCAAAACTGTGCAATAGCAGCGTTTTGGTGCACGAAACGCACGTTTAGCGTCAAAGCTGTGCAAAAGCAGCGTTTTGGTGCTCGAAACGCACGATTAGCGTCAAAACTGTGCAAAAGCAGCGTTTTGGTGCACGAAACGCACGTTGAGCGTCAAAACTGTGCAAAAGCAGCGTTTTGGTACACGAAACGCACGTTTAGCGTCAAAAGTGTGCATAAGCAGCGTTTTGGTGCACGAAATGCACGTTTCGTTGCAAAAGCGGCGTTTTGGTGCACGAAACGCACGTTTAGTGTCAAAACTGTGCAAAAGCAGCGTTTTTGTGCATGAAATGTACGTTTCGTTGCAAAAGCAGCGTTTTGGTGCACGAAACGCACGTATCGTTGCGAAAGCGGTGTTTTGGTGCACGAAACGCACGTTTAGCGTCAAAACTGAGCAAAAGCAGCGTTTTGGTGCACGAAACGCCCGTTTAGCGTCAAAAGTGTGCAAAAGCAGCGTTTTGGTGCACGAAACGCACGTTTCGTTGCAAAAGCGGCGTTTTGGTGCATAAAACGCACGTTTTGCGTCAAAACTGTGCAAAAGCAGCGTTTTGGTGCACGAAACGCACGTTTAGCGTCAAAACTGTGCAAAAGCAGCGTTTTGGTGGGCGAAACGCACGTTTCGTTGCAAAAGCGGCGTTTTGGTGCACGAAACGCACGTTTAGCGTCAAAACTGTGCAAAAGCAGCGTTTTGGTGCACGAAACGCACGATTCGTTGCAAAAGCGGCGTTTTGG
Organism: Stelis phaeoptera; assembly: GCA_943735885.1. NCBI lineage: Eukaryota > Metazoa > Arthropoda > Insecta > Hymenoptera > Megachilidae > Stelis > Stelis phaeoptera. Next base: position 258,082 of record CALSEM010000048.1, on the reverse strand, counting down.
TGCACGAAACACACGTTTCGTTGCAAAAGCGGCGTTTTGGTGCACGAAACGCTCGTTTGGCGTCAAAACTGTGCAAAAGCAGCGTTTTGGTGCACGAAACGCACGTTTAGCGTCAAAACTGTGCAAAAGCAGCTTTCTGGTGCACGGAACGCACGTTTCGTTGCAAAAGCGGCGTTTTGGTGCACGAAACGCACGTTTAGCGTCAAAACTGTGCAGAAGCAGCGTTTTGGTGCACGAAACGCACGTTTAGCGTCAAAACTGTGCAAAAGCGGCGTTTTGGACCACGAATGGCACGTTAAACGTCAAAACTGTGCAATAGCAGCGTTTTGGTGCACGAAACGCACGTTTAGCGTCAAAACTGTGCAAAAGCAGCGTTTTGGACCACGAATGGCACGTTTAGCGTCAAAACTGTGCAATAGCAGCGTTTTGGTGCACGAAACGCACGTTTAGCGTCAAAACTGTGCAAAAGCAGCGTTTTGGACCACGAATGGCACGTTTAGCGTCAAAACTGTGCAATAGCAGCGTTTTGGTGCACGAAACGCACGATTCGTTGCAAAAGCGGCGTTTTGGTGCACGAAACACACGTTTCGTTGCAAAAGCGGCGTTTTGGTGCACGAAACGCTCGTTTGGCGTCAAAACTGTGCAAAAGCAGCGTTTTGGTGCACGAAACGCACGTTTAGCGTCAAAACTGTGCAAAAGCAGCGTTCTGGTGCACGGAACGCACGTTTCGTTGCAAAAGCGGCGTTTTGGTGCACGAAACGCACGTTTAGCGCCAAAACTGTGCAAAACCAGCGTTTTGGTGCACGAAACGCACGTTTAGCGTCAAAACTGTTCAAAAGCAGCGTTTTGGTGCACGAAACGCACGTTTAGAATCAAAACTGAGCATAAGCAGCGTTTTGCTGCACGAAACGCACGATTCGTTGCAAAAGCGGCGTTTTGGTGCACGAAATACACGTTTCGTTGCAAAAGCGGCGTTTTGGTGCACGAAACGCACGTATAGCGTCAAAACTGTGCAAAAGCAGCGTTTTGTTGCGCGAAACGCACGTTTCGTTGCAAAAGCGGCGTTTTGGTGCACGAAACGCACGTTTAGCGTCAAAACTGTGCAAAAGCAGCGTTTTGGTGAACGAAACGCACGTTTAGAATCAAAACTGTGCAAAAGGAGCGTTTTGGTGCACGAAACGCACGTTTCGCTGCAAAAGCGGCGTTTTGGTGCACGAAACGCTCGTTTGGCGTCAAAACTGTGCAAAAGCAGCGTTTTGGACCACGAATGGCACGTTTAGCGTCAAAACTGTGCAAAAGCAGCGTTTTGGTGAACGAAACGCACGTTTCGAATCAAAACTGAGCATAGGCAGCGTTTTGCTGCACGAAACGCACGATTCGTTGCAAAAGCGGCGTTTTGGTGCACGAAATACACGTTTCGTTGCAAAAGCGGCGTTTTGGTGCACGAAACGCACGTATAGCGTCAAAACTGTGCAAAAGCAGCGTTTTGGTGCACGAAACGCACGTTTCGTTGCAAAAGCGCCGTTTTGGTGCACGAAACGCACGTTTAGCGTCAAAACTGTTCAAAAGCAGCGTTTTGGTGCACGAAACGCACATTTAGAATCAAAACTGAGCATAACCAGCGTTTTGCTGCACGAAACGCACGATTCGTTGCAAAAGCGGCGTTTTGGTGCACGAAATACACGTTTCGTTGCAAAAGCGGCGTTTTGGTGCACGAAACGCACGTATAGCGTCAAAACTGTGCAAAAGCAGCGTTTTGGTGAACGAAACGCACGTTTCGTTGCAAATGCGGCGTTTTGGTGCACGAAACGCACGTTTAGCGTCAAAACTGTGCAAAACCAGCGTTTTGGTGCACGAAACGCACGTTTAGCGTCAAAACTGTTCAAAAGCCGCGTTTTGGTGCACCAAACGCACGTTTAGAATCAAAACTGAGCATAAGCAGCGTTTTGCTGCACGAAACGCACGTTTCGTTGCAAAAGCGGCGTTTTGGTGCACGAAACGCACATTTAGCGTCAAAACTGTGCAAAAGCAGCGTTTTGGTGCACGAAACGCACGATTAGCGTCAACACTGTGCAATAGCAGCGTTTTCGTGCACGAAACGCACGTTATGCGTCAAAACTGTGCAAAAGCAGCGTTTTGGTGCACGAAACGCACGTTTAGCGTCAAAACTGTGCAATAGCAGCGTTTTGGTGCACGAAACGCACGTTTAGCGTCAAAGCTGTGCAAAAGCAGCGTTTTGGTGCTCGAAACGCACGATTAGCGTCAAAACTGTGCAAAAGCAGCGTTTTGGTGCACGAAACGCACGTTGAGCGTCAAAACTGTGCAAAAGCAGCGTTTTGGTACACGAAACGCACGTTTAGCGTCAAAAGTGTGCATAAGCAGCGTTTTGGTGCACGAAATGCACGTTTCGTTGCAAAAGCGGCGTTTTGGTGCACGAAACGCACGTTTAGTGTCAAAACTGTGCAAAAGCAGCGTTTTTGTGCATGAAATGTACGTTTCGTTGCAAAAGCAGCGTTTTGGTGCACGAAACGCACGTATCGTTGCGAAAGCGGTGTTTTGGTGCACGAAACGCACGTTTAGCGTCAAAACTGAGCAAAAGCAGCGTTTTGGTGCACGAAACGCCCGTTTAGCGTCAAAAGTGTGCAAAAGCAGCGTTTTGGTGCACGAAACGCACGTTTCGTTGCAAAAGCGGCGTTTTGGTGCATAAAACGCACGTTTTGCGTCAAAACTGTGCAAAAGCAGCGTTTTGGTGCACGAAACGCACGTTTAGCGTCAAAACTGTGCAAAAGCAGCGTTTTGGTGGGCGAAACGCACGTTTCGTTGCAAAAGCGGCGTTTTGGTGCACGAAACGCACGTTTAGCGTCAAAACTGTGCAAAAGCAGCGTTTTGGTGCACGAAACGCACGATTCGTTGCAAAAGCGGCGTTTTGGTGCACGAAACACACGTTTCGTTGCAAAAGCGGCGTTTTGGTGCACGAAACGCTCGTTTGGCGTCAAAACTGTGCAAAAGCAGCGTTTTGGTGCACGAAACGCACGTTTAGCGTCAAAACTGTGCAAAAGCAGCTTTCTGGTGCACGGAACGCACGTTTCGTTGCAAAAGCGGCGTTTTGGTGCACGAAACGCACGTTTAGCGTCAAAACTGTGCAGAAGCAGCGTTTTGGTGCACGAAACGCACGTTTAGCGTCAAAACTGTGCAAAAGCGGCGTTTTGGACCACGAATGGCACGTTAAACGTCAAAACTGTGCAATAGCAGCGTTTTGGTGCACGAAACGCACGTTTAGCGTCAAAACTGTGCAAAAGCAGCGTTTTGGACCACGAATGGCACGTTTAGCGTCAAAACTGTGCAATAGCAGCGTTTTGGTGCACGATACGCACGTTTCGTTGCAAAAGCGGCGTTTTGTTGCACGAAACGCGCGTTTCGTTGCAAAAGCGGCGTTTTGTTGCACCAAACGCGCGTTTAGCGTCAAAACTGTGCAAAAGCAGCATTTTGGTGCACGAAACGCACGTTTAGCGTCAAAACTGTGCAAATCAGCGTTTTGGTGGACGAAACGCACGTTTAGCGTCAAAACTGTGAAAAAGCTGCGTTTTGGTGCACGAAACGAACGATTAGCGTCCACACTGTGCAATAGCAGCGTTTTCGTGCACGAAACGCACGTTATGCGTCAAAACTGTGCAAAAGCAGCGTTTTGGTGCACGAAGCGCACGTTTAGCGTCAAAACCGTGCAAAAGCAGCTATTTGGTGCACGAAACGCACGTTGAGCGTCAAAACTGTGCAATAGCAGCGTTTTGGTGCACGAAACGCACGTTTTGCGTCAAAACTGTGCAATAGCAGCGTTTTGGTGCACGAAACGCACGTTTAGCGTCAAAACTGTGCAAAAGCAGCGTTTTGGTGCACGAAACGCACGATTAGCGTCAACACTGTGCAATAGCAGCGTTTTCGTGCACGAAACGCACGTTATGCGTCAAAACTGTGCAAAAGCAGCGTTTTGGTGCACGAAACGCACGTTTAGCGTCAAAACTGTGCAAAAGCAGCGTTTTGGTACACGAAACGCACGTTTAGCGTCAAAAGTGTGCATAAGCAGCGTTTTGGTGCACGAAATGCACGTTTCGTTGCAAAAGCGGCGTTATGGTGCACGAAACGCACGTTTAGTGTCAAAACTGTGCAAAAGCAGCGTTTTTGTGCATGAAATGTACGTTTCGTTGCAAAAGCAGCGTTTTGGTGCACGAAACGCACGTTTCGTTGCAAAAGCGGCGTTTTGGTGCATGAAACGCACGTTTTGCGTCAAAACTGTGCAAAAGCAGCGTTTTGGTGCACGAAACGCACGTTTAGCATCAAAACTGTGCAAAAGCAGCGTTTTGGTGGGCGAAACGCACGTTTCGTTGCAAAAGCGGCGTTTTGGTGCACGAAACGCACGTTTAGCGTCAAAACTGTGCAAAAGCAGCGTTTTGGTGCACGAAACGCACGATTCGTTGCAAAAGCGGCGTTTTGGTGCACGAAACACACGTTTCGTTGCAAAAGCGGCGTTTTGGTGCACGAAACGCTCGTTTGGCGTCAAAACTGTGCAAAAGCAGCGTTTTGGTGCACGAAACGCACGTTTAGCGTCAAAACTGTGCAAAAGCAGCGTTCTGGTGCACGGAACGCACGTTTCGTTGCAAAAGCGGCGTTTTGGTGCACGAAACGCACGTTTAGCGTCAAAACTGTGCAGAAGCAGCGTTTTGGTGCACGAAACGCACATTTAGCGTCAAAACTGTGCAAAAGCGGCGTTTTGGACCACGAATGGCACGCTTAGCGTCAAAACTGTGCAATAGCAGCGTTTTGGTGCACGAAACGCACGTTTAGCGCCAAAACTGTGCAAAAGCAGCGTTTTGGACCACGAATGGCACGTTTAGCGTCAAAACTGTGCAATAGCAGCGTTTTGGTGCACGAAACGCACGATTCGTTGCAAAAGCGGCGTTTTGGTGCACGAAACACACGTTTCGTTGCAAAAGCGGCGTTTTGGTGCACGAAACGCTCGTTTGGCGTCAAAACTGTGCAAAAGCAGCGTTTTGGTGCACGAAACGCACGTTTAGCGTCAAAACTGTGCAAAAGCAGCGTTCTGGTGCACGGAACGCACGTTTCGTTGCAAAAGCGGCGTTTTGGTGCACGAAACGCACGTTTAGCGTCAAAACTGTGCAAAACCAGCGTTTTGGTGCACGAAACGCACGTTTAGCGTCAAAACTGTTCAAAAGCAGCGTTTTGGTGCACGAAACGCACGTTTAGAATCAAAACTGAGCATAAGCAGCGTTTTGCTGCACGAAACGCACGATTCGTTGCAAAAGCGGCGTTTTGGTGCACGAAATACACGTTTCGTTGCAAAAGCGGCGTTTTGGTGCACGAAACGCACGTATAGCGTCAAAACTGTGCAAAAGCAGCGTTTTGTTGCGCGAAACGCACGTTTCGTTGCAAAAGCGGCGTTTTGGTGCACGAAACGCACGTTTAGCGTCAAAACTGTGCAAAAGCAGCGTTTTGGTGAACGAAACGCACGTTTAGAATCAAAACTGTGCAAAAGGAGCGTTTTGGTGCACGAAACGCACGTTTCGCTGCAAAAGCGGCGTTTTGGTGCACGAAACGCTCGTTTGGCGTCAAAACTGTGCAAAAGCAGCGTTTTGGACCACGAATGGCATGTTTAGCGTCAAAACTGTGCAAAAGCAGCGTTTTGGTGAACGAAACGCACGTTTCGAATCAAAACTGAGCATAGGCAGCGTTTTGCTGCACGAAACGCACGATTCGTTGCAAAAGCGGCGTTTTGGTGCACGAAATACACGTTTCGTTGCAAAAGCGGCGTTTTGGTGCACGAAACGCACGTATAGCGTCAAAACTGTGCAAAAGCAGCGTTTTGGTGCACGAAACGCACGTTTCGTTGCAAAAGCGGCGTTTTGGTGCACGAAATACACGTTTCGTTGCAAAAGCGGCGTTTTGGTGCACGAAAGGCTCGTTTAGCGTCAAAACCGTGCAAAAGCAGCGTTTTGGTGCGCGAAACGCACGTTTCGTTGCAAAAGCGACGTTTTGGTGCACGATAGGCACGTTTAGCGTCAAAACTGTGCAAAAGCAGCGTTTTGGTGAACGAAACGCACGTTTCGTTGCAAATGCGGCGTTTTGGTGCACGAAACGCACGTTTAGCGTCAAAACTGTGCAGAAGCAGCGTTTTGGTGCACGAAACGCACGTTTAGCGTCAAAACTGTGCAAAAGCAGCGTTTTGGTACACGAAACGCACGTTTAGCGTCAAAAGTGTGCATAAGCAGCGTTTTGGTGCACGAAATGCACGTTTCGTTGCAAAAGCGGCGTTTTGGTGCACGAAACGCACGTTTAGTGTCAAAACTGTGCAAAAGCAGCGTTTTTGTGCATGAAATGTACGTTTCGTTGCAAAAGCAGCGTTTTGGTGCACGAAACGCACGTATCGTTGCGAAAGCGGTGTTTTGGTGCACGAAACGCACGTTTAGCATCAAAACTGAGCAAAAGCAGCGTTTTGGTGCACGAAACGCCCGTTTAGCGTCAAAAGTGTGCAAAAGCAGCGTTTTGGTGCACGAAACGCACGTTTCGTTGCAAAAGCGGCGTTTTGGTGCATGAAACGCACGTTTTGCGTCAAAACTGTGCAAAAGCAGCGTTTTGGTGCACGAAACGCACGTTTAGCATCAAAACTGTGCAAAAGCAGCGTTTTGGTGGGCGAAACGCACGTTTCGTTGCAAAAGCGGCGTTTTGGTGCACGAAACGCACGTTTAGCGTCAAAACTGTGCAAAAGCAGCGTTTTGGTGCACGAAACGCACGATTCGTTGCAAAAGCGGCGTTTTGGTGCACGAAACACACGTTTCGTTGCAAAAGCGGCGTTTTGGTGCACGAAACGCTCGTTTGGCGTCAAAACTGTGCAAAAGCAGCGTTTTGGTGCACGAAACGCACGTTTAGCGTCAAAACTGTGCAAAAGCAGCGTTCTGGTGCACGGAACGCACGTTTCGTTGCAAAAGCGGCGTTTTGGTGCACGAAACGCACGTTTAGCGTCAAAACTGTGCAGAAGCAGCGTTTTGGTGCACGAAACGCACGTTTAGCGTCAAAACTGTGCAAAAGCGGCGTTTTGGACCACGAATGGCACGTTTAGCGTCAAAACTGTGCAATAGCAGCGTTTTGGTGCACGAAACGCACGTTTAGCGTCAAAACTGTACAAAAGCAGCGTTTTGGACCACGAATGGCACGTTTAGCGTCAAAACTGTGCAATAGCAGCGTTTTGGTGCACGAAACGCACGATTCGTTGCAAAAGCGGCGTTTTGGTGCACGAAACACACGTTTCGTTGCAAAAGCGGCGTTTTGGTGCACGAAACGCTCGTTTGGCGTCAAAACTGTGCAAAAGCAGCGTTTTGGTGCACGAAACGCACGTTTAGCGTCAAAACTGTGCAAAAGCAGCGTTCTGGTGCACGGAACGCACGTTTCGTTGCAAGAGCGGCGTTTTGGTGCACGAAACGCACGTTTAGCGTCAAAACTGTGCAAAACCAGCGTTTTGGTGCACGAAACGCACGTTTAGCGTCAAAACTGTTCAAAAGCAGCGTTTTGGTGCACGAAACGCACGTTTAGAATCAAAGCTGAGCATAAGCAGCGTTTTGCTGCACGAAACGCACGATTCGTTGCAAAAGCGGCGTTTTGGTGCACGAAATACACGTTTCGTTGCAAAAGCGGCGTTTTGGTGCACGAAACGCACGTATAGCGTCAAAACTGTGCAAAAGCAGCGTTTTGTTGCGCGAAACGCACGTTTCGTTGCAAAAGCGGCGTTTTGGTGCACGAAACGCACGTTTAGCGTCAAAACTGTGCAAAAGCAGCGTTTTGGTGAACGAAACGCACGTTTAGAATCAAAACTGTGCAAAAGGAGCGTTTTGGTGCACGAAACGCACGTTTCGCTGCAAAAGCGGCGTTTTGGTGCACGAAACGCTCGTTTGGCGTCAAAACTGTGCAAAAGCAGCGTTTTGGACCACGAATGGCACGTTTAGCGTCAAAACTGTGCAAAAGCAGCGTTTTGGTGAACGAAACGCACGTTTCGAATCAAAACTGAGCATAGGCAGCGTTTTGCTGCACGAAACGCACGATTCGTTGCAAAAGCGGCGTTTTGGTGCACGAAATACACGTTTCGTTGCAAAAGCGGCGTTTTGGTGCACGAAACGCACGTATAGCGTCAAAACTGTGCAAAAGCAGCGTTTTGGTGCACGAAACGCACGTTTCGTTGCAAAAGCGGCGTTTTGGTGCACGAAACGCACGTTTAGCGTCAAAACTGTTCAAAAGCAGCGTTTTGGTGCACGAAACGCACATTTAGAATCAAAACTGAGCATAACCAGCGTTTTGCTGCACGAAACGCACGATTCGTTGCAAAAGCGGCGTTTTGGTGCACGAAATACACGTTTCGTTGCAAAAGCGGCGTTTTGGTGCACGAAACGCACGTATAGCGTCAAAACTGTGCAAAAGCAGCGTTTTGGTGAACGAAACGCACGTTTCGTTGCAAATGCGGCGTTTTGGTGCACGAAACGCACGTTTAGCGTCAAAACTGTGCAAAACCAGCGTTTTGGTGCACGAAACGCACGTTTAGCGTCAAAACTGTTCAAAAGCCGCGTTTTGGTGCACCAAACGCACGTTTAGAATCAAAACTGAGCATAAGCAGCGTTTTGCTGCACGAAACGCACGTTTCGTTGCAAAAGCGGCGTTTTGGTGCACGAAACGCACATTTAGCGTCAAAACTGTGCAAAAGCAGCGTTTTGGTGCACGAAACGCACGCTTCGTTGCAAAAGCGGCGTTTTGTTGCACGAAACGCGCGTGTCGTTGCAAAAGCGGCGTTTTGTTGCACCAAACGCGCGTTTAGCGTCAAAACTGTGCAAAAGCAGCGTTTTGGTGCACGAAACGCACGTTTAGAATCAAAACTGAGCATAAACAGCGTTTTGCTGCACGAAACGCACGATTCGTTGCAAAAGCGGCGTTTTGGTGCACGAAATACACGTTTCGTTGCAAAAGCGGCGTTTTGGTGCACGAAACCCACGTTAAGCGTCAAAAATGTGCAAAAGCAGCGTTTTGGTGAACGAAACTCACGTTTCGTTGCAAAAGCGGCGTTTTGGTGCACGAAACGCACATTTAGCGTCAAAACTGTGCAAAAGCAGCGTTTTGGTGCACGAAACGCACGTTTAGAATCAAAACTGAGCATAAACAGCGTTTTGCTGCACGAAACGCACTATTCGTTGCAAAAGCGGCGTTTTGGTGCACGAAATACACGTCTCGTTGTAACAGCGGCGTTTTGGTGCACGAAACCCACGTTAAGCGTCAAAACTGTGCAAAAGCAGCGTTTTGGTGAACGAAATGCACGTTTCAGTGCAAAAGCGGCGTTTTGGTGCACGAAATGCACGCTTAGCGTCAAAACTGTGCAAAAGCAGCGTTTTGGTGCACGAAACCCACGTTTCGTTGCAAAAGCGGCGTTTTGGTGCACGAAACGCACGTTTAGCGTCAAAACTGTGCAAAACCAGCGTTTTGGTGCACGAAACGCAGGTTTAGCGTCAAAACTGTGCAAAACCAGCGTTTTGGTGCACGATACGTTCGTTTAGCGTCAAAACTGTGCAAAAGCAGCGTTTTGGTGGACGAAACGAATGTTTAGCGTCAAAACTGTGCAAAAGCAGCATTTTGGTGCACGATACGCACGTTTCGTTGCAAAAGCGGCGTTTTGGTGCACGAAACGCACGTTTCGCTGCAAAAGCGGCGTTTTGGTGCACGAAAGGCTCGTTTAGCGTCAAAACCGTGCAAAAGCAGCGTTTTGGTGCACGAAACGCACGTTTCGTTGCAAAAGCGACGTTTTGGTGCACGATAGGCACGTTTAGCGTCAAAACTGTGCAAAAGCAGCGTTTTGGTGAACGAAACGCACGTTTCGTTGCAAATGCGGCGTTTTGGTGCACGAAACGCACGTTTATCGTCAAAACTGTGCAAAACCAGCGTTTTGGTGCACGAAACGCACGTTTAGCGTCAAAACTGTTCAAAAGCCGCGTTTTGGTGCACCAAACGCACGTTTAGAATCAAAACTGAGCATAAGCAGCGTTTTGCTGCACGAAACGCACGTTTCGTTGCAAAAGCGGCGTTTTGGTGCACGAAACGCACATTTAGCGTCAAAACTGTGCAAAAGCAGCGTTTTGGTGCACGAAACGCACGTTTAGCATCAAAACTGTGCAAAAGCAGCGTTTTGGTGCACGAAACGCACGTTTAGCATCAAAACTGTGCAAAAGCAGCGTTTTGGTGCACGAAACGCACGTTTAGCGTCAAAACTGTGCAATAGCAGCGGTTTCGTGCACGAAACGCACGTTTATTGTCAAAACTGTGCAAAAGCAGCGTTTTGGTGCACGAAACGTACGTTTAGCGTCAAAAGTGTGCAAAAGCAGCGTTTTGGTGCACGAAACGCACGCTTCGTTGCAAAAGCGGCGTTTTGTTGCACGAAACGCGCGTGTCGTTGCAAAAGCGGCGTTTTGTTGCACCAAACGCGCGTTTAGCGTCAAAACTGTGCAAAAGCAGCGTTTTGGTGCACGAAACGCACGTTTAGAATCAAAACTGAGCATAAACAGCGTTTTGCTGCACGAAACGCACGATTCGTTGCAAAAGCGGCGTTTTGGTGCACGAAATACACGTTTCGTTGCAAAAGCGGCGTTTTGGTGCACGAAACCCACGTTAAGCGTCAAAAATGTGCAAAAGCAGCGTTTTGGTGAACGAAACTCACGTTTCGATGCAAAAGCGGCGTTTTGGTGCACGAAAAGCACGTTTAGCGTCAAAACTGTGCAAAAGCAGCGTTTTGGTGCACGAAACGCACGTTTAGCGTCAAAACTGTGCAAATGCAGCGTTTTGGTGCACGAAACCCGCGTTTAGCGTCAAAACTGTGCAAAAGCGGCGTTTTGGTGCACGAAAAGCACGTTTAGCGTCAAAACTGTGCAAAAGCAGCGTTTTGGTGCACGAAACGCACGTTTAGCGTCAAAACTGTGCAAATGCAGCGTTTTGGTGCACGAAACGCACGTTTAGCGTCAAAACTGTTCAAAAGCAGCGTTTTGGTGCACGAAACGCACGTTTAGAATCAAAACTGAGCATAAGCAGCGTTTTGCTGCACGAAACACACGTTTCGTTGCAAAAACGGCGTTTTGGTGCACGAAACGCACATTTAGCGTCAAAACTGTGCAAAAGCAGCGTTTTGGTGCACGAAACGCACGTTTAGAATCACAACTGAGCATAAACAGCGTTTTGCTGCACGAAACGCACTATTCGTTGCAAAGGCGGCGTTTTGGTGCACGAAATACACGTTTCGTTGCAAAAGCGGCGTTTTGGTGCACGAAACCCACGTTAAGCGTCAAAACTGAGCAAAAGCAGCGTTTTGGTGAACGAAATGCACGTTTCGATGCAAAAGCGGCGTTTTGGTGCACGAAATGCACGTTTAGCGTCAAAACTGTGCAAAAGCAGCGTTTTGGTGCACGAAACGCACGATTCGTTGCAAAAGCGGTATTTTGGTGCACGAAACGCACGTTTAGAGTCAAAACTGTGCAAAACCAGCGTTTTGGTGCACGAAACGCACGTTTCGTTCCAAAAGCCGCGTTTTGGTGCACGAAACGCACGTTTAGCATCAAAAATGTGCAAAAGCAGCGTTTTGGTGGACGAAACGCACGTTTAGAATCAAAACTGTGCAAAAGGAGCGTTTTGGTGCACGAAACGCACGTTTCGTTGCAAAAGCGGCGTTTTGGTGCACGAAACGCACGTTTAGCGTCAAAACTGTGCAAAAGCAGCGTTTTGGTGCACGAAACGCACGATTCGTTGCAAAAGCGGTATTTTGGTGCACGAAACGCACGTTTAGCGTCAAAACTGTGCAAAACCAGCGTTTTGGTGCACGAAACGCACGTTTCGTTCCAAAAGCCGCGTTTTGGTGCACGAAACGCACGTTTAGCATCAAAAATGTGCAAAAGCGGCGTTTTACTGAACGAAACGCACGTTTTGCGTCAAAACTGTGCAAAACCAGCGTTTTGGTGCACGAAACGCACGTTTAGCGTCAAAAGTGTTCAAAAGCAGCGTTTTGGTGCACGAAATGCACGTTTAGAACCAAAACTGAGCATAAGCAGCGTTTTGCTGCACGAAACGCACGTTTCGTTGCAAAAGCGGCGTTTTGGTGCACGAAACGCACATTTAGCGTCAAAACTGTGCAAAAGCAGCGTTTTGGTGCACGAAACGCACGTTTAGAATCAAAACTGAGCATAAACAGCGTTTTGCTGCACGAAACGCACTATTCGTTGCAAAAGCGGCGTTTTGGTGCACGAAATACACGTCTCGTTGTAACAGCGGCGTTTTGGTGCACGAAACCCACGTTAAGCGTCAAAACTGTGCAAAAGCAGCGTTTTGGTGAACGAAATGCACGTTTCAGTGCAAAAGCGGCGTTTTGGTGCACGAAATGCACGTTTAGCGTCAAAACTGTGCAAAAGCAGCGTTTTGGTGGACGAAACGAATGTTTAGCGTCAAAACTGTGCAAAAGCAGCATTTTGGTGCACGATACGCACGTTTCGTTGCAAAAGCGGCGTTTTGGTGCACGAAACACACGTTTCGTTGCAAAAGCGGCGTTTTGGTGCACGAAACGCACGTTTCGCTGCAAAAGCGGCGTTTTGGTGCACAAAAGGCTCGTTTAGCGTCAAAACCGTGCAAAAGCAGCGTTTTGGTGCACGAAACGCACGTTTCGTTGCAAAAGCGACGTTTTGTTGCACCAAACGCGCGTTTAGCGTCAAAACTGTGCAAAAGCAGCGTTTTGGTGCACGAAACGCACGTTTAGAATCAAAACTGAGCATAAGCAGCGTTTTGCTGCACGAAACGCACGTTTAGAATCAAAACTGTGCAATAGCAGCATTTTGGTGCACGAAACGCACGTTTAGCACCAAACTGTAGAAAAGCAGCGTTTTGGTGCACGAAACGCACGTTTAGCGTCAAAACTGTGCAAAAGCAGCGTTTTGGTGCTCGAAACGCACGATTAGCGTCAAAACTGTGCAAAAGCAGCGTTTTGGTACACGAAACGCCCGTTGAGCGTCAAAACTGTGCAAAAGCAGCGTTTTGGTGCACGAAACGCACGTTGAGCGTCAAAACTGTGCAATAGCAGCGTTTTGGTGCACGAAACGCACGTTTTGCGTCAAAACTGTGCGAAAGCAGCGTTTTGGTGCACGAAACGCACGTTATGTGTCAAAACTGTGCAAAAGCAGCGTTTTGGTACACGAAACGCACGTTTGGCGTCAAAAGTGTGCATAAGCAGCGTTTTGGTGCACGAAATGCACGTTTCGTTGCAAAAGCGGCGTTTTGGTGCACGAAACGCACGTTTAGTGTCAGAACTGTGCAAAAGCAGCGTTTTGGTGCATGAAATGCACGTTTCGTTGCAAAAGCAGCGTTTTGGTGCACGAAACGCACGTATCGTTGCAAAAGCGGCGTTTTGGTGCATGAAACGCACGTTTTGCGTCAAAACTGTGCAAAAGCAGCGTTTTGGTGCACGAAACGCACGTTTAGCGTCAAAACTGTGCAAAAGCAGCGTTTTGGTGCACGAAACGCACGTTTCGTTGCAAAAGCGGCGTTTTGGTGCACGAAACGCACGTTTATTGTCAAAACTGTGCAAAAGCAGCGTTTTGGTGCACGAAACGCACGTTGAGCGTCAAAACTGTGCAAAAGCAGCGTTTTGGTGCACGAAACGCACGTTTAGCGTCAAAAGTGTGCAAAAGCAGCGTTTTGGTGCACGAAACGCACGTTTCGTTGCAAATGCGGCGTTTTGGTGCACGAAATGCACGTTTAGCGTCAAAACTGTGCAAATGCAGCGTTTTGGTGCACGAAACGCACGTTTAGAATCAAAACTGAGCATAAACAGCGTTTTGCTGCACGAAACGCACGATTCGTTGCAAAAGCGGCGTTTTGGTGCACGAAATACACGTTTCGTTGCAAAAGCGGCGTTTTGGTGCACGAAACCCACGTTAAGCGTCAAAAATGTGCAAAAGCAGCGTTTTGGTGAACGAAACTCACGTTTCGATGCAAAAGCGGCGTTTTGGTGCACGAAAAGCACGTTTAGCGTCAAAACTGTGCAAAAGCAGCGTTTTGGTGCACGAAACGCACGTTTAGCGTCAAAACTGTGCAAATGCAGCGTTTTGGTGCACGAAACCCGCGTTTAGCGTCAAAACTGTGCAAAAGCGGCGTTTTGGTGCACGAAAAGCACGTTTAGCGTCAAAACTGTGCAAAAGCAGCGTTTTGGTGCACGAAACGCACGTTTAGCGTCAAAACTGTGCAAATGCAGCGTTTTGGTGCACGAAACGCACGTTTAGCGTCAAAACTGTTCAAAAGCAGCGTTTTGGTGCACGAAACGCACGTTTAGAATCAAAACTGAGCATAAGCAGCGTTTTGCTGCACGAAACACACGTTTCGTTGCAAAAACGGCGTTTTGGTGCACGAAACGCACATTTAGCGTCAAAACTGTGCAAAAGCAGCGTTTTGGTGCACGAAACGCACGTTTAGAATCACAACTGAGCATAAACAGCGTTTTGCTGCACGAAACGCACTATTCGTTGCAAAGGCGGCGTTTTGGTGCACGAAATACACGTTTCGTTGCAAAAGCGGCGTTTTGGTGCACGAAACCCACGTTAAGCGTCAAAACTGAGCAAAAGCAGCGTTTTGGTGAACGAAATGCACGTTTCGATGCAAAAGCGGCGTTTTGGTGCACGAAATGCACGTTTAGCGTCAAAACTGTGCAAAAGCAGCGTTTTGGTGCACGAAACGCACGATTCGTTGCAAAAGCGGTATTTTGGTGCACGAAACGCACGTTTAGAGTCAAAACTGTGCAAAACCAGCGTTTTGGTGCACGAAACGCACGTTTCGTTCCAAAAGCCGCGTTTTGGTGCACGAAACGCACGTTTAGCATCAAAAATGTGCAAAAGCAGCGTTTTGGTGGACGAAACGCACGTTTAGAATCAAAACTGTGCAAAAGGAGCGTTTTGGTGCACGAAACGCACGTTTCGTTGCAAAAGCGGCGTTTTGGTGCACGAAACGCACGTTTAGCGTCAAAACTGTGCAAAAGCAGCGTTTTGGTGCACGAAACGCACGATTCGTTGCAAAAGCGGTATTTTGGTGCACGAAACGCACGTTTAGCGTCAAAACTGTGCAAAACCAGCGTTTTGGTGCACGAAACGCACGTTTCGTTCCAAAAGCCGCGTTTTGGTGCACGAAACGCACGTTTAGCATCAAAAATGTGCAAAAGCGGCGTTTTACTGAACGAAACGCACGTTTTGCGTCAAAACTGTGCAAAACCAGCGTTTTGGTGCACGAAACGCACGTTTAGCGTCAAAAGTGTTCAAAAGCAGCGTTTTGGTGCACGAAATGCACGTTTAGAACCAAAACTGAGCATAAGCAGCGTTTTGCTGCACGAAACGCACGTTTCGTTGCAAAAGCGGCGTTTTGGTGCACGAAACGCACATTTAGCGTCAAAACTGTGCAAAAGCAGCGTTTTGGTGCACGAAACGCACGTTTAGAATCAAAACTGAGCATAAACAGCGTTTTGCTGCACGAAACGCACTATTCGTTGCAAAAGCGGCGTTTTGGTGCACGAAATACACGTCTCGTTGTAACAGCGGCGTTTTGGTGCACGAAACCCACGTTAAGCGTCAAAACTGTGCAAAAGCAGCGTTTTGGTGAACGAAATGCACGTTTCAGTGCAAAAGCGGCGTTTTGGTGCACGAAATGCACGTTTAGCGTCAAAACTGTGCAAAAGCAGCGTTTTGGTGGACGAAACGAATGTTTAGCGTCAAAACTGTGCAAAAGCAGCATTTTGGTGCACGATACGCACGTTTCGTTGCAAAAGCGGCGTTTTGGTGCACGAAACACACGTTTCGTTGCAAAAGCGGCGTTTTGGTGCACGAAACGCACGTTTCGCTGCAAAAGCGGCGTTTTGGTGCACAAAAGGCTCGTTTAGCGTCAAAACCGTGCAAAAGCAGCGTTTTGGTGCACGAAACGCACGTTTCGTTGCAAAAGCGACGTTTTGTTGCACCAAACGCGCGTTTAGCGTCAAAACTGTGCAAAAGCAGCGTTTTGGTGCACGAAACGCACGTTTAGAATCAAAACTGAGCATAAGCAGCGTTTTGCTGCACGAAACGCACGTTTAGAATCAAAACTGTGCAATAGCAGCATTTTGGTGCACGAAACGCACGTTTAGCACCAAACTGTAGAAAAGCAGCGTTTTGGTGCACGAAACGCACGTTTAGCGTCAAAACTGTGCAAAAGCAGCGTTTTGGTGCTCGAAACGCACGATTAGCGTCAAAACTGTGCAAAAGCAGCGTTTTGGTACACGAAACGCCCGTTGAGCGTCAAAACTGTGCAAAAGCAGCGTTTTGGTGCACGAAACGCACGTTGAGCGTCAAAACTGTGCAATAGCAGCGTTTTGGTGCACGAAACGCACGTTTTGCGTCAAAACTGTGCGAAAGCAGCGTTTTGGTGCACGAAACGCACGTTATGTGTCAAAACTGTGCAAAAGCAGCGTTTTGGTACACGAAACGCACGTTTGGCGTCAAAAGTGTGCATAAGCAGCGTTTTGGTGCACGAAATGCACGTTTCGTTGCAAAAGCGGCGTTTTGGTGCACGAAACGCACGTTTAGTGTCAGAACTGTGCAAAAGCAGCGTTTTGGTGCATGAAATGCACGTTTCGTTGCAAAAGCAGCGTTTTGGTGCACGAAACGCACGTATCGTTGCAAAAGCGGCGTTTTGGTGCATGAAACGCACGTTTTGCGTCAAAACTGTGCAAAAGCAGCGTTTTGGTGCACGAAACGCACGTTTAGCGTCAAAACTGTGCAAAAGCAGCGTTTTGGTGCACGAAACGCACGTTTCGTTGCAAAAGCGGCGTTTTGGTGCACGAAACGCACGTTTATTGTCAAAACTGTGCAAAAGCAGCGTTTTGGTGCACGAAACGCACGTTGAGCGTCAAAACTGTGCAAAAGCAGCGTTTTGGTGCACGAAACGCACGTTTAGCGTCAAAAGTGTGCAAAAGCAGCGTTTTGGTGCACGAAACGCACGTTTCGTTGCAAATGCGGCGTTTTGGTGCACGAAATGCACGTTTTGCGTCAAAACTGTGCAAAAGCAGCGTTTTGGTGCACGAAACGAACGTTTAGCGTCAAAACTGAGCAAAAGCAGCGTTTTGGTGCACGAAACGCACGTTATGCGCCAAAACTGTGCAAAAGCAGCGTTTTGGTGAACGAAACGCACGTTTAGCGTCAAAACTGTGCAAAAGCAGCGTTTCGGTGCTCGAAACGCACGATTAGCGTCAAAACTGTGCAAAAGCAGCGTTTTGGTGCACGAAACGCACGTTGAGCGTCAAAACAGTGCAAAAGCAGCCATTTGGTGCACGAAACGCACGCTTTCCGTCAAAACTGTGCAAAAGCAGCGTCTTGGTGCACGAAACGCACGTTTAGCGTCAAAAGTGTGCATAAGCAGCGTTTTGGTGCACGAAATGCACGTTTCGTTGCAAAAGCGGCGTTTTGGTGCACGAAACGCACGTTTAGTGTCAAAACTGTGCAAAAGCAGCGTTTTGGTGCATGAAATGCACGTTTCGTTGCAAAAGCAGCGTTTTGGTGCACGAAACGCACGTATCGTTGCAAAAGCGGCGTTTTGGTGCATGAAACGCACGTTTTGCGTCAAAACTGTGCAAAAGCAGCGTTTTGGTGCACGAAATGCACGTTTAGCGTCAAAACTGTGCAAAAGCAGCGTTTTGGTGCACGAAACGCACGTTTCGTTGCAAAAGCGGCGTTTTGGTGCACGAAACGCACGTTTATTGTCAAAACTGTGCAAAAGCAGCGTTTTGGTGCACGAAACGCACGTTGAGCGTCAAAACTGTGCAAAAGCAGCGTTTTGGTGCACGAAACGCACGTTTAGCGTCAAAAGTGTGCAAAAGCAGCGTTTTGGTGCACGAAACGCACGTTATGCGTCAAAACTGTGCAAAAGCAGCGTCTTGGTGCACGAAACGCACGTTTAGCGTCAGGACTGTGCAAAAGCAGCGTTTTGGTGCACGAAACGCACGTTTAACGTCAAAACTGTGCAAAAGCAGCGTTTTAGTGCACGAAACGGGCGTTTAGCGTCAAAACTGAGCAAAAGCAGCGTTTTGGTGCACGAAACGCACGTTTAGCGTCAAAACTGTGCAATAGCAGCGTTTTGGTGCACGAAACGCACGTTTAGCGTCAAAACTGTGCAAAAGCAGCGTTTTGGTGCACGAAACGCACGTTTAGCGTCAAAACTGTGCAATAGCAGCGTTTTGGTGCACGAAACGCACGTTATGCGTCAAAACTGTGCAAAAGCAGCGTTTTGGTGCACGAAACGCACGTTTAGCGTCAAAACTGTGCAATAGCAGCGTTTTGGTGCACGAAACGCACGTTTAGCGTCAAAACTGTGCAAAAGCAGCGTTTTGGTGCTCGAAACGCACGATTAGCGTCAAAACTGTGCAAAAGCAGCGTTTTGGTGCACGAAACGCACGTTGAGCGTCAAAACTGTGCAAAAGCAGCGTTTTGGTGCACGAAACGCACGTTTCGCGTCAAAACTGTGCAAAAGCAGCGTTTTGGTGCACGAAACGCACGTTTAGCGTCAAAACTGTGCAAAAGCAGCGTTTTGGTGCACGAAACGCACGTTGAGCGTCAAAACTGTGCAAAACCAGCGTTTTGGTGCACGAAACGCACATTTAGCGTCAAAACTGTGCAAAAGCAGCGTTTTGGTGCACGATACGCACGTTTAGCGTCAAAACTGTGCAAAAGCAGCGTTTTGGTGCACGAAACGCACGATTCGTTGCAAAAGCGGCATTTTGGTGCACAAAACACACGTTTCGTTGCAAAAGCGGCATTTTGGTGCACAAAACACACGTTTCGTTGCAAAAGCGGCGTTTTGGTGCACGAAACGCACGTTATGCGTCAAAACTGTGCAAAAGCAGCGTTTTGGTACACGAAACGCACGTTTGGCGTCAAAAGTGTGCATAAGCAGCGTTTTGGTGCACGAAATGCACGTTTCGTTGCAAAAGCGGCGTTTTGGTGCACGAAACGCACGTTTAGTGTCAAAACTGTGCAAAAGCAGCGTTTTGGTGCATGAAATGCACGTTTCGTTGCAAAAGCAGCGTTTTGGTGCACGAAACGCACGTATCGTTGCAAAAGCGGCGTTTTGGTGCATGAAACACACGTTTTGCGTCAAAACTGTGCAAAAGCAGCGTTTTGGTGCACGAAACGCACGTTTAGCGTCAAAACTGTGCAAAAGCAGCGTTTTGGTGCACGAAACGCACGTTTCGTTGCAAAAGCGGCGTTTTGGTGCACGAAACGCACGTTTAGCGTCAAAACTGCGCAATAGCAGCGGTTTCGTGCACGAAACGCACGTTTATTGTCAAAACTGTGCAAAAGCAGCGTTTTGGTGAACGAAACGCACGTTTAGCGTCAAAAGTGTGCAAAAGCAGCGTTTTGGTGCACGAAACGCACGTTTCGTTGCAAAAGCGGCGTTTTGTTGCACGAAACACGCGTTTCGTTGCAAAAGCGGCGTTTTGTTGCACCAAACGCGCGTTTAGCGTCAAAACTGTGCAAAAGCAGCGTTTTGGTGCACGAAACGCACGATTAGAATCAAAACTGAGCATAAGCAGCGTTTTGCTGCACGAAACGCACGTTTAGAATCAAAACTGTGCAATAGCAGCGTTTTGGTGCACGAAACGCACGTTTAGCACCAAACTGTGCAAAAGCAGCGTTTTGGTGCACGAAACGCACGTTGAGCGTCAAAACTGTGCAATAGCAGCGTTTTGGTGCACGAAACGCACGTTTTGCGTCAAAACTGTGCAAAAGCAGCGTTTTGATGCACGAAACGCACGTTATGCGTCAAAACTGTGCAAAAGCAGCGTTTTGGTACACGAAACGCACGTTTGGCGTCAAAAGTGTGCATAAGCAGCGTTTTGGTGCACGAAATGCACGTTTCGTTGCAAAAGCGGCGTTTTGGTGCACGAAACGCACGTTTAGTGTCAAAACTGTGCAAAAGCAGCGTTTTGGTGCATGAAATGCACGTTTCGTTGCAAAAGCAGCGTTTTGGTGCACGAAACGCACGTTTCGTTGCGAAAGCGGTGTTTTGGTGCACGAAACGCACGTTTAGCGTCAAAACTAAGCAAAAGCAGCGTTTTGGTGCACGAAACGCCCGTTTAGATCCAAAAGTGTGCAAAAGCAGCGTTTTGGTGCACGAAACGCACGTTTAGCGTCAAAACTGAGCAAATGCAGCGTTTTGGTGCACGAAACGCACGTTTAGCGTCAAAACTGTGCGAAAGCAGCGTTTTGGAGCACGAATCGCACGTTTCGTTGCGAAAGCGGCGTTTTGGTGCACGAAACGCACGTTTAGCGTCAAAACTGTGCAAAAGCAGAAATTTGGTGCACGAAACGCACGCTTTCCGTCAAAACTGTGCAAAAGCAGCGTCTTGGTGCACGAAACGCACGTTTAGCGTCAGGACTGTGCAAAAGCAGCGTTTTGGTGCACGAAACGCACGTTTAACGTCAAAACTGTGCAAAATCAGCGTTTTAGTGCACGAAACGCACGTTTCGTTGCAAAAGCAGCGTTTTGGTGCACGAAACGCACGTTTCGTTGCGAAAGCGGCGTTTTGGTGCACGAAACGCACGTTTAGCGGCAAAACTGTGCAAAAGCAGCGTTTTGGTGCACGAAACGGGCGTTTAGCGTCAAAACTGAGCAAAAGCAGCGTTTTGGTGCACGAAACGCACGTTATGCGCCAAAACTGTGCAAAAACTGCGTTTTGGTGCACGAAACGCACGATTAGCGTCAACACTGTGCAATAGCAGCGTTTTCGTGCACGAAACGCACGTTATGCGTCAACACTGTGCAATAGCAGCGTTATCGTGCACGAAACGCACGTTATGCGTCAAAACTGTGCAAAAGCAGCGTTTTGGTGCACGAAACGCACGTTTAGCGTCAAAACTGTGCAATAGCAGCGGTTTGGTGCACGAAACGCACGTTTCGTTGCAAAAGCGGCGTTTTGGTGCACGAAACGCACGTTTTGCGTCAAAACTGTGCAAAAGCATCGTTTTGGTGCACGAAACGGACGTTTAGCGTCAAAACTGTGCAAAAGCAGCGTTTTGGTGCACGAAACGCACGTTTAGCGTCAAAACTGTGCAATAGCAGCGTTTTGGTGCACGAAACGCACGTTTAGCGTCAAAACTGTGCAAAAGCAGCGTTTTGGTGCTCGAAACGCACGATTAGCGTCAAAACTGTGCAAAAGCAGCGTTTTGGTGCACGAAACGCACGTTGAGCGTCAAAACTGTGCAAAAGCAGCGTTTTGGTGCACGAAACGCACGTTGAGCGTCAAAACTGTGCAATAGCAGCGTTTTGGTGCACGAAACGCACGTTGAGCGTCAAAACTGTGCAAAAGCAGCGTTTTGGTGCACGAAACGCACGTTTCGCGTCAAAACTGTGCAAAAGCAGCGTTTTGGTGCACGAAACGCACGTTTAGCGTCAAAACTGTGCAAAAGCAGCGTTTTGGTGCACGAAACGCACGTTGAGCGTCAAAACTGTGCAAAACCAGCGTTTTGGTGCACGAAGCGCACATTTAGCGTCAAAACTGTGCAAAAGCAGCGTTTTGGTGCACGATACGCACGTTTAGCGTCAAAACTGTGCAAAAGCAGCGTTTTGGTGCACGAAACGCACGATTCGTTGCAAAAGCGGCATTTTGGTGCACAAAACACACGTTTCGTTGCAAAAGCGGCATTTTGGTGCACAAAACACACGTTTCGTTGCAAAAGCGGCGTTTTGGTGCACGAAACGCACGTTATGCGTCAAAACTGTGCAAAAGCAGCGTTTTGGTACACGAAACGCACGTTTGGCGTCAAAAGTGTGCATAAGCAGCGTTTTGGTGCACGAAATGCACGTTTCGTTGCAAAAGCGGCGTTTTGGTGCACGAAACGCACGTTTAGTGTCAAAACTGTGCAAAAGCAGCGTTTTGGTGCATGAAATGCACGTTTCGTTGCAAAAGCAGCGTTTTGGTGCACGAAACGCACGTATCGTTGCAAAAGCGGCGTTTTGGTGCATGAAACACACGTTTTGCGTCAAAACTGTGCAAAAGCAGCGTTTTGGTGCACGAAACGCACGTTTAGCGTCAAAACTGTGCAAAAGCAGCGTTTTGGTGCACGAAACGCACGTTTCGTTGCAAAAGCGGCGTTTTGGTGCACGAAACGCACGTTTAGCGTCAAAACTGCGCAATAGCAGCGGTTTCGTGCACGAAACGCACGTTTATTGTCAAAACTGTGCAAAAGCAGCGTTTTGGTGCACGAAACGCACGTTTAGCGTCAAAAGTGTGCAAAAGCAGCGTTTTGGTACACGAAACGCACGTTATGCGTCAACACTGTGCAATAGCAGCGTTATCGTGCACGAAACGCACGTTATGCGTCAAAACTGTGCAAAAGCAGCGTTTTGGTGCACGAAACGCACGTTTAGCGTCAAAACTGTGCAATAGCAGCGGTTTGGTGCACGAAACGCACGTTTCGTTGCAAAAGCGGCGTTTTGGTGCACGAAACGCACGTTTTGCGTCAAAACTGTGCAAAAGCATCGTTTTGGTGCACGAAACGGACGTTTAGCGTCAAAACTGTGCAAAAGCAGCGTTTTGGTGCACGAAACGCACGTTTAGCGTCAAAACTGTGCAATAGCAGCGTTTTGGTGCACGAAACGCACGTTTAGCGTCAAAACTGTGCAAAAGCAGCGTTTTGGTGCTCGAAACGCACGATTAGCGTCAAAACTGTGCAAAAGCAGCGTTTTGGTGCACGAAACGCACGTTGAGCGTCAAAACTGTGCAAAAGCAGCGTTTTGGTGCACGAAACGCACGTTGAGCGTCAAAACTGTGCAATAGCAGCGTTTTGGTGCACGAAACGCACGTTTTGCGTCAAAACTGTGCAAAAGCAGCGTTTTGGTGCTCGAAACGCACGATTAGCGTCAAAACTGTGCAAAAGCAGCGTTTTGGTGCACGAAACGCACGTTGAGCGTCAAAACTGTGCAAAAGCAGCGTTTTGGTGCACGAAACGCACGTTGAGCGTCAAAACTGTGCAAAAGCAGCGTTTTGGTGCACGAAACGCACGTTTAGCGTCAAAACTGTGCAATAGCAGCGTTTTGGTGCACGAAACGCACGTTTAGCGTCAAAACTGTGCAAAAGCAGCGTTTTGGTGCACGAAACGCACGTTTAGCGTCAAAACTGTGCAAAAGCAGCGTTTTGGTGCTCGAAACGCACGATTAGCGTCAAAACTGTGCAAAAGCAGCGTTTTGGTACACGAAACGCCCGTTGAGCGTCAAAACTGTGCAAAAGCAGCGTTTTGGTGCACGAAACGGACGTTTAGCGTCAAAACTGTGCAAAAGCAGCGTTTTGGTGCTCGAAACGCACGATTAGCGTCAAAACTGTGCAAAAGCAGCGTTTTGGTGCACGAAACGCACGTATAGCGTCAAAACTGTGCAAAAGCAGCATTTTGGTGCGCGAAACGCACGTTTCGTTGCAAAGCGGCGTTTTGGTGCACGAAACGCACGTTTAGCGTCAAAACTGTGCAGAAGCAGCGTTTTGGTGCACGAAACGCACGTTTAGCGTCAAAACTGTGCAAAAGCAGCGTTTTGGACCACGAATGGCACGTTTTGCGTCAAAACTGTGCAAAAGCCGCGTTTTGGTGCACGAAACGGACGTTTAGCGTCAAAACTGAGCAAAAGCAGCGTTTTGGTGCACGAAACGCACGTTATGCGCCAAAACTGTGCAAAAGCTGCGTTTTGGTGCACGAAACGCACGATTAGCGTCAACACTGTGCAATAGCAGCGTTTTCGTGCACGAAACGCACGTTATGCGTCAAAACTGTGCAAAAGCAGCGTTTTGTTGCACGAAACGCACGTTTAGCGTCAAAACTGTGCAATAGCAGCGTTTTGGTGCACGAAACGCACGTTTAGCGTCAAAACTGTGCAAAAGCAGCGTTTTGGTGCTCGAAACGCACGATTAGCGTCAAAACTGTGCAAAAGCAGCGTTTTGGTGCACGAAACGCACGTTGAGCGTCAAAACTGTGCAAAAGCAGCGTTTTGGTGCACGAAACGCACGTTGAGCGTCAAAACTGTGCAATAGCAGCGTTTTGGTGCACGAAACGCACGTTTTGCGTCAAAACTGTGCAAAAGCAGCGTTTTGGTGCTCGAAACGCACGATTAGCGTCAAAACTGTGCAAAAGCAGCGTTTTGGTGCACGAAACGCACGTTGAGCGTCAAAACTGTGCAAAAGCAGCGTTTTGGTGCACGAAACGCACGTTGAGCGTCAAAACTGTGCAAAAGCAGCGTTTTGGTGCACGAAACGCACGTTTAGCGTCAAAACTGTGCAATAGCAGCGTTTTGGTGCACGAAACGCACGTTTAGCGTCAAAACTGTGCAAAAGCAGCGTTTTGGTGCACGAAACGCACGTTTAGCGTCAAAACTGTGCAAAAGCAGCGTTTTGGTGCTCGAAACGCACGATTAGCGTCAAAACTGTGCAAAAGCAGCGTTTTGGTACACGAAACGCCCGTTGAGCGTCAAAACTGTGCAAAAGCAGCGTTTTGGTGCACGAAACGAACGTTGAGCGTCAAAACTGTGCAATAGCAGCGTTTTGGTGCACGAAACGCACGTTTTGCGTCAAAACTGTGCAAAAGCAGCGTTTTGGTGCACGAAACGGACGTTTAGCGTCAAAACTGAGCAAAAGCAGCGTTTTGGTGCACGAAACGCACGTTATGCGCCAAAACTGTGCAAAAGCTGCGTTTTGGTGCACGGAACGCACGATTAGCGTCAACACTGTGCAATAGCAGCGTTTTCGTGCACGAAACGCACGTTATGCGTCAAAACTGTGCAAAAGCAGCGTTTTGGTGCACGAAGCGCACGTTTAGCGTCAAAACTGTGCAATAGCAGCGTTTTGGCGCACGAAACGCACGTTTAGCGTCAAAACTGTGCAAAAGCAGCGTTTTGGTGCACGAAACGCACGATGAGCCTCAAAACTGTGCAATAGCAGCGTTTTGGTGCACGAAACGCACGTTTTGCGTCAAAACTGTGCAATAGCAGCGTTTTGGTGCACGAAACGCACGTTTTGCGTCAAAACTGTGCAAAAGCAGCGTTTTGGTGCTCGAAACGCACGATTAGCGTCAAAACTGTGCAAAAGCAGCGTTTTGGTGCACGAAACGCACGTTGAGCGTCAAAACTGTGCAAAAGCAGCGTTTTGGTGCACGAAACGCACGTTGAGCGTCAAAACTGTGCAAAAGCAGCGTTTTGGTGCACGAAACGCACGTTTAGCGTCAAAACTGTGCAATAGCAGCGTTTTGGTGCACGAAACGCACGTTTAGCGTCAAAACTGTGCAAAAGCAGCGTTTTGGTGCACGAAACGCACGTTTAGCGTCAAAACTGTGCAAAAGCAGCGTTTTGGTGCTCGAAACGCACGATTAGCGTCAAAACTGTGCAAAAGCAGCGTTTTGGTACACGAAACGCCCGTTGAGCGTCAAAACTGTGCAAAAGCAGCGTTTTGGTGCACGAAACGAACGTTGAGCGTCAAAACTGTGCAATAGCAGCGTTTTGGTGCACGAAACGCACGTTTTGCGTCAAAACTGTGCAAAAGCAGCGTTTTGGTGCACGAAACGGACGTTTAGCGTCAAAACTGAGCAAAAGCAGCGTTTTGGTGCACGAAACGCACGTTTAGCGTCAAAACTGTGCAAAAGCAGCGTTTTGGTGCTCGAAACGCACGATTAGCGTCAAAACTGTGCAAAAGCAGCGTTTTGGTGCACGAAACGCACGTTGAGCGTCAAAACTGTGCAAAAGCAGCGTTTTGGTGCACGAAACGCACGTTGAGCGTCAAAACTGTGCAAAAGCAGCCATTTGGTGCACGAAACGCACGTTTTGCGTCAAAACTGTGCAAAAGCAGCGTTTTGGTGCTCGAAACGCACGATTAGCGTCAGGACTGTGCAAAAGCAGCGTTTTGGTGCACGAAACGCACGTTTAGCGTCAAAACTGTGCAAAAGCAGCGTTTTGGTGCACGAAACGCACGTTTAACGTCAAAACTGTGCAAAATCAGCGTTTTAGTGCACGAAACGCACGTTTCGTTGCAAAAGCAGCGTTTTGGTGCACGAAACGCACGTTTCGTTGCGAAAGCGGCGTTTTGGTGCACAAAACGCACGTTTAGCGGCAAAACTGTGCAAAAGCGGCGTTTTGGACCACGAATGGCACGTTAAACGTCAAAACTGTGCAATAGCAGCGTTTTGGTGCACGAAACGCACGTTTAGCGTCAAAACTGTGCAAAAGCGACGTTTTGGTGCACGATAGGCACGTTTAGCGTCAAAACTGTGCAAAAGCAGCGTTTTGGTGAACGAAACGCACGTTTCGTTGCAAATGCGGCGTTTTGGTGCACGAAACGCACGTTTAGCGTCAAAACTGTGCAGAAGCAGCGTTTTGGTGCACGAAACGCACGTTTAGCGTCAAAACTGTGCAAAAGCGGCGTTTTGGACCACGAATGGCACGTTAAACGTCAAAACTGTGCAATAGCAGCTATTTGGTGCACGAAACGCACGTTGAGCGTCAAAACTGTGCAATAGCAGCGTTTTGGTGCACGAAACGCACGTTTTGCGTCAAAACTGTGCAATAGCAGCGTTTTGGTGCACGAAACGCACGTTTAGCGTCAAAACTGTGCAAAAGCAGCGTTTTGGTGCACGAAACGCACGATTAGCGTCAACACTGTGCAATAGCAGCGTTTTGGTGCACGAAACGCACGTATAGCGTCAAAACTGTGCAAAAGCAGCATTTTGGTGCGCGAAACGCACGTTTCGTTGCAAAGCGGCGTTTTGGTGCACGAAACGCACGTTTAGCGTCAAAACTGTGCAGAAGCAGCGTTTTGGTGCACGAAACGCACGTTTAGCGTCAAAACTGTGCAAAAGCAGCGTTTTGGACCACGAATGGCACGTTTTGCGTCAAAACTGTGCAAAAGCCGCGTTTTGGTGCACGAAACGGACGTTTAGCGTCAAAACTGAGCAAAAGCAGCGTTTTGGTGCACGAAACGCACGTTATGCGCCAAAACTGTGCAAAAGCTGCGTTTTGGTGCACGAAACGCACGATTAGCGTCAACACTGTGCAATAGCAGCGTTTTCGTGCACGAAACGCACGTTATGCGTCAAAACTGTGCAAAAGCAGCGTTTTGTTGCACGAAACGCACGTTTAGCGTCAAAACTGTGCAATAGCAGCGTTTTGGTGCACGAAACGCACGTTTAGCGTCAAAACTGTGCAAAAGCAGCGTTTTGGTGCTCGAAACGCACGATTAGCGTCAAAACTGTGCAAAAGCAGCGTTTTGGTGCACGAAACGCACGTTGAGCGTCAAAACTGTGCAAAAGCAGCGTTTTGGTGCACGAAACGCACGTTGAGCGTCAAAACTGTGCAAAAGCAGCGTTTTGGTGCACGAAACGCACGATGAGCCTCAAAACTGTGCAATAGCAGCGTTTTGGTGCACGAAACGCACGTTTTGCGTCAAAACTGTGCAAAAGCAGCGTTTTGGTGCACGAAACGCACGTAATGCGTCAAAACTGTGCAAAAGCAGCGTTTTGGTGCACGAAACGCACGTTTAGTGTCAAAACTGTGCAAAAGCAGCGTTTTGGTGCATGAAATGCACGTTTCGTTGCAAAAGCAGCGTTTTGGTGCACGAAACGCACGTTTCGTTGCGAAAGCGGTGTTTTGGTGCACGAAACGCACATTTAGCGTCAAAACTGAGCAAAAGCAGCGTTTTGGTGCACGAAACGCCCGTTTAGATCCAAAAGTGTGCAAAAGCAGCGTTTTGGAGCACGAAACGCACGTTTCGTTGCGAAAGCGGCGTTTTGGTGCACGAAACGCACGTTTAGCGTCAAAACTGTGCAAAAGCAGCCATTTGGTGCACGAAACGCACGCTTTCCGTCAAAACTGTGCAAAAGCAGCGTCTTGGTGCACGAAACGCACGTTTAGCGTCAGGACTGTGCAAAAGCAGCGTTTTGGTGCACGAAACGCACGTTTAGCGTCAAAACTGTGCAAAAGCAGCGTTTTGGTGCACGAAACGCACGTTTAACGTCAAAACTGTGCAAAATCAGCGTTTTAGTGCACGAAACGCACGTTTCGTTGCAAAAGCAGCGTTTTGGTGCACGAAACGCACGTTTCGTTGCGAAAGCGGCGTTTTGGTGCACAAAACGCACGTTTAGCGGCAAAACTGTGCAAAAGCGGCGTTTTGGACCACGAATGGCACGTTAAACGTCAAAACTGTGCAATAGCAGCGTTTTGGTGCACGAAACGCACGTTTAGCGTCAAAACTGTGCAAAAGCGACGTTTTGGTGCACGATAGGCACGTTTAGCGTCAAAACTGTGCAAAAGCAGCGTTTTGGTGAACGAAACGCACGTTTCGTTGCAAATGCGGCGTTTTGGTGCACGAAACGCACGTTTAGCGTCAAAACTGTGCAGAAGCAGCGTTTTGGTGCACGAAACGCACGTTTAGCGTCAAAACTGTGCAAAAGCGGCGTTTTGGACCACGAATGGCACGTTAAACGTCAAAACTGTGCAATAGCAGCTATTTGGTGCACGAAACGCACGTTGAGCGTCAAAACTGTGCAATAGCAGCGTTTTGGTGCACGAAACGCACGTTTTGCGTCAAAACTGTGCAATAGCAGCGTTTTGGTGCACGAAACGCACGTTTAGCGTCAAAACTGTGCAAAAGCAGCGTTTTGGTGCACGAAACGCACGATTAGCGTCAACACTGTGCAATAGCAGCGTTTTGGTGCACGAAACGCACGTATAGCGTCAAAACTGTGCAAAAGCAGCATTTTGGTGCGCGAAACGCACGTTTCGTTGCAAAGCGGCGTTTTGGTGCACGAAACGCACGTTTAGCGTCAAAACTGTGCAGAAGCAGCGTTTTGGTGCACGAAACGCACGTTTAGCGTCAAAACTGTGCAAAAGCAGCGTTTTGGACCACGAATGGCACGTTTTGCGTCAAAACTGTGCAAAAGCCGCGTTTTGGTGCACGAAACGGACGTTTAGCGTCAAAACTGAGCAAAAGCAGCGTTTTGGTGCACGAAACGCACGTTATGCGCCAAAACTGTGCAAAAGCTGCGTTTTGGTGCACGAAACGCACGATTAGCGTCAACACTGTGCAATAGCAGCGTTTTCGTGCACGAAACGCACGTTATGCGTCAAAACTGTGCAAAAGCAGCGTTTTGTTGCACGAAACGCACGTTTAGCGTCAAAACTGTGCAATAGCAGCGTTTTGGTGCACGAAACGCACGTTTAGCGTCAAAACTGTGCAAAAGCAGCGTTTTGGTGCTCGAAACGCACGATTAGCGTCAAAACTGTGCAAAAGCAGCGTTTTGGTGCACGAAACGCACGTTGAGCGTCAAAACTGTGCAAAAGCAGCGTTTTGGTGCACGAAACGCACGTTGAGCGTCAAAACTGTGCAATAGCAGCGTTTTGGTGCACGAAACGCACGTTTTGCGTCAAAACTGTGCAAAAGCAGCGTTTTGGTGCTCGAAACGCACGATTAGCGTCAAAACTGTGCAAAAGCAGCGTTTTGGTGCACGAAACGCACGTTTTGCGTCAAAACTGTGCAAAAGCAGCGTTTTGGTGCTCGAAACGCACGATTAGCGTCAAAACTGTGCAAAAGCAGCGTTTTGGTGCACGAAACGCACGTTGAGCGTCAAAACTGTGCAAAAGCAGCGTTTTGGTGCACGAAACGCACGTTGAGCGTCAAAACTGTGCAAAAGCAGCGTTTTGGTGCACGAAACGCACGTTTAGCGTCAAAACTGTGCAATAGCAGCGTTTTGGTGCACGAAACGCACGTTTAGCGTCAAAACTGTGCAAAAGCAGCGTTTTGGTGCACGAAACGCACGTTTAGCGTCAAAACTGTGCAAAAGCAGCGTTTTGGTGCTCGAAACGCACGATTAGCGTCAAAACTGTGCAAAAGCAGCGTTTTGGTACACGAAACGCCCGTTGAGCGTCAAAACTGTGCAAAAGCAGCGTTTTGGTGCACGAAACGCACGTTATGCGTCAAAACTGTGCAAAAGCAGCGTTTTGGTGCACGAAGCGCACGTTTAGCGTCAAAACTGTGCAATAGCAGCGTTTTGGCGCACGAAACGCACGTTTAGCGTCAAAACTGTGCAAAAGCAGCGTTTTGGTGCACGAAACGCACGATGAGCCTCAAAACTGTGCAATAGCAGCGTTTTGGTGCACGAAACGCACGTTTTGCGTCAAAACTGTGCAAAAGCAGCGTTTTGGTGCACGAAACGCACGTAATGCGTCAAAACTGTGCAAAAGCAGCGTTTTGGTGCACGAAACGCACGTTTAGTGTCAAAACTGTGCAAAAGCAGCGTTTTGGTGCATGAAATGCACGTTTCGTTGCAAAAGCAGCGTTTTGGTGCACGAAACGCACGTTTCGTTGCGAAAGCGGTGTTTTGGTGCACGAAACGCACATTTAGCGTCAAAACTGAGCAAAAGCAGCGTTTTGGTGCACGAAACGCCCGTTTAGATCCAAAAGTGTGCAAAAGCAGCGTTTTGGAGCACGAAACGCACGTTTCGTTGCGAAAGCGGCGTTTTGGTGCACGAAACGCACGTTTAGCGTCAAAACTGTGCAAAAGCAGCCATTTGGTGCACGAAACGCACGCTTTCCGTCAAAACTGTGCAAAAGCAGCGTCTTGGTGCACGAAACGCACGTTTAGCGTCAGGACTGTGCAAAAGCAGCGTTTTGGTGCACGAAACGCACGTTTAGCGTCAAAACTGTGCAAAAGCAGCGTTTTGGTGCACGAAACGCACGTTTAACGTCAAAACTGTGCAAAATCAGCGTTTTAGTGCACGAAACGCACGTTTCGTTGCAAAAGCAGCGTTTTGGTGCACGAAACGCACGTTTCGTTGCGAAAGCGGCGTTTTGGTGCACAAAACGCACGTTTAGCGGCAAAACTGTGCAAAAGCGGCGTTTTGGACCACGAATGGCACGTTAAACGTCAAAACTGTGCAATAGCAGCGTTTTGGTGCACGAAACGCACGTTTAGCGTCAAAACTGTGCAAAAGCGACGTTTTGGTGCACGATAGGCACGTTTAGCGTCAAAACTGTGCAAAAGCAGCGTTTTGGTGAACGAAACGCACGTTTCGTTGCAAATGCGGCGTTTTGGTGCACGAAACGCACGTTTAGCGTCAAAACTGTGCAGAAGCAGCGTTTTGGTGCACGAAACGCACGTTTAGCGTCAAAACTGTGCAAAAGCGGCGTTTTGGACCACGAATGGCACGTTAAACGTCAAAACTGTGCAATAGCAGCTATTTGGTGCACGAAACGCACGTTGAGCGTCAAAACTGTGCAATAGCAGCGTTTTGGTGCACGAAACGCACGTATTGCGTCAAAACTGTGCAATAGCAGCGTTTTGGTGCACGAAACGCACGTTTAGCGTCAAAACTGTGCAAAAGCAGCGTTTTGGTGCACGAAACGCACGATTAGCGTCAACACTGTGCAATAGCAGCGTTTTCGTGCACGAAACGCACGTTATGCGTCAAAACTGTGCAAAAGCAGCGTTTTGGTGCACGAAACGCACGTTTAGCGTCAAAACTGTGCAAAAGCAGCGTTTTGGTACACGAAACGCACGTTTAGCGTCAAAAGTGTGCATAAGCAGCGTTTTGGTGCACGAAATGCACGTTTCGTTGCAAAAGCGGCGTTTTGGTGCACGAAACGCACGTTTAGTGTCAAAACTGTGCAAAAGCAGCGTTTTTGTGCATGAAATGTACGTTTCGTTGCAAAAGCAGCGTTTTGGTGCACGAAACGCACGTATCGTTGCGAAAGCGGTGTTTTGGTGCACGAAACGCACGTTTAGCGTCAAAACTGAGCAAAAGCAGCGTTTTGGTGCACGAAACGCCCGTTTAGCGTCAAAAGTGTGCAAAAGCAGCGTTTTGGTGCACGAAACGCACGTTTCGTTGCAAAAGCGGCGTTTTGGTGCATGAAACGCACGTTTTGCGTCAAAACTGTGCAAAAGCAGCGTTTTGGTGCACGAAACGCACGTTTAGCGTCAAAACTGTGCAAAAGCAGCGTTTTGGTACACGAAACGCACGTTTAGCGTCAAAAGTGTGCATAAGCAGCGTTTTGGTGCACGAAATGCACGTTTCGTTGCAAAAGCGGCGTTTTGGTGCACGAAACGCACGTTTAGTGTCAAAACTGTGCAAAAGCAGCGTTTTTGTGCATGAAATGTACGTTTCGTTGCAAAAGCAGCGTTTTGGTGCACGAAACGCACGTATCGTTGCGAAAGCGGTGTTTTGGTGCACGAAACGCACGTTTAGCGTCAAAACTGAGCAAAAGCAGCGTTTTGGTGCACGAAACGCCCGTTTAGCGTCAAAAGTGTGCAAAAGCAGCGTTTTGGTGCACGAAACGCACGTTTCGTTGCAAAAGCGGCGTTTTGGTGCATGAAACGCACGTTTTGCGTCAAAACTGTGCAAAAGCAGCGTTTTGGTGCACGAAACGCACGTTTAGCATCAAAACTGTGCAAAAGCAGCGTTTTGGTGGGCGAAACGCACGTTTCGTTGCAAAAGCGGCGTTTTGGTGCACGAAACGCACGTTTAGCGTCAAAACTGTGCAAAAGCAGCGTTTTGGTGCACGAAACGCACGATTCGTTGCAAAAGCGGCGTTTTGGTGCACGAAACACACGTTTCGTTGCAAAAGCGGCGTTTTGGTGCACGAAACGCTCGTTTGGCGTCAAAACTGTGCAAAAGCAGCGTTTTGGTGCACGAAACGCACGTTTAGCGTCAAAACTGTGCAAAAGCAGCGTTCTGGTGCACGGAACGCACGTTTCGTTGCAAAAGCGGCGTTTTGGTGCACGAAACGCACGTTTAGCGTCAAAACTGTGCAGAAGCAGCGTTTTGGTGCACGAAACGCACGTTTAGCGTCAAAACTGTGCAAAAGCGGCGTTTTGGACCACGAATGGCACGTTTAGCGTCAAAACTGTGCAATAGCAGCGTTTTGGTGCACGAAACGCACGTTTAGCGTCAAAACTGTGCAAAAGCAGCGTTTTGGACCACGAATGGCACGTTTAGCGTCAAAACTGTGCAATAGCAGCGTTTTGGTGCACGAAACGCACGATTCGTTGCAAAAGCGGCGTTTTGGTGCACGAAACGCTCGTTTGGCGTCAAAACTGTGCAAAAGCAGCGTTCTGGTGCACGAAACGCACGTTTAGCGTCAAAACTGTGCAAAAGCAGCGTTCTGGTGCACGGAACGCACGTTTCGTTGCAAAAGCGGCGTTTTGGTGCACGAAACGCACGTTTAGCGTCAAAACTGTGCAAAACCAGCGTTTTGGTGCACGAAACGCACGTTTAGCGTCAAAACTGTTCAAAAGCAGCGTTTTGGTGCACGAAACGCACGTTTAGAATCAAAACTGAGCATAAGCAGCGTTTTGCTGCACGAAACGCACGATTCGTTGCAAAAGCGGCGTTTTGGTGCACGAAATACACGTTTCGTTGCAAAAGCGGCGTTTTGGTGCACGAAACGCACGTATAGCGTCAAAACTGTGCAAAAGCAGCGTTTTGTTGCGCGAAACGCACGTTTCGTTGCAAAAGCGGCGTTTTGGAGCACGAAACGCACGTTTAGCGTCAAAACTGTGCAAAAGCAGCGTTTTGGTGAACGAAACGCACGTTTAGAATCAAAACTGTGCAAAAGGAGCGTTTTGGTGCACGAAACGCACGTTTCGCTGCAAAAGCGGCGTTTTGGTGCACGAAACGCTCGTTTGGCGTCAAAACTGTGCAAAAGCAGCGTTTTGGACCACGAATGGCACGTTTAGCGTCAAAACTGTGCAAAAGCAGCGTTTTGGTGAACGAAACGCACGTTTCGAATCAAAACTGAGCATAGGCAGCGTTTTGCTGCACGAAACGCACGATTCGTTGCAAAAGCGGCGTTTTGGTGCACGAAATACACGTTTCGTTGCAAAAGCGGCGTTTTGGTGCACGAAACGCACGTATAGCGTCAAAACTGTGCAAAAGCAGCGTTTTGGTGCACGAAACGCACGTTTCGTTGCAAAAGCGGCGTTTTGGTGCACGAAACGCACGTTTAGCGTCAAAACTGTTCAAAAGCAGCGTTTTGGTGCACGAAACGCACATTTAGAATCAAAACTGAGCATAACCAGCGTTTTGCTGCACGAAACGCACGATTCGTTGCAAAAGCGGCGTTTTGGTGCACGAAATACACGTTTCGTTGCAAAAGCGGCGTTTTGGTGCACGAAACGCACGTATAGCGTCAAAACTGTGCAAAAGCAGCGTTTTGGTGAACGAAACGCACGTTTCGTTGCAAATGCGGCGTTTTGGTGCACGAAACGCACGTTTAGCGTCAAAACTGTGCAAAACCAGCGTTTTGGTGCACGAAACGCACGTTTAGCGTCAAAACTGTTCAAAAGCCGCGTTTTGGTGCACCAAACGCACGTTTAGAATCAAAACTGAGCATAAGCAGCGTTTTGCTGCACGAAACGCACGTTTCGTTGCAAAAGCGGCGTTTTGGTGCACGAAACGCACATTTAGCGTCAAAACTGTGCAAAAGCAGCGTTTTGGTGCACGAAACGCACGTTTAGCATCAAAACTGTGCAAAAGCAGCGTTTTGGTGCACGAAACGCACGTTTAGCATCAAAACTGTGCAAAAGCAGCGTTTTGGTGCACGAAACGCACGTTTAGCGTCAAAACTGTGCAATAGCAGCGGTTTCGTGCACGAAACGCACGTTTATTGTCAAAACTGTGCAAAAGCAGCGTTTTGGTGCACGAAACGTACGTTTAGCGTCAAAAGTGTGCAAAAGCAGCGTTTTGGTGCACGAAACGCACGCTTCGTTGCAAAAGCGGCGTTTTGTTGCACGAAACGCGCGTGTCGTTGCAAAAGCGGCGTTTTGTTGCACCAAACGCGCGTTTAGCGTCAAAACTGTGCAAAAGCAGCGTTTTGGTGCACGAAACGCACGTTTAGAATCAAAACTGAGCATAAACAGCGTTTTGCTGCACGAAACGCACGATTCGTTGCAAAAGCGGCGTTTTGGTGCACGAAATACACGTTTCGTTGCAAAAGCGGCGTTTTGGTGCACGAAACCCACGTTAAGCGTCAAAAATGTGCAAAAGCAGCGTTTTGGTGAACGAAACTCACGTTTCGATGCAAAAGCGGCGTTTTGGTGCACGAAAAGCACGTTTAGCGTCAAAACTGTGCAAAAGCAGCGTTTTGGTGCACGAAACGCACGTTTAGCGTCAAAACTGTGCAAATGCAGCGTTTTGGTGCACGAAACCCGCGTTTAGCGTCAAAACTGTGCAAAAGCGGCGTTTTGGTGCACGAAAAGCACGTTTAGCGTCAAAACTGTGCAAAAGCAGCGTTTTGGTGCACGAAACGCACGTTTAGCGTCAAAACTGTGCAAATGCAGCGTTTTGGTGCACGAAACGCACGTTTAGCGTCAAAACTGTTCAAAAGCAGCGTTTTGGTGCACGAAACGCACGTTTAGAATCAAAACTGAGCATAAGCAGCGTTTTGCTGCACGAAACACACGTTTCGTTGCAAAAGCGGCGTTTTGGTGCACGAAACGCACATTTAGCGTCAAAACTGTGCAAAAGCAGCGTTTTGGTGCACGAAACGCACGTTTAGAATCACAACTGAGCATAAACAGCGTTTTGCTGCACGAAACGCACTATTCGTTGCAAAGGCGGCGTTTTGGTGCACGAAATACACGTTTCGTTGCAAAAGCGGCGTTTTGGTGCACGAAACCCACGTTAAGCGTCAAAACTGAGCAAAAGCAGCGTTTTGGTGAACGAAATGCACGTTTCGATGCAAAAGCGGCGTTTTGGTGCACGAAATGCACGTTTAGCGTCAAAACTGTGCAAAAGCAGCGTTTTGGTGCACGAAACGCACGATTCGTTGCAAAAGCGGTATTTTGGTGCACGAAACGCACGTTTAGCGTCAAAACTGTGCAAAACCAGCGTTTTGGTGCACGAAACGCACGTTTCGTTCCAAAAGCCGCGTTTTGGTGCACGAAACGCACGTTTAGCATCAAAAATGTGCAAAAGCAGCGTTTTGGTGGACGAAACGCACGTTTAGAATCAAAACTGTGCAAAAGGAGCGTTTTGGTGCACGAAACGCACGTTTCGTTGCAAAAGCGGCGTTTTGGTGCACGAAACGCACGTTTAGCGTCAAAACTGTGCAAAAGCAGCGTTTTGGTGCACGAAACGCACGATTCGTTGCAAAAGCGGTATTTTGGTGCACGAAACGCACGTTTAGCGTCAAAACTGTGCAAAACCAGCGTTTTGGTGCACGAAACGCACGTTTCGTTCCAAAAGCCGCGTTTTGGTGCACGAAACGCACGTTTAGCATCAAAAATGTGCAAAAGCAGCGTTTTACTGAACGAAACGCACGTTTTGCGTCAAAACTGTGCAAAACCAGCGTTTTGGTGCACGAAACGCACGTTTAGCGTCAAAAGTGTTCAAAAGCAGCGTTTTGGTGCACGAAATGCACGTTTAGAATCAAAACTGAGCATAAGCAGCGTTTTGCTGCACGAAACGCACGTTTCGTTGCAAAAGCGGCGTTTTGGTGCACGAAACGCACATTTAGCGTCAAAACTGTGCAAAAGCAGCGTTTTGGTGCACGAAACGCACGTTTAGAATCAAAACTGAGCATAAACAGCGTTTTGCTGCACGAAACGCACTATTCGTTGCAAAAGCGGCGTTTTGGTGCACGAAATACACGTCTCGTTGTAACAGCGGCGTTTTGGTGCACGAAACCCACGTTAAGCGTCAAAACTGTGCAAAAGCAGCGTTTTGGTGAACGAAATGCACGTTTCAGTGCAAAAGCGGCGTTTTGGTGCACGAAATGCACGTTTAGCGTCAAAACTGTGCAAAAGCAGCGTTTTGGTGCACGAAACCCACGTTTCGTTGCAAAAGCGGCGTTTTGGTGCACGAAACGCACGTTTAGCGTCAAAACTGTGCAAAACCAGCGTTTTGGTGCACGAAACGCAGGTTTAGCGTCAAAACTGTGCAAAACCAGCGTTTTGGTGCACGATACGTTCGTTTAGCGTCAAAACTGTGCAAAAGCAGCGTTTTGGTGGACGAAACGAATGTTTAGCGTCAAAACTGTGCAAAAGCAGCATTTTGGTGCACGATACGCACGTTTCGTTGCAAAAGCGGCGTTTTGGTGCACGAAACACACGTTTCGTTGCAAAAGCGGCGTTTTGGTGCACGAAACGCACGTTTCGCTGCAAAAGCGGCGTTTTGGTGCACGAAAGGCTCGTTTAGCGTCAAAACCGTGCAAAAGCAGCGTTTTGGTGCACGAAACGCACGTTTCGTTGCAAAAGCGACGTTTTGTTGCACCAAACGCGCGTTTAGCGTCAAAACTGTGCAAAAGCAGCGTTTTGGTGCACGAAACGCACGTTTAGAATCAAAACTGAGCATAAGCAGCGTTTTGCTGCACGAAACGCACGTTTAGAATCAAAACTGTGCAATAGCAGCATTTTGGTGCACGAAACGCACGTTTAGCACCAAACTGTAGAAAAGCAGCGTTTTGGTGCACGAAACGCACGTTTAGCGTCAAAACTGTGCAAAAGCAGCGTTTTGGTGCTCGAAACGCACGATTAGCGTCAAAACTGTGCAAAAGCAGCGTTTTGGTACACGAAACGCCCGTTGAGCGTCAAAACTGTGCAAAAGCAGCGTTTTGGTGCACGAAACGCACGTTGAGCGTCAAAACTGTGCAATAGCAGCGTTTTGGTGCACGAAACGCACGTTTTGCGTCAAAACTGTGCGAAAGCAGCGTTTTGGTGCACGAAACGCACGTTATGTGTCAAAACTGTGCAAAAGCAGCGTTTTGGTACACGAAACGCACGTTTGGCGTCAAAAGTGTGCATAAGCAGCGTTTTGGTGCACGAAATGCACGTTTCGTTGCAAAAGCGGCGTTTTGGTGCACGAAACGCACGTTTAGTGTCAGAACTGTGCAAAAGCAGCGTTTTGGTGCATGAAATGCACGTTTCGTTGCAAAAGCAGCGTTTTGGTGCACGAAACGCACGTATCGTTGCAAAAGCGGCGTTTTGGTGCATGAAACGCACGTTTTGCGTCAAAACTGTGCAAAAGCAGCGTTTTGGTGCACGAAACGCACGTTTAGCGTCAAAACTGTGCAAAAGCAGCGTTTTGGTGCACGAAACGCACGTTTCGTTGCAAAAGCGGCGTTTTGGTGCACGAAACGCACGTTTATTGTCAAAACTGTGCAAAAGCAGCGTTTTGGTGCACGAAACGCACGTTGAGCGTCAAAACTGTGCAAAAGCAGCGTTTTGGTGCACGAAACGCACGTTTAG
This sequence comes from Stelis phaeoptera, assembly GCA_943735885.1. Taxonomy (NCBI): domain Eukaryota; kingdom Metazoa; phylum Arthropoda; class Insecta; order Hymenoptera; family Megachilidae; genus Stelis; species Stelis phaeoptera. The sequence continues at coordinate 219,740 of CALSEM010000048.1, read as the reverse complement.
CGTCAAAAGTGTGCAAAAGCAGCGTTTTGGTGCACGAAACGCACGTTTCGTTGCAAATGCGGCGTTTTGGTGCACGAAATGCACGTTTTGCGTCAAAACTGTGCAAAAGCAGCGTTTTGGTGCACGAAACGAACGTTTAGCGTCAAAACTGAGCAAAAGCAGCGTTTTGGTGCACGAAACGCACGTTATGCGCCAAAACTGTGCAAAAGCAGCGTTTTGGTGAACGAAACGCACGTTTAGCGTCAAAACTGTGCAAAAGCAGCGTTTCGGTGCTCGAAACGCACGATTAGCGTCAAAACTGTGCAAAAGCAGCGTTTTGGTGCACGAAACGCACGTTGAGCGTCAAAACAGTGCAAAAGCAGCCATTTGGTGCACGAAACGCACGCTTTCCGTCAAAACTGTGCAAAAGCAGCGTCTTGGTGCACGAAACGCACGTTTAGCGTCAAAAGTGTGCATAAGCAGCGTTTTGGTGCACGAAATGCACGTTTCGTTGCAAAAGCGGCGTTTTGGTGCACGAAACGCACGTTTAGTGTCAAAACTGTGCAAAAGCAGCGTTTTGGTGCATGAAATGCACGTTTCGTTGCAAAAGCAGCGTTTTGGTGCACGAAACGCACGTATCGTTGCAAAAGCGGCGTTTTGGTGCATGAAACGCACGTTTTGCGTCAAAACTGTGCAAAAGCAGCGTTTTGGTGCACGAAACGCACGTTTAGCGTCAAAACTGTGCAAAAGCAGCGTTTTGGTGCACGAAACGCACGTTTCGTTGCAAAAGCGGCGTTTTGGTGCACGAAACGCACGTTTATTGTCAAAACTGTGCAAAAGCAGCGTTTTGGTGCACGAAACGCACGTTGAGCGTCAAAACTGTGCAAAAGCAGCGTTTTGGTGCACGAAACGCACGTTTAGCGTCAAAAGTGTGCAAAAGCAGCGTTTTGGTGCACGAAACGCACGTTTCGTTGCAAATGCGGCGTTTTGGTGCACGAAATGCACGTTTTGCGTCAAAACTGTGCAAAAGCAGCGTTTTGGTGCACGAAACGAACGTTTAGCGTCAAAACTGAGCAAAAGCAGCGTTTTGGTGCACGAAACGCACGTTATGCGCCAAAACTGTGCAAAAGCAGCGTTTTGGTGAACGAAACGCACGTTTAGCGTCAAAACTGTGCAAAAGCAGCGTTTCGGTGCTCGAAACGCACGATTAGCGTCAAAACTGTGCAAAAGCAGCGTTTTGGTGCACGAAACGCACGTTGAGCGTCAAAACAGTGCAAAAGCAGCCATTTGGTGCACGAAACGCACGCTTTCCGTCAAAACTGTGCAAAAGCAGCGTCTTGGTGCACGAAACGCACGTTTAGCGTCAGGACTGTGCAAAAGCAGCGTTTTGGTGCACGAAACGCACGTTTAACGTCAAAACTGTGCAAAAGCAGCGTTTTAGTGCACGAAACGGGCGTTTAGCGTCAAAACTGAGCAAAAGCAGCGTTTTGGTGCACGAAACGCACGTTTAGCGTCAAAACTGTGCAATAGCAGCGTTTTGGTGCACGAAACGCACGTTTAGCGTCAAAACTGTGCAAAAGCAGCGTTTTGGTGCACGAAACGCACGTTTAGCGTCAAAACTGTGCAATAGCAGCGTTTTGGTGCACGAAACGCACGTTATGCGTCAAAACTGTGCAAAAGCAGCGTTTTGGTGCACGAAACGCACGTTTAGCGTCAAAACTGTGCAATAGCAGCGTTTTGGTGCACGAAACGCACGTTTAGCGTCAAAACTGTGCAAAAGCAGCGTTTTGGTGCTCGAAACGCACGATTAGCGTCAAAACTGTGCAAAAGCAGCGTTTTGGTGCACGAAACGCACGTTGAGCGTCAAAACTGTGCAAAAGCAGCGTTTTGGTGCACGAAACGCACGTTTCGCGTCAAAACTGTGCAAAAGCAGCGTTTTGGTGCACGAAACGCACGTTTAGCGTCAAAACTGTGCAAAAGCAGCGTTTTGGTGCACGAAACGCACGTTGAGCGTCAAAACTGTGCAAAACCAGCGTTTTGGTGCACGAAACGCACATTTAGCGTCAAAACTGTGCAAAAGCAGCGTTTTGGTGCACGATACGCACGTTTAGCGTCAAAACTGTGCAAAAGCAGCGTTTTGGTGCACGAAACGCACGATTCGTTGCAAAAGCGGCATTTTGGTGCACAAAACACACGTTTCGTTGCAAAAGCGGCATTTTGGTGCACAAAACACACGTTTCGTTGCAAAAGCGGCGTTTTGGTGCACGAAACGCACGTTATGCGTCAAAACTGTGCAAAAGCAGCGTTTTGGTACACGAAACGCACGTTTGGCGTCAAAAGTGTGCATAAGCAGCGTTTTGGTGCACGAAATGCACGTTTCGTTGCAAAAGCGGCGTTTTGGTGCACGAAACGCACGTTTAGTGTCAAAACTGTGCAAAAGCAGCGTTTTGGTGCATGAAATGCACGTTTCGTTGCAAAAGCAGCGTTTTGGTGCACGAAACGCACGTATCGTTGCAAAAGCGGCGTTTTGTTGCACGAAACACGCGTTTCGTTGCAAAAGCGGCGTTTTGTTGCACCAAACGCGCGTTTAGCGTCAAAACTGTGCAAAAGCAGCGTTTTGGTGCACGAAACGCACGATTAGAATCAAAACTGAGCATAAGCAGCGTTTTGCTGCACGAAACGCACGTTTAGAATCAAAACTGTGCAATAGCAGCGTTTTGGTGCACGAAACGCACGTTTAGCACCAAACTGTGCAAAAGCAGCGTTTTGGTGCACGAAACGCACGTTTAGCGTCAAAACTGTGCAAAAGCAGCGTTTTGGTGCTCGAACGCACGATTAGCGTCAAAACTGTGCAAAAGCAGCGTTTTGGTGCTCGAAACGCACGATTAGCGTCAAAACTGTGCAAAAGCAGCGTTTTGGTACACGAAACGCCCGTTGAGCGTCAAAACTGTGCAAAAGCAGCGTTTTGGTGCACGAAACGCACGTTGAGCGTCAAAACTGTGCAATAGCAGCGTTTTGGTGCACGAAACGCACGTTTTGCGTCAAAACTGTGCAAAAGCAGCGTTTTGATGCACGAAACGCACGTTATGCGTCAAAACTGTGCAAAAGCAGCGTTTTGGTACACGAAACGCACGTTTGGCGTCAAAAGTGTGCATAAGCAGCGTTTTGGTGCACGAAATGCACGTTTCGTTGCAAAAGCGGCGTTTTGGTGCACGAAACGCACGTTTAGTGTCAAAACTGTGCAAAAGCAGCGTTTTGGTGCATGAAATGCACGTTTCGTTGCAAAAGCAGCGTTTTGGTGCACGAAACGCACGTTTCGTTGCGAAAGCGGTGTTTTGGTGCACGAAACGCACGTTTAGCGTCAAAACTAAGCAAAAGCAGCGTTTTGGTGCACGAAACGCCCGTTTAGATCCAAAAGTGTGCAAAAGCAGCGTTTTGGTGCACGAAACGCACGTTTAGCGTCAAAACTGAGCAAATGCAGCGTTTTGGTGCACGAAACGCACGTTTAGCGTCAAAACTGTGCGAAAGCAGCGTTTTGGAGCACGAATCGCACGTTTCGTTGCGAAAGCGGCGTTTTGGTGCACGAAACGCACGTTTAGCGTCAAAACTGTGCAAAAGCAGCCATTTGGTGCACGAAACGCACGCTTTCCGTCAAAACTGTGCAAAAGCAGCGTCTTGGTGCACGAAACGCACGTTTAGCGTCAGGACTGTGCAAAAGCAGCGTTTTGGTGCACGAAACGCACGTTTAGCGTCAAAACTGTGCAAAAGCAGCCATTTGGTGCACGAAACGCACGCTTTCCGTCAAAACTGTGCAAAAGCAGCGTCTTGGTGCACGAAACGCACGTTTAGCGTCAGGACTGTGCAAAAGCAGCGTTTTGGTGCACGAAACGCACGTTTAACGTCAAAACTGTGCAAAATCAGCGTTTTAGTGCACGAAACGCACGTTTCGTTGCAAAAGCAGCGTTTTGGTGCACGAAACGCACGTTTCGTTGCGAAAGCGGCGTTTTGGTGCACGAAACCCACGTTTAGCGGCAAAACTGTGCAAAAGCAGCGTTTTGGTGCACGAAACGGGCGTTTAGCGTCAAAACTGAGCAAAAGCAGCGTTTTGGTGCACGAAACGCACGTTATGCGCCAAAACTGTGCAAAAACTGCGTTTTGGTGCACGAAACGCACGATTAGCGTCAACACTGTGCAATAGCAGCGTTTTCGTGCACGAAACGCACGTTATGCGTCAACACTGTGCAAAAGCAGCGTTTTGGTGCACGAAACGCACGTTTAGCGTCAAAACTGTGCAATAGCAGCGGTTTGGTGCACGAAACGCACGTTTCGTTGCAAAAGCGGCGTTTTGGTGCACGAAACGCACGTTTTGCGTCAAAACTGTGCAAAAGCATCGTTTTGGTGCACGAAACGGACGTTTAGCGTCAAAACTGTGCAAAAGCAGCGTTTTGGTGCTCGAAACGCACGATTAGCGTCAAAACTGTGCAAAAGCAGCGTTTTGGTGCACGAAACGCACGTATTGCGTCAAAACTGTGCAAAAGCAGCGTTTTGGTGCTCGAAACGCACGATTAGCGTCAAAACTGTGCAAAAGCAGCGTTTTGGTGCACGAAACGCACGTTGAGCGTCAAAACTGTGCAAAAGCAGCGTTTTGGTGCACGAAACGCACGTTGAGCGTCAAAACTGTGCAATAGCAGCGTTTTGGTGCACGAAACGCACGTTTTGCGTCAAAACTGTGCAAAAGCAGCGTTTTGGTGCTCGAAACGCACGATTAGCGTCAAAACTGTGCAAAAGCAGCGTTTTGGTGCACGAAACGCACGTTGAGCGTCAAAACTGTGCAAAAGCAGCGTTTTGGTGCACGAAACGCACGTTTAGCGTCAAAACTGTGCAATAGCAGCGTTTTGGTACACGAAACGCCCGTTGAGCGTCAAAACTGTGCAAAAGCAGCGTTTTGGTGCACGAAACGGACGTTTAGCGTCAAAACTGTGCAAAAGCAGCGTTTTGGTGCTCGAAACGCACGATTAGCGTCAAAACTGTGCAAAAGCAGCGTTTTGGTGCACGAAACGCACGTATAGCGTCAAAACTGTGCAAAAGCAGCATTTTGGTGCGCGAAACGCACGTTTCGTTGCAAAGCGGCGTTTTGGTGCACGAAACGCACGTTTAGCGTCAAAACTGTGCAGAAGCAGCGTTTTGGTGCACGAAACGCACGTTTAGCGTCAAAACTGTGCAAAAGCAGCGTTTTGGACCACGAATGGCACGTTTTGCGTCAAAACTGTGCAAAAGCAGCGTTTTGGTGCACGAAACGGACGTTTAGCGTCAAAACTGAGCAAAAGCAGCGTTTTGGTGCACGAAACGCACGTTATGCGCCAAAACTGTGCAAAAGCTGCGTTTTGGTGCACGAAACGCACGATTAGCGTCAACACTGTGCAATAGCAGCGTTTTCGTGCACGAAACGCACGTTATGCGTCAAAACTGTGCAAAAGCAGCGTTTTGTTGCACGAAACGCACGTTTAGCGTCAAAACTGTGCAATAGCAGCGTTTTGGTGCACGAAACGCACGTTTAGCGTCAAAACTGTGCAAAAGCAGCGTTTTGGTGCTCGAAACGCACGATTAGCGTCAAAACTGTGCAAAAGCAGCGTTTTGGTACACGAAACGCCCGTTGAGCGTCAAAACTGTGCAAAAGCAGCGTTTTGGTGCACGAAACGAACGTTGAGCGTCAAAACTGTGCAATAGCAGCGTTTTGGTGCACGAAACGCACGTTTTGCGTCAAAACTGTGCAAAAGCAGCGTTTTGGTGCACGAAACGGACGTTTAGCGTCAAAACTGAGCAAAAGCAGCGTTTTGGTGCACGAAACGCACGTTATGCGCCAAAACTGTGCAAAAGCTGCGTTTTGGTGCACGGAACGCACGATTAGCGTCAACACTGTGCAATAGCAGCGTTTTCGTGCACGAAACGCACGTTATGCGTCACAACTGTGCAAAAGCAGCGTTTTGGTGCACGAAGCGCACGTTTAGCGTCAAAACTGTGCAATAGCAGCGTTTTGGCGCACGAAACGCACGTTTAGCGTCAAAACTGTGCAAAAGCAGCGTTTTGGTGCACGAAACGCACGATGAGCCTCAAAACTGTGCAATAGCAGCGTTTTGGTGCACGAAACGCACGTTTTGCGTCAAAACTGTGCAAAAGCAGCGTTTTGGTGCACGAAACGCACGTAATGCGTCAAAACTGTGCAAAAGCAGCGTTTTGGTGCACGAAACGCACGTTTAGTGTCAAAACTGTGCAAAAGCAGCGTTTTGGTGCATGAAATGCACGTTTCGTTGCAAAAGCAGCGTTTTGGTGCACGAAACGCACGTTTCGTTGCGAAAGCGGTGTTTTGGTGCACGAAACGCACGTTTAGCGTCAAAACTGAGCAAAAGCAGCGTTTTGGTGCACGAAACGCCCGTTTAGATCCAAAAGTGTGCAAAAGCAGCGTTTTGGAGCACGAAACGCACGTTTCGTTGCGTAAGCGGCGTTTTGGTGCACGAAACGCACGTTTAGCGTCAAAACTGTGCAAAAGCAGCCATTTGGTGCACGAAACGCACGCTTTCCGTCAAAACTGTGCAAAAGCAGCGTCTTGGTGCACGAAACGCACGTTTAGCGTCAGGACTGTGCAAAAGCAGCGTTTTGGTGCACGAAACGCACGTTTAGCGTCAAAACTGTGCAAAAGCAGCGTTTTGGTGCACGAAACGCACGTTTAACGTCAAAACTGTGCAAAATCAGCGTTTTAGTGCACGAAACGCACGTTTCGTTGCAAAAGCAGCGTTTTGGTGCACGAAACGCACGTTTCGTTGCGAAAGCGGCGTTTTGGTGCACAAAACGCACGTTTAGCGGCAAAACTGTGCAAAAGCAGCGTTTTGGTGCACGAAACGGGCGTTTAGCGTCAAAACTGAGCAAAAGCAGCGTTTTGGTGCACGAAACGCACGTTATGCGCCAAAACTGTGCAAAAACTGCGTTTTGGTGCACGAAACGCACGATTAGCGTCAACACTGTGCAATAGCAGCGTTTTCGTGCACGAAACGCACGTTATGCGTCAACACTGTGCAATAGCTGCGTTATCGTGCACGAAACGCACGTTATGCGTCAAAACTGTGCAAAAGCAGCGTTTTGGTGCACGAAACGGACGTTTAGCGTCAAAACTGTGCAAAAGCTGCGTTTTGGTGCACGAAACGCACGTTTAGCGTCAAAACTGTGCAATAGCAGCGTTTTGGTGCACGAAACGCACGTTTAGCGTCAAAACTGTGCAAAAGCAGCGTTTTGGTGCTCGAAACGCACGATTAGCGTCAAAACTGTGCAAAAGCAGCGTTTTGGTGCACGAAACGCACGTTGAGCGTCAAAACTGTGCAAAAGCAGCGTTTTGGTGCACGAAACGCACGTTGAGCGTCAAAACTGTGCAAAAGCAGCGTTTTGGTGCACGAAACGCACGTTTAGCGTCAAAACTGTGCAATAGCAGCGTTTTGGTGCACGAAACGCACGTTTAGCGTCAAAACTGTGCAAAAGCAGCGTTTTGGTGCTCGAAACGCACGATTAGCGTCAAAACTGTGCAAAAGCAGCGTTTTGGTGCACGAAACGCACGTTGAGCGTCAAAACTGTGCAAAAGCAGCGTTTTGGTGCACGAAACGCACGTTGAGCGTCAAAACTGTGCAAAAGCAGCGTTTTGGTGCACGAAACGGACGTTTAGCGTCAAAACTGTGCAAAAGCAGCGTTTTGGTGCTCGAAACGCACGATTAGCGTCAAAACTGTGCAAAAGCAGCGTTTTGGTGCACGAAACGCACGTATAGCGTCAAAACTGTGCAAAAGCAGCATTTTGGTGCGCGAAACGCACGTTTCGTTGCAAAGCGGCGTTTTGGTGCACGAAACGCACGTTTAGCGTCAAAACTGTGCAGAAGCAGCGTTTTGGTGCACGAAACGCACGTTTAGCGTCAAAACTGTGCAAAAGCAGCGTTTTGGACCACGAATGGCACGTTTTGCGTCAAAACTGTGCAAAAGCAGCGTTTTGGTGCACGAAACGGACGTTTAGCGTCAAAACTGAGCAAAAGCAGCGTTTTCGTGCACGAAACGCACGTTATGCGTCAAAACTGTGCAAAAGCAGCGTTTTGTTGCACGAAACGCACGTTTAGCGTCAAAACTGTGCAAAAGCAGCGTTTTGGTGCACGAAACGCACGTTGAGCGTCAAAACTGTGCAAAAGCAGCATTTTGGTGCGCGAAACGCACGTTTCGTTGCAAAGCGGCGTTTTGGTGCACGAAACGCACGTTTAGCGTCAAAACTGTGCAGAAGCAGCGTTTTGGTGCACGAAACGCACGTTTAGCGTCAAAACTGTGCAAAAGCAGCGTTTTGGACCACGAATGGCACGTTTTGCGTCAAAACTGTGCAAAAGCAGCGTTTTGGTGCACGAAACGGACGTTTAGCGTCAAAACTGAGGAAAAGCAGCGTTTTCGTGCACGAAACGCACGTTATGCGTCAAAACTGTGCAAAAGCAGCGTTTTGTTGCACGAAACGCACGTTTAGCGTCAAAACTGTGCAAAAGCAGCGTTTTGGTGCACGAAACGCACGTTGAGCGTCAAAACTGTGCAATAGCAGCGTTTTGGTGCACGAAACGCACGTTTTGCGTCAAAACTGTGCAAAAGCAGCGTTTTGGTGCACGAAACGCACGTTTAGCGTCAAAACTGTGCAAAAGCAGCGTTTTGGTGCACGAAACGCACGTTGAGCGTCAAAACTGTGCAAAAGCAGCGTTTTGGTGAACGAAACGGACGTTTAGCATCAAAAATGTGCAAAAGCAGCGTTTTACTGAACGAAACGCACGTTTAGCGTCAAAACTGGGCAAAACCAGCGTTTTGGTGCACGAAACGCACGTTTAGCGTCAAAACTGTTCAAAAGCAGCGTTTTGGCGCACGAAACGCACGTTTAGAATCAAAACTGAGCATAAGCAGCGTTTTGCTGCACGAAACGCACGTTTCGTTGCAAAAGCGGCGTTTTGGTGCACGAAACGCACATTTAGCGTCAAAACTGTGCAAAAGCAGCGTTTTGGTGCACGAAACGCACGTTTAGAATCAAAACTGAGCATAAACAGCGATTTGGTGCACGAAACGCACGTTTCGCTGCAAAAGCGGCGTTTTGGTGCACGAAAGGCTCGTTTAGCGTCAAAACCGTGCAAAAGCAGCGTTTTGGTGCACGAAACGCACGTTTCGTTGCAAAAGCGACGTTTTGGTGCACGAAAGGCACGTTTAGCGTCAAAACTGTGCAAAAGCAGCGTTTTGGTGCACGAAACGCACGTTTATCGTCAAAACTGTGCAAAAGCAGCATTTTGGTGCACGATACGCACGTTTCGTTGCAAAAGCGGCGTTTTGGTGCACGAAACACACGTTTCGTTGCAAAAGCGGCGTTTTGGTGCACGAGACACACGTTTCGTTGCAAAAGCGGCGTTTTGGTGCACGAAGCGCACGTTTCGCTGCAAAAGCAGCGTTTTGGTGGACGAAACGAATGTTTAGCGTCAAAACTGTGCAAAAGCAGCATTTTGGTGCACGATACGCACGTTTCGTTGCAAAAGCGGCGTTTTGGTGCACGAAACACACGTTTCGTTGCAAAAGCGGCGTTTTGGTGCACGAAACGCACGTTTAGCGTCAAAACTGTGCAGAAGCAGCGTTTTGGTGCACGAAACGCACGTTTAGCGTCAAAACTGTGCAGAAGCAGCGTTTTGGTGCACGAAACGCACGTTTAGCGTCAAAACTGTGCAGAAGCAGCGTTTTGGTGCACGAAACGCACGTTTAGCATCAAAACTGTGCAAAAGCAGCGTTTTGGTGAACGAAACGCACGTTTCGTTGCAGAAGCGGCGTTTTGGAGCCCGAAACGCACGTTTAGCGTCAAAACTGTTCAAAAGCAGCGTTTTGGTGAACGAAACACACGTTTCGTTGCAAAAGCGGCGTTTTGGTGCACGAAACGCACATTTAGCGTCAAAACTGTGCAAAAGCAGCGTTTTGGTGCACGAAACGCACGTTTAGAATCAAAACTGAGCATAAACAGCGTTTTGCTGCACGAAACGCACTATTCGTTGCAAAGGCGGCGTTTTGGTGCACGAAACACACGTTTCGTTGCAAAAGCGGCATTTTGGTGCACGAAACGCACGTTTATCGTCAAAACTGTGCAAAAGCACCGTTCTGGTGCACGTAACGCACGTTTCGTTGCAAAAGCGGCGTTTTGGTGCACGAAACGCACGTTTAGAATCAAAACTGAGCATAAGAAGCGTTTTGCTGCACGAAACGCACGTTTCGTTGCAAAAGCCGCGTTTTGGTGAACGAAACGCACATTTAGCGTCAAAACTGTGCAAAAGCAGCGTTTTGGTGCACGAAACGCACGTTTAGAATCAAAACTGTACAGAAGCACCGTTTTGGTGCACGAAACGCACGTTTAGCGTCAAAACTGTGCAGAAGCAGCGTTTTGGTGCACGAAACGCACGTTTAGCATCAAAACTGTGCAAAAGCAGCGTTTTGGTGAACGAAACGCACGTTTCGTTGCAGAAGCGGCGTTTTGGAGCACGAAACGCACGTTTAGCGTCAAAACTGTTCAAAAGCAGCGTTTTGGTGAACGAAACACACGTTTCGTTGCAAAAGCGGCGTTTTGGTGCACGAAACGCACATTTAGCGTCAAAACTGTGCAAAAGCAGCGTTTTGGTGCACGAAACGCACGTTTAAAATAAAACTGAGCATAAACAGCGTTTTGCTGCACGAAACGCACGTTTATCGTCAAAACTGTGCAAAAGCACCGTTCTGGTGCACGTAACGCACGTTTCGTTGCAAAAGCGGCGTTTTGGTGCACGAAACGCACGTTTAGCGTCAAAACTGTGCAAAACCAGCGTTTTGGTGCACGAAACGCACGTTTAGCGTCAAAACTGTTCAAAAGCAGCGTTTTGGTGAACGAAACACACGTTTCGTTGCAAAAGCGGCGTTTTGGTGCACGAAACGCACATTTAGCGTCAAAACTGTGCAAAAGCAGCGTTTTGGTGCACGAAACGCACGTTTAGAATCAAAACTGAGCATAAACAGCGTTTTGCTGCACGAAACGCACTATTCGTTGCAAAGGCGGCGTTTTGGTGCACGAAACACACGTTTCGTTGCAAAAGCGGCGTTTTGGTGCACGAAATACACGTTTCGTTGCAAAAGCGGCGTTTTGGTGCACGAAACGCACGTTTAGCGTCAAAACTGTGCAAAACCAGCGTTTTGGTGCACGAAACGCACATTTAGCGTCAAAACTGTGCAAAACCAGCGTTTTGGTGCACGAAACGTTCGTTTAGCGTCAAAACTGTGCAAAAGCAGCGTTTTGGTGAACGAAATGCACGTTTTGTTGCGAAAGCGGCGTTTTGGTGCACGAAACGCACGTTTAGCGGCAAAACTGTGCAAAAGCAGCGTTTTGGTGCACGAAACGGGCGTTTAGCGTCAAAACTGAGCAAAAGCAGCGTTTTGGTGCACGAAACGCACGTTATGCGCCAAAACTGTGCAAAAACTGCGTTTTGGTGCACGAAACGTACGATTAGCGTCAACACTGTGCAATAGCAGCGTTTTCGTGCACGAAACGCACCTTATGCGTCAACACTGTGCAATAGCAGCGTTACCGTGCACGAAACGCACGTTATGCGTCAAAACTGTGCAAAAGCAGCGTTTTGGTGCACGAAACGCACGTTTAGCGTCAAAACTGTGCAAAAGCAGCATTTTGGTGCGCGAAACGCACGTTTCGTTGCAAAGCGGCGTTTTGGTGCACGAAACGCATGTTTAGCGTCAAAACTGTGCAGAAGCAGCGTTTTGGTGCACGAAACGCACGCTTAGCGTCAAAACTGTGCAAAAGCAGCGTTTTGGACCACGAATGGCACGTTTTGCGTCAAAACTGTGCAAAAGCAGCGTTTTGGTGCACGAAACGGACGTTTAGCGTCAAAACTGAGCAAAAGCAGCGTTTTGGTGCACGAAACGCACGTTATGCGCCAAAACTGTGCAAAAGCTGCGTTTTGGTGCACGAAACGCACGATTAGCGTCAACACTGTGCAATAGCAGCGTTTTCGTGCACGAAACGCACGTTATGCGTCAAAACTGTGCAAAAGCAGCGTTTTGTTGCACGAAACGCACGTTTAGCGTCAAAACTGTGCAATAGCAGCGTTTTGGTGCACGAAACGCACGTTTAGCGTCAAAACTGTGCAAAAGCAGCGTTTTGGTGCTCGAAACGCACGTTGAGCGTCAAAACTGTGCAATAGCAGCGTTTTGGTGCACGAAACGCACGTTTTGCGTCAAAACTGTGCAAAAGCAGCGTTTTGGTGCACGAAACGCACGTTTAGCGTCAAAACTGTGCAAAAGTAGCGTTTTGGTGCACGAAACGCACGTTGAGCGTCAAAACTGTGCAAAAGCAGCGTTTTGGTGCACGAAACGGACGTTTAGCATCAAAAATGTGCAAAAGCAGCGTTTTACTGAACGAAACGCACGTTTAGCGTCAAAACTGGGCAAAACCAGCGTTTTGGTGCACGAAACGCACGTTTTGCGTCAAAACTGTGCAAAAGCATCGTTTTGGTGCACGAAACGGACGTTTAGCGTCAAAACTGTGCAAAAGCTGCGTTTTGGTGCACGAAACGCACGTTTAGCGTCAAAACTGTGCAACAGCAGCGTTTTGGTGCACGAAACGCTCGTTTAGCGTCAAAACTGTGCAAAAGCAGCGTTTTGGTGCTCGAAACGCACGATTAGCGTCAAAACTGTGCAAAAGCAGCGTTTTGGTGCACGAAACGCACGTTGAGCGTCAAAACTGTGCAAAAGCAGCGTTTTGGTGCTCGAAACGCACGATTAGCGTCAAAACTGTGCAAAAGCAGCGTTTTGGTGCACGAAACGCACGTTTAGCGTCAAAACTGTGCAGAAGCAGCGTTTTGGTGCACGAAACTCACGTTGAGCGTCAAAACTGTGCAAAAGCAGCGTTTTGGTGCACGAAACGCACGTTGAGCGTCAAAACTGTGCAATAGCAGCGTTTTGGTGCACGAAACGCACGTTTAGCGTCAAAACTGTGCAAAAGTAGCGTTTTGGTGCACGAAACGCACGTTGAGCGTCAAAACTGTGCAAAAGCAGCGTTTTGGTGCACGAAACGGGCGTTTAGCATCAAAAATGTGCAAAAGCAGCGTTTTACTGAACGAAACGCACGTTTAGCGTCAAAACTGGGCAAAACCAGCGTTTTGGTGCACGAAACGCACGTTTTGCGTCAAAACTGTGCAAAAGCATCGTTTTGGTGCACGAAACGGACGTTTAGCGTCAAAACTGTGCAAAAGCTGCGTTTTGGTGCACGAAACGCACGTTTAGCGTCAAAACTGTGCAATAGCAGCGTTTTGGTGCACGAAACGCTCGTTTAGCGTCAAAACTGTGCAAAAGCAGCGTTTTGGTGCTCGAAACGCACGATTAGCGTCAAAACTGTGCAAAAGCAGCGTTTTGGTGCACGAAACGCACGTTGAGCGTCAAAACTGTGCAAAAGCAGCGTTTTGGTGCTCGAAACGCACGATTAGCGTCAAAACTGTGCAAAAGCAGCGTTTTGGTGCACGAAACGCACGTTTAGCGTCAAAACTGTGCAGAAGCAGCGTTTTGGTGCACGAAACGCACGTTGAGCGTCAAAACTGTGCAAAAGCAGCGTTTTGGTGCACGAAACGCACGTTGAGCGTCAAAACTGTGCAATAGCAGCGTTTTGGTGCACGAAACGCACGTTTTGCGTCAAAACTGTGCAAAAGCAGCGTTTTGGTGCACGAAACGCACGTTTAGCGTCAAAACTGTGCAAAAGCAGCGTTTTGGTGCACGAAACGCACGTTTAGCGTCAAAACTGTTCAAAAGCAGCGTTTTGGTGAACGAAACACACGTTTCGTTGCAAAAGCGGCGTTTTGGTGCACGAAACGCACATTTAGCGTCAAAACTGTGCAAAAGCAGCGTTTTGGTGCACGAAACGCACGTTTAGAATCAAAACTGAGCATAAACAGCGTTTTGCTGCACGAAACGCACTATTCGTTGCAAAGGCGGCGTTTTGGTGCACGAAACACACGTTTCGTTGCAAAAGCGGCGTTTTGGTGCACGAAACGCACGTTTAGCGTCAAAACTGTGCAGAAGCAGCGTTTTGGTGCACGAAACGCACGTTTAGCGTCAAAACTGTGCAGAAGCAGCGTTTTGGTGCACGAAACGCACGTTTAGCGTCAAAACTGTGCAGAAGCAGCGTCTTGGTGCACGAAACGCACGTTTAGCATCAAAACTGTGCAAAAGCAGCGTTTTGGTGAACGAAACGCACGTTTCGTTGCAGAAGCGGCGTTTTGGAGCACGAAACGCACGTTTAGCGTCAAAACTGTTCAAAAGCAGCGTTTTGGTGAACGAAACACACGTTTCGTTGCAAAAGCGGCGTTTTGGTGCACGAAACGCACATTTAGCGTCAAAACTGTGCAAAAGCAGCGTTTTGGTGCACGAAACGCACGTTTAGAATCAAAACTGAGCATAAACAGCGTTTTGCTGCACGAAACGCACTATTCGTTGCAAAGGCGGCGTTTTGGTGCACGAAACACACGTTTCGTTGCAAAAGCGGCGTTTTGGTGCACGAAACGCACGTTTATCGTCAAAACTGTGCAAAAGCACCGTTCTGGTGCACGTAACGCACGTTTCGTTGCAAAAGCGGCGTTTTGGTGCACGAAACGCACGTTTAGAATCAAAACTGAGCATAAGCAGCGTTTTGCTGCACGAAACGCACGTTTCGTTGCAAAAGCCGCGTTTTGGTGAACGAAACGCACATTTAGCGTCAAAACTGTGCAAAAGCAGCGTTTTGGTGCACGAAACGCACGTTTAGAATCAAAACTGTACAGAAGCACCGTTTTGGTGCACGAAACGCACGTTTAGCGTCAAAACTGTGCAGAAGCAGCGTTTTGGTGCACGAAACGCACGTTTAGCATCAAAACTGTGCAAAAGCAGCGTTTTGGTGAACGAAACGCACGTTTCGTTGCAGAAGCGGCGTTTTGGAGCACGAAACGCACGTTTAGCGTCAAAACTGTTCAAAAGCAGCGTTTTGGTGAACGAAACACACGTTTCGTTGCAAAAGCGGCGTTTTGGTGCACGAAACGCACATTTAGCGTCAAAACTGTGCAAAAGCAGCGTTTTGGTGCACGAAACGCACGTTTAAAATAAAACTGAGCATAAACAGCGTTTTGCTGCACGAAACGCACGTTTATCGTCAAAACTGTGCAAAAGCACCGTTCTGGTGCACGTAACGCACGTTTCGTTGCAAAAGCGGCGTTTTGGTGCACGAAACGCACGTTTAGCGTCAAAACTGTGCAAAACCAGCGTTTTGGTGCACGAAACGCACGTTTAGCGTCAAAACTGTTCAAAAGCAGCGTTTTGGTGAACGAAACACACGTTTCGTTGCAAAAGCGGCGTTTTGGTGCACGAAACGCACATTTAGCGTCAAAACTGTGCAAAAGCAGCGTTTTGGTGCACGAAACGCACGTTTAGAATCAAAACTGAGCATAAACAGCGTTTTGCTGCACGAAACGCACTATTCGTTGCAAAGGCGGCGTTTTGGTGCACGAAACACACGTTTCGTTGCAAAAGCGGCGTTTTGGTGCACGAAATACACGTTTCGTTGCAAAAGCGGCGTTTTGGTGCACGAAACGCACGTTTAGCGTCAAAACTGTGCAAAACCAGCGTTTTGGTGCACGAAACGCACATTTAGCGTCAAAACTGTGCAAAACCAGCGTTTTGGTGCACGAAACGTTCGTTTAGCGTCAAAACTGTGCAAAAGCAGCGTTTTGGTGAACGAAATGCACGTTTCGTTGCGAAAGCGGCGTTTTGGTGCACGAAACGCACGTTTAGCGGCAAAACTGTGCAAAAGCAGCGTTTTGGTGCACGAAACGGGCGTTTAGCGTCAAAACTGAGCAAAAGCAGCGTTTTGGTGCACGAAACGCACGTTATGCGCCAAAACTGTGCAAAAACTGCGTTTTGGTGCACGAAACGCACGATTAGCGTCAACACTGTGCAATAGCAGCGTTTTCGTGCACGAAACGCACGTTATGCGTCAACACTGTGCAATAGCAGCGTTATCGTGCACGAAACGCACGTTATGCGTCAAAACTGTGCAAAAGCAGCGTTTTGGTGCACGAAACGCACGTTTAGCGTCAAAACTGTGCAAAAGCAGCATTTTGGTGCGCGAAACGCACGTTTCGTTGCAAAGCGGCGTTTTGGTGCACGAAACGCACGTTTAGCGTCAAAACTGTGCACAAGCAGCGTTTTGGTGCACGAAACGCACGTTTAGCGTCAAAACTGTGCAAAAGCAGCGTTTTGGACCACGAATGGCACGTTTTGCGTCAAAACTGTGCAAAAGCAGCGTTTTGGTGCACGAAACGGACGTTTAGCGTCAAAACTGAGCAAAAGCAGCGTTTTGGTGCACGAAACGCACGTTATGCGCCAAAACTGTGCAAAAGCTGCGTTTTGGTGCACGAAACGCACGATTAGCGTCAACACTGTGCAATAGCAGCGTTTTCGTGCACGAAACGCACGTTATGCGTCAAAACTGTGCAAAAGCAGCGTTTTGTTGCACGAAACGCACGTTTAGCGTCAAAACTGTGCAATAGCAGCGTTTTGGTGCACGAAACGCACGTTTAGCGTCAAAACTGTGCAAAAGCAGCGTTTTGGTGCTCGAAACGCACGTTGAGCGTCAAAACTGTGCAATAGCAGCGTTTTGGTGCACGAAACGCACGTTTTGCGTCAAAACTGTGCAAAAGCAGCGTTTTGGTGCACGAAACGCACGTTTAGCGTCAAAACTGTGCAAAAGTAGCGTTTTGGTGCACGAAACGCACGTTGAGCGTCAAAACTGTGCAAAAGCAGCGTTTTGGTGCACGAAACGGACGTTTAGCATCAAAAATGTGCAAAAGCAGCGTTTTACTGAACGAAACGCACGTTTAGCGTCAAAACTGGGCAAAACCAGCGTTTTGGTGCACGAAACGCACGTTTTGCGTCAAAACTGTGCAAAAGCATCGTTTTGGTGCACGAAACGGACGTTTAGCGTCAAAACTGTGCAAAAGCTGCGTTTTGGTGCACGAAACGCACGTTTAGCGTCAAAACTGGGCAATAGCAGCGTTTTGGTGCACGAAACGCACGTTTAGCGTCAAAACTGTGCAAAAGCAGCGTTTTGGTGCTCGAAACGCACGATTAGCGTCAAAACTGTGCAAAAGCAGCGTTTTGGTGCACGAAACGCACGTTGAGCGTCAAAACTGTGCAAAAGCAGCGTTTTGGTGCACGAAACGCACGTTGAGCGTCAAAACTGTGCAAAAGCAGCGTTTTGGTGCACGAAACGCACGTTTAGCGTCAAAACTGTGCAATAGCAGCGTTTTGGTGCACGAAACGCACGTTTAGCGTCAAAACTGTGCAAAAGCAGCGTTTTGGTGCTCGAAACGCACGATTAGCGTCAAAACTGTGCAAAAGCAGCGTTTTGGTGCACGAAACGCACGTTGAGCGTCAAAACTGTGCAAAAGCAGCGTTTTGGTGCACGAAACGCACGTTGAGCGTCAAAACTGTGCGATAGCAGCGTTTTGGTGCACGAAACGCACGTTTTGCGTCAAAACTGTGCAAAAGCAGCGTTTTGGTGCACGAAACGCACGTTTAGCGTCAAAACTGTGCAAAAGCAGCGTTTTGGTGCACGAAACGCACGTTGAGCGTCAAAACTGTGCCTAAGCAGCGTTTTGGTGCACGAAACGTTCGTTTAGCGTCAAAACTGTGCAAAAGCAGCGTTTTGGTGGACGAAACGAATGTTTAGCGTCAAAACTGTGCAAAAGCAGCATTTTGGTGCACGATACGCACGTTTCGTTGCAAAAGCGGCGTTTTGGTGCACGAAACACACGTTTCGTTGCAAAAGCGGCGTTTTGGTGCACGAAACGCACGTTTAGCGTCAAAACTGTGCAGAAGCAGCGTTTTGGTGCACGAAACGGACGTTTAGCATCAAAAATGTGCAAAAGCAGCGTTTTACTGAACGAAACGCACGTTTAGCGTCAAAACTGGGCAAAACCAGCGTTTTGGTGCACGAAACGCACGTTTAGCGTCAAAACTGTTCAAAAGCAGCGTTTTGGTGCACGAAACGCACGTTTAGAATCAAAAGTGAGCATAAGCAGCGTTTTGCTCCACGAAACGCACGTTTCGTTGTAAAAGCGTCGTTTTGGTGCACGAAACGCACATTTAGCGTCAAAACTGTGCAAAAGCAGCGTTTTGCTGCACGAAACGCACGTTTAGAATCAAAACTTAGCATAAACAGCGTTTTGCTGCACAAAACGCACTATTCGTTGCAAAAGCGGCGTTTTGGTGCACGAAATACACGCCTCGTTGTAACAGCGGCGTTTTGGTGCACGAAACCCACGTTAAGCGTCAAAACTGTGCAAAAGCAGCGTTTTGGTGAACGAAATGCACGTTTCGATGCAAAAGCGGCGTTTTGGTGCACGAAATGCACGTTTAGCGTCAAAACTGTGCAAAAGCAGCGTTTTGGTGCACGAAACCCACGTTTCGTTGCAAAAGCGGCGTTTTGGTGCACGAAACGGACGTTTAGCATCAAAACTGTGCAAAAGCAGCGTTTTGGTGCACGAAACGCACGTTTAGCGTCAAAACTGTGCAATAGCAGCGGTTTCGTGCACGAAACGCACGTTTCTTGTCAAAACTGTGCAAAAGCAGCGTTTTGGTGCACGAAACGCACGTTAAGCGTCAAAAATGTGCAAAAGCAGCGTTTTGGTGAACGAAACGCACGTTTAGCGTCAAAACTGTGCAAAACCAGCGTTTTGGTGCACGAAACGCACGTTTAGCGTCAAAACTGTTCAAAAGCAGCGTTTTGGTGCACGAAACGCACGTTTAGAATCAAAACTGAGCATAAGCAGCGTTTTGGTGCACGAAACGCACGTTATGCGCCAAAACTGTGCAAAAGCTGCGTTTTGGTGCACGAAACGCACGATTAGCGTCAACACTGTGCAATAGCAGCGTTTTCGTGCACGAAACGCACGTTATGCGTCAAAACTGTGCAAAAGCAGCGTTTTGGTGCACGAAGCGCACGTTTAGCGTCAAAACTGTGCAATAGCAGCGTTTTGGTGCACGAAACGCACGTTTAGCGTCAAAACTGTGCAAAAGTAGCGTTTTGGTGCTCGAAACGCACGATTAGCGTCAAAACTGTGCAAAAGCAGCGTTTTGGTGCACGAAACGCACGTTGAGCGTCAAAACTGTGCAAAAGCAGCGTTTTGGTGCACGAAACGCACGTTGAGCGTCAAAACTGTGCAATAGCAGCGTTTTGGTGCACGAAACGCACGTTTTGCGTCAAAACTGTGCAAAAGCAGCGTTTTGGTGCACGAAACGCACGTTTAGCGTCAAAACTGTGCAAAAGCAGCGTTTTGGTGCACGAAACGCACGTTGAGCGTCAAAACTGTGCAAAAGCAGCGTTTTGGTGCACGAAACGTTCGTTTAGCGTCAAAACTGTGCAAAAGCAGCGTTTTGGTGGACGAAACGAATGTTTAGCGTCAAAACTGTGCAAAAGCAGCGTTTTGGTGCACGAAACGCACGTTGAGCGTCAAAACTGTGCAAAAGCAGCGTTTTGGTGCACGAAACGCACGTTGAGCGTCAAAACTGTGCAAAAGCAGCGTTTTGGTGCACGAAACGCACGTTTAGCGTCAAAACTGTGCAATAGCAGCGTTTTGGTGCACGAAACGCACGTTTAGCGTCAAAACTGTGCAAAAGCAGCGTTTTGGTGCTCGAAACGCACGATTAGCGTCAAAACTGTGCAAAAGCAGCGTTTTGGTGCACGAAACGCACGTTGAGCGTCAAAACTGTGCAAAAGCAGCGTTTTGGTGCACGAAACGCACGTTGAGCGTCAAAACTGTGCGATAGCAGCGTTTTGGTGCACGAAACGCACGTTTTGCGTCAAAACTGTGCAAAAGCAGCGTTTTGGTGCACGAAACGCACGTTTAGCGTCAAAACTGTGCAAAAGCAGCGTTTTGGTGCACGAAACGCACGTTGATCGTCAAAACTGTGCCTAAGCAGCGTTTTGGTGCACGAAACGTTCGTTTAGCGTCAAAACTGTGCAAAAGCAGCGTTTTGGTGGACGAAACGAATGTTTAGCGTCAAAACTGTGCAAAAGCAGCATTTTGGTGCACGATACGCACGTTTCGTTGCAAAAGCGGCGTTTTGGTGCACGAAACACACGTTTCGTTGCAAAAGCGGCGTTTTGGTGCACGAAACGCACGTTTAGCGTCAAAACTGTGCAGAAGCAGCGTTTTGGTGCACGAAACGGACGTTTAGCATCAAAAATGTGCAAAAGCAGCGTTTTACTGAACGAAACGCACGTTTAGCGTCAAAACTGGGCAAAACCAGCGTTTTGGTGCACGAAACGCACGTTTAGCGTCAAAACTGTTCAAAAGCAGCGTTTTGGTGCACGAAACGCACGTTTAGAATCAAAAGTGAGCATAAGCAGCGTTTTGCTCCACGAAACGCACGTTTCGTTGTAAAAGCGGCGTTTTGGTGCACGAAACGCACATTTAGCGTCAAAACTGTGCAAAAGCAGCGTTTTGGTGCACGAAACGCACGTTTAGAATCAAAACTTAGCATAAACAGCGTTTTGCTGCACAAAACGCACTATTCGTTGCAAAAGCGGCGTTTTGGTGCACGAAATACACGCCTCGTTGTAACAGCGGCGTTTTGGTGCACGAAACCCACGTTAAGCGTCAAAACTGTGCAAAAGCAGCGTTTTGGTGAACGAAATGCACGTTTCGATGCAAAAGCGGCGTTTTGGTGCACGAAATGCACGTTTAGCGTCAAAACTGTGCAAAAGCAGCGTTTTGGTGCACGAAACCCACGTTTCGTTGCAAAAGCGGCGTTTTGGTGCACGAAACGGACGTTTAGCATCAAAACTGTGCAAAAGCAGCGTTTTGGTGCACGAAACGCACGTTTAGCGTCAAAACTGTGCAATAGCAGCGGTTTCGTGCACGAAACGCACGTTTCTTGTCAAAACTGTGCAAAAGCAGCGTTTTGGTGCACGAAACGCACGTTAAGCGTCAAAAATGTGCAAAAGCAGCGTTTTGGTGAACGAAACGCACGTTTCGATGCAAAAGCGGCGTTTTGGTGCACGAAAAGCACGTTTAGCGTCAAAAATGTGCAAAAGCGGCGTTTTGGTGCACGAAACGCACGTTTAGCGTCAAAACTGTGCAAAACCAGCGTTTTGGTGCACGAAACGCACGTTCAGCGTCAAAACTGTTCAAAAGCAGCGTTTTGGTGCACGAAACGCACGTTTAGAATCAAAACTGAGCATAAGCAGCGTTTTGGTGCACGAAACGCACGTTATGCGCCAAAACTGTGCAAAAGCTGCGTTTTGGTGCACGAAACGCACGATTAGCGTCAACACTGTGCAATAGCAGCGTTTTCGTGCACGAAACGCACGTTATGCGTCAAAACTGTGCAAAAGCAGCGTTTTGGTGCACGAAGCGCACGTTTAGCGTCAAAACTGTGCAATAGCAGCGTTTTGGTGCACGAAACGCACGTTTAGCGTCAAAACTGTGCAAAAGTAGCGTTTTGGTGCTCGAAACGCACGATTAGCGTCAAAACTGTGCAAAAGCAGCGTTTTGGTGCACGAAACGCACGTTGAGCGTCAAAACTGTGCAAAAGCAGCGTTTTGGTGCACGAAACGCACGTTGAGCGTCAAAACTGTGCAATAGCAGCGTTTTGGTGCACGAAACGCACGTTTTGCGTCAAAACTGTGCAAAAGCAGCGTTTTGGTGCACGAAACGCACGTTTAGCGTCAAAACTGTGCAAAAGCAGCGTTTTGGTGCACGAAACGCACGTTGAGCGTCAAAACTGTGCAAAAGCAGCGTTTTGGTGCACGAAACGTTCGTTTAGCGTCAAAACTGTGCAAAAGCAGCGTTTTGGTGGACGAAACGAATGTTTAGCGTCAACACTGTGCAAAAGCAGCATTTTGGTGTACGATACGCACGTTTCGTTGCAAAAGCGGCGTTTTGGTGCACGAAACACACGTTTCGTTGCAAAAGCGGCGTTTTGGTGCACGAAACGCACGTTTAGCGTCAAAACTGTGCAGAAGCAGCGTTTTGGAGCACGAAACGGACGTTTAGCATCAAAAATGTGCAAAAGCAGCGTTTTACTGAACGAAATGCACGTTTCGTTGCAGAAACGGCGTTTTGGAGCACGAAACGCACGTTTAGCGTCAAAACTGTTCAAAAGCAGCGTTTTGGTGCACGAAACGCACATTTAGAATCAAAACTGAGCGTAAGCAACGTTTTGCTGCACGAAACGCACGATTCGTTGCAAAAGCGGCGTTTTGGTGCATGAAATACACGTTTCGTTGCAAAAGCGGCGTTTTGGTGCACGAAACGCACGTATAGCGTCAAAACTGTGCAAAAGCAGCGTTTTGGTGAACGAAACGCACGTTTCGTTGCAAATGCGGCGTTTTGGTGCACGAAACACACGTTTAGCGTCAAAACTGTGCAGAACCAGCGTTTTGGTGCACGAAACGCACGTTTAGCGTCAAAACTGTGCAATAGCAGCGTTTTGGTGCACGAAACGCACGTTTAGAATCAAAACTGAGCATAAGCAGCGATTTGCTGCTCGAAACGCACGTTTAGAATCAAAACTGTGCAATAGCAGCGTTTTGCTGCACGAAACGCTCGTTTAGAATCAAAACTGTGCAAAAGCGGCGTTTTGTTGCACGAAACGCGCGTTTCGTTGCAAAAGCGGCGTTTTGTTGCACGAAACGCGTGTTTAGCGTCAAAACTGTGCAAAAGCAGCGTTTTGGTGCACGAAACGCACGTTTAGCGTCAAAACTGTGCAGAAGCAGCGTTTTGGAGCACGAAACGCACGTTTAGCGTCAAAACTGTGCAAAAGCAGCGTTTTGGTGCACGAAAAGCACGTTTAGCGTCAAAACTGTGCAAAACCAGCGTTTTGGTGCACGAAACGCACAATTAGCGTCAAAACTGTTCAAAAGCAGCGTTTTGGTGCACGAAACGCACGTTTAGAATCAAAACTGAGCATAAGCAGCGTTTTGGTGCACGAAACGCACGTTATGCGCCAAAACTGTGCAAAAGCTGCGT
The DNA here is from genome assembly GCA_943735885.1 of Stelis phaeoptera. NCBI lineage: Eukaryota > Metazoa > Arthropoda > Insecta > Hymenoptera > Megachilidae > Stelis > Stelis phaeoptera. The sequence goes on along the minus strand of CALSEM010000048.1, from coordinate 196,644 downwards.
TTTGGTGCACGAAACGCACGATTAGCGTCAACACTGTGCAATAGCAGCGTTTTCGTGCACGAAACGCACGTTATGCGTCAAAACTGTGCAAAAGCAGCGTTTTGGTGCACGAAACGCACGTTTAGCGTCAAAACTGTGCAATAGCAGCGTTTTGGTGCACGAAACGCACGTTTAGCGTCAAAACTGTGCAAAAGCAGCGTTTTGGTGCTCGAAACGCACGATTAGCGTCAAAACTGTGCAAAAGCAGCGTTTTGGTGCACGAAACGCACGTTGAGCGTCAAAACTGTGCAAAAGCAGCGTTTTGGTGCACGAAACGCACGTTGAGCGTCAAAACTGTGCGATAGCAGCGTTTTGGTGCACGAAACGCACGTTTTGCGTCAAAACTGTGCAAAAGCAGCGTTTTGGTGCACGAAACGCACGTTTAGCGTCAAAACTGTGCAAAAGCAGCGTTTTGGTGCACGAAACGCACGTTGAGCGTCAAAACTGTGCAAAAGCAGCGTTTTGGTGCACGAAACGTTCGTTTAGCGTCAAAACTGTGCAAAAGCAGCGTTTTGGTGGACGAAACGAATGTTTAGCGTCAAAACTGTGCAAAAGCAGCATTTTGGTGCACGATACGCACGTTTCGTTGCAAAAGCGGCGTTTTGGTGCACGAAACACACGTTTCGTTGCAAAAGCGGCGTTTTGGTGCACGAAACGCACGTTTAGCGTCAAAACTGTGCAGAAGCAGCGTTTTGGTGCACGAAACGGACGTTTAGCATCAAAAATGTGCAAAAGCAGCGTTTTACTGAACGAAACGCACGTTTAGCGTCAAAACTGGGCAAAACCAGCGTTTTGGTGCACGAAACGCACGTTTAGCGTCAAAACTGTTCAAAAGCAGCGTTTTGGTGCACGAAACGCACGTTTAGAATCAAAAGTGAGCATAAGCAGCGTTTTGCTCCACGAAACGCACGTTTCGTTGCAAAAGCGGCGTTTTGGTGCACGAAACGCACATTTAGCGTCAAAACTGTGCAAAAGCAGCGTTTTGGTGCACGAAACCCACGTTTCGTTGCAAAAGCGGCGTTTTGGTGCACGAAACGGACGTTTAGCATCAAAACTGTGCAAAAGCAGCGTTTTGGTGCACGAAACGCACGTTTAGCGTCAAAACTGTGCAATAGCAGCGGTTTCGTGCACGAAACGCACGTTTCTTGTCAAAACTGTGCAAAAGCAGCGTTTTGGTGCACGAAACGCACGTTAAGCGTCAAAAATGTGCAAAAGCAGCGTTTTGGTGAACGAAACGCACGTTTCGATGCAAAAGCGGCGTTTTGGTGCACGAAAAGCACGTTTAGCGTCAAAACTGTGCAAAAGCGGCGTTTTGGTGCACGAAACGCACGTTTAGCGTCAAAACTGTGCAAAACCAGCGTTTTGGTGCACGAAACGCACGTTGAGCGTCAAAACTGTGCAATAGCAGCGTTTTGGTGCACGAAACGCACGTTTTGCGTCAAAACTGTGCAAAAGCAGCGTTTTGGTGCACGAAACGCACGTTTAGCGTCAAAACTGTGCAAAAGCAGCGTTTTGGTGCACGAAACGCACGTTGAGCGTCAAAACTGTGCAAAAGCAGCGTTTTGGTGCACGAAACGTTCGCTTAGCGTCAAAACTGTGCAAAAGCAGCGTTTTGGTGGACGAAACGAATGTTTAGCGTCAAAACTGTGCAAAAGCAGCATTTTGGTGCACGATACGCACGTTTCGTTGCAAAAGCGGCGTTTTGGTGCACGAAACACACGTTTCGTTGCAAAAGCGGCGTTTTGGTGCACGAAACGCACGTTTAGCGTCAAAACTGTGCAGAAGCAGCGTTTTGGAGCACGAAACGGACGTTTAGCATCAAAAATGTGCAAAAGCAGCGTTTTACTGAACGAAATGCACGTTTCGTTGCAGAAACGGCGTTTTGGAGCACGAAACGCACGTTTAGCGTCAAAACTGTTCAAAAGCAGCGTTTTGGTGAACGAAACTCACGTTTCGTTGCAAAAGCGGCGTTTTGGTGTACGAAACGCACATTTAGCGTCAAAACTGTGCAAAAGCAGCGTTTTGGTGCACGAAACGCACGTTTAGAATCAAAACTGAGCATAAACAGCGTTTCGCTGCACGAAACGCAGGATTCGATGCAAAAGCGGCGTTTTGGTGCACGAAATACACGTTTCTTGGAAAAGCGACGTTTTGGTGCACAAAACGCACGTATAGCGTCAAAACTGTGCAAAAGCAGCATTTTGGTGCGCGAAACGCACGTTTCGTTGCAAAGCGGCGTTTTGGTGCACGAAACGCACGTTTAGCGTCAAAACTGTGCAGAAGCAGCGTTTTGGTGCACGAAACGTACGTTTAGCGTCAAAACTGTGCAAAAGCAGCGTTTTGGACCACGAATGGCACGTTTAGCGTCAAAACTGTGCAAAAGCAGCGTTTTGGTGAACGAAACGCACGTTTCGATGCAAAAGCGGAGCAAAAGCGGCGATTCGGTCCGCGAAACGCACGTTTCGTTGCAAAAGCGGCGTTTTGGTGCACGAAAAGCACGTTTATGCGTCAAAACTGTGCAAAAGCAGCGTTTTGGTGCACGAAACGCACGTTTAGAATCAAAACTGTGCAAAAGGAGCGTTTTGGTGCACGAAACGCACGTTTCGCTGCAAAAGCGGCGTTTTGGTGCACGAAACGCTCGTTTGGCGTCAAAACTGTGCAAAAGCAGCGTTTTGGTGCACGAAACGCACGTTTAGCGTCAAAACCGTGCAAAAGCAGCGTTTTGGTGCACGAAACGCACGATTCGTTGCAAAAGCGGCGTTTTGGTGCACGAAATACACGTTTCGTTGCAAAAGCGGCGTTTTGGTGCACGAAACGCACGTATAGCGTCAAAACTGTGCAAAAGCAGCGTTTTGGTGCACGAAACGCACGTTTCGTTGCAAAAGCGGCGTTTTGGTGCACGAAACGCACGTTTAGCGTCAAAACTGTGCAAAAGCAGCGTTTTGGTGCACGAAACGCACGTTTAGCGTCAAAACTGTTCAAAAGCAGCGTTTTGGTGCACGAAACGCACATTTAGAATCAAAACTGAGCGTAAGCAGTGTTTTGCTGCACGAAACGCACGATTCGTTGCAAAAGCGGCGTTTTGGTGCACGAAACGCACGTTTCGTTGCAAAAGCGGCGTTTTGGTGCACGAAACGCACGTTTAGCGTCAAAACTGTGCAAAAGCAGCGTTTTGGTGCACGAAACGCACGTTTAGCGTCAAAACTGTGCAAAAGCAGAGTTTTGGTGCACGAAACGCACGTTTAGCGTCAAAACTGTTCAAAAGCAGCGTTTTGCTGCACGAAACGCACGATTCGTTGCAAAAGCGGCGTTTTGGTGCACGAAAAGCACGTTTAGCGTCAAAACTGTGCAAAAGCAGCGTTTTGGTGCACGAAACGCACGTTTAGCGTCAAAACTGTTCAAAAGCAGCGTTTTGGTGCACGAAACGCACGTTTAGAATCTAAACTGAGCATAAGCAGCGTTTTGCTGCACGAAACGCACGTTTCGTTGCAAAAGCGGCGTTTTGGTGCACGAAACGCACATTTAGCGTCAAAACTGTGCAAAAGCAGCGTTTTGGTGAACGAAACGCACGTTTAGAATCAAAACTGAGCATAAACAGCGTTTTGCTGCACGGAACGCACGATTCGTTGCAAAAGCGCCGTTTCGGTGCACGAAATACACTTTTCGTTGCAAAAGCGGCGTTTTGTTGCACCAAACGCCCGTTTAGCGTCAAAACTGTGCAAAAGCAGCGTTTTGGTGCACGAAACGCACGTTTAGCGTCCACACTGTCCAATAGCAGCGTTTTCTTGCACGAAACGCACGTTATGCGTCAAAACTGTGCAAAAGCAGCGTTTTGGTGCACGAAACGCACGTTATGCGCCAAAACTGTGCAAAAGCTGCGTTTTGGTGCACGAAACGCACGATTAGCGTCAACACTGTGCAATAGCAGCGTTTTCGTGCACGAAACGCACGTTATGCGTCAAAACTGTGCAAAAGCAGCGTTTTGGTGCACGAAACGCACGTTTAGCGTCAACACTGTGCAATAGCAGCGTTTTCGTGCACGAAACGCACGTTATGCGTCAAAACTGTGCAAAAGCAGCGTTTTGGTGCACGAAACGCACGATTCGTTGCAAAAGCGGCGTTTTGGTGCACGAAATACACGTTTCGTTGCAGAAGCGGCGTTTTGGTGCACGAAACCCACGTTAAGCGTCAAAAATGTGCAAAAGCAGCGTTTTGGTGAACGAAACGCAGGTTTCGATGAAAAAGCGGCGTTTTGGTGCACGAAAAGCACGTTTAGCGTCAAAACTGTGCAGAAGCAGCTTTTTGGTGCACGAAACGCACGTTTAGCATCAAAACGGTGCAAAAGCAGCGTTTTGGTGCACGAAATACACGTTTCGTTGCAAAAGCGGCGTTTTGGTGCACGAAACGCACGTATAGCGTCAAAACTGTGCAAAAGCAGCGTTTTGGTGCACGAAACGCACGTTTCGTTGCAAGAGCGGCGTTTTGGTGCACGAAACGCACGTTTAGCGTCAAAACTGTGCAGAACCAGCGTTTTGGTGCACGAAACGCACGTTTAGCGTCAAAACTGTTCAAAAACCGCGTTTTGGTGCACGAAACGCACGTTTAGAATCAAAACTGAGCATAAGCAGCGTTTTGCTGCACGAAACGCACGTTTAGAATCAAAACTGTGCAATAGCAGCGTTTTGGTGCACGAAACGCACGTTTAGAATCAAAACTGAGCATAAGCAGCGATTTGCTGCTCGAAACGCACGTTTAGAATCAAAACTGTGCAATAGCAGCGTTTTGCTGCACGAAACGCTCGTTTAGAATCAAAACTGTGCAAAAGCGGCGTTTTGTTGCACGAAACGCGCGTTTCGTTGCAAAAGCGGCGTTTTGTTGCACGAAACGCGTGTTTAGCGTCAAAACTGTGCAAAAGCAGCGTTTTGGTGCACGAAACGCACGTTTCGTTGCAAAAGCGGCGTTTTGGTGCACGAAACGCACGTTTAGCGTCAAAACTGTGCAAAAGCAGCGTTTTGGTGCACGAAACGCACGTTTAGCGTCAAAACTGTTCAAAAGCAGCGTTTTGGTGCACGAAACGCACATTTAGAATCAAAACTGAGCGTAAGCAGTGTTTTGCTGCACGAAACGCACGATTCGTTGCAAAAGCGGCGTTTTGGTGCACGAAACGCACGTTTCGTTGCAAAAGCGGCGTTTTGGTGCACGAAACGCACGTTTAGCGTCAAAACTGTGCAAAAGCAGCGTTTTGGTGCACGAAACGCACGTTTAGCGTCAAAACTGTTCAAAAGCAGCGTTTTGGTGCACGAAACGCACGTTTAGAATCTAAACTGAGCATAAGCAGCGTTTTGCTGCACGAAACGCACGTTTCGTTGCAAAAGCGGCGTTTTGGTGCACGAAACGCACATTTAGCGTCAAAACTGTGCAAAAGCAGCGTTTTGGTGAACGAAACGCACGTTTAGAATCAAAACTGAGCATAAACAGCGTTTTGCTGCACGGAACGCACGATTCGTTGCAAAAGCGCCGTTTCGGTGCACGAAATACACTTTTCGTTGCAAAAGCGGCGTTTTGTTGCACCAAACGCCCGTTTAGCGTCAAAACTGTGCAAAAGCAGCGTTTTGGTGCACGAAACGCACGTTTAGCGTCCACACTGTGCAATAGCAGCGTTTTCGTGCACGAAACGCACGTTATGCGTCAAAACTGTGCAAAAGCAGCGTTTTGGTGCACGAAACGCACGTTATGCGCCAAAACTGTGCAAAAGCTGCGTTTTGGTGCACGAAACGCACGATTAGCGTCAACACTGTGCAATAGCAGCGTTTTCGTGCACGAAACGCACGTTATGCGTCAAAACTGTGCAAAAGCAGCGTTTTGGTGCACGAAACGCACGTTTAGCGTCAACACTGTGCAATAGCAGCGTTTTCGTGCACGAAACGCACGTTATGCGTCAAAACTGTGCAAAAGCAGCGTTTTGGTGCACGAAACGCACGATTCGTTGCAAAAGCGGCGTTTTGGTGCACGAAATACACGTTTCGTTGCAGAAGCGGCGTTTTGGTGCACGAAACCCACGTTAAGCGTCAAAAATGTGCAAAAGCAGCGTTTTGGTGAACGAAACGCAGGTTTCGATGCAAAAGCGGCGTTTTGGTGCACGAAAAGCACGTTTAGCGTCAAAACTGTGCAGAAGCAGCTTTTTGGTGCACGAAACGCACGTTTAGCATCAAAACGGTGCAAAAGCAGCGTTTTGGTGCACGAAATACACGTTTCGTTGCAAAAGCGGCGTTTTGGTGCACGAAACGCACGTATAGCGTCAAAACTGTGCAAAAGCAGCGTTTTGGTGCACGAAACGCACGTTTCGTTGCAAGAGCGGCGTTTTGGTGCACGAAACGCACGTTTAGCGTCAAAACTGTGCAGAACCAGCGTTTTGGTGCACGAAACGCACGTTTAGCGTCAAAACTGTTCAAAAACCGCGTTTTGGTGCACGAAACGCACGTTTAGAATCAAAACTGAGCATAAGCAGCGTTTTGCTGCACGAAACGCACGTTTAGAATCAAAACTGTGCAATAGCAGCGTTTTGGTGCACGAAACGCACGTTTAGAATCAAAACTGAGCATAAGCAGCGATTTGCTGCTCGAAACGCACGTTTAGAATCAAAACTGTGCAATAGCAGCGTTTTGCTGCACGAAACGCTCGTTTAGAATCAAAACTGTGCAAAAGCGGCGTTTTGTTGCACGAAACGCGCGTTTCGTTGCAAAAGCGGCGTTTTGTTGCACGAAACGCGTGTTTAGCGTCAAAACTGTGCAAAAGCAGCGTTTTGGTGCACGAAACGCACGTTTAGCGTCAAAACTGTGCAGAAGCAGCGTTTTGGTGCACGAAACGCACGTTTAGCGTCAAAACTGTGCAAAAGCAGCGTTTTGGTGCACGAAACGCACGTTTAGAATCAAAACTGTGCAAAAGCAGCGTTTTGGTGCACGAAACGCACGTTTAGCGTCAAAACTGTGCAATAGCAGCGTTTTGGTGCACGAAACGCACGTTTAGCGTCAAAACTGTGCAAAAGCAGCGTTTTGGTGCTCGAAACGCACGATTAGCGTCAAAACTGTGCAAAAGCAGCGTTTTGGTGCACGAAACGCACGTTGAGCGTCAAAACTGTGCGATAGCAGCGTTTTGGTGCACGAAACGCACGTTTTGCGTCAAAACTGTGCAAAAGCAGCGTTTTGGTGCACGAAACGCACGTTTAGCGTCAAAACTGTGCAAAAGCAGCGTTTTGGTGCACGAAACGCACGTTGAGCGTCAAAACTGTGCAAAAGCAGCGTTTTGGTGCACGAAACGTTCGTTTAGCGTCAAAACAGTGCAAAAGCAGCGTTTTGGTTGACGAAACGAATGTTTAGCGTCAAAACTGTGCAAAAGCAGCATTTTGGTGCACGATACGCACGTTTCGTTGCAAAAGCGGCGTTTTGGTGCACGAAACACACGTTTCGTTGCAAAAGCGGCGTTTTGGTGCACGAAACGCACGTTTAGCGTCAAAACTGTGCAGAAGCAGCGTTTTGGTGCACGAAACGGACGTTTAGCATCAAAAATGTGCAAAAGCAGCGTTTTACTGAACGAAACGCACGTTTAGCGTCAAAACTGGGCAAAACCAGCGTTTTGGTGCACGAAACGCACGTTTAGCGTCAAAACTGTTCAAAAGCAGCGTTTTGGTGCACGAAACGCACGTTTAGAATCAAAAGTGAGCATAAGCAGCGTTTTGCTCCACGAAACGCACGTTTCGTTGCAAAAGCGGCGTTTTGGTGCACGAAACGCACATTTAGCGTCAAAACTGTGCAAAAGCAGCGCTTTGGTGCACGAAACGCACGTTTAGAATCAAAACTTAGCATAAACAGCGTTTTGCTGCACAAAACGCACTATTCGTTGCAAAAGCGGCGTTTTGGTGCACGAAATACACGCCTCGTTGTAACAGCGGCGTTTTGGTGCACGAAACCCACGTTAAGCGTCAAAACTGTGCAAAAGCAGCGTTTTGGTGAACGAAATGCACGTTTCGATGCAAAAGCGGCGTTTTGGTGCACGAAATGCACGTTTAGCGTCAAAACTGTGCAAAAGCAGCGTTTTGGTGCACGAAACCCACGTTTCGTTGCAAAAGCGGCGTTTTGGTGCACGAAACGGACGTTTAGCATCAAAACTGTGCAAAAGCAGCGTTTTGGTGCACGAAACGCACGTTTAGCGTCAAAACTGTGCAATAGCAGCGGTTTCGTGCACGAAACGCACGTTTCTTGTCAAAACTGTGCAAAAGCAGCGTTTTGGTGCACGAAACGCACGTTAAGCGTCAAAAATGTGCAAAAGCAGCGTTTTGGTGAACGAAACGCACGTTTCGATGCAAAAGCAGCGTTTTGGTGCACGAAACGCACGTTAAGCGTCAAAAATGTGCAAAAGCAGCGTTTTGGTGAACGAAACGCACGTTTCGATGCAAAAGCGGCGTTTTGGTGCACGAAAAGCACGTTTAGCGTCAAAACTGTGCAAAAGCGGCGTTTCGGTGCACGAAATTCACTTTTCGTTGCAAAAGCGGCGTTTTGTTGCACCAAACGCCCGTTTAGCGTCAAAACTGTGCAAAAGCAGCGTTTTGGTGCACGAAACGCACGTTTAGCGTCCACACTGTGCAATAGCAGCGTTTTCGTGCACGAAACGCACGTTATGCGTCAAAACTGTGCAAAAGCAGCGTTTTGGTGCACGAAACGCACGTTATGCGCCAACACTGTGCAAAAGCTGCGTTTTGGTGCACGAAACGCACGATTAGCGTCAACACTGTGCAATAGCAGCGTTTTCGTGCACGAAACGCACGTTATGCGTCAAAACTGTGCAAAAGCAGCGTTTTGGTGCACGAAACGCACGTTTAGCGTCAACACTGTGCAATAGCAGCGTTTTCGTGCACGAAACGCACGTTATGCGTCAAAACTGTGCAAAAGCAGCGTTTTGGTGCACGAAACGCACGATTCGTTGCAAAAGCGGCGTTTTGGTGCACGAAATACACGTTTCGTTGCAGAAGCGGCGTTTTGGTGCACGAAACCCACGTTAAGCGTCAAAAATGTGCAAAAGCAGCGTTTTGGTGAACGAAACGCAGGTTTCGATGCAAAAGCGGCGTTTTGGTGCACGAAAAGCACGTTTAGCGTCGAAACTGTGCAGAAGCAGCTTTTTGGTGCACGAAACGCACGTTTAGCATCAAAACGGTGCAAAAGCAGCGTTTTGGTGCACGAAATACACGTTTCGTTGCAAAAGCGGCGTTTTGGTACACGAAACGCACGTATAGCGTCAAAACTGTGCAAAAGCAGCGTTTTGGTGCAAGAAACGCACGTTTCGTTGCAAGAGCGGCGTTTTGGTGCACGAAACGCACGTTTAGCGTCAAAACTGTGCAAAAGCAGCGTTTTGGTGCACGAAACGCACGTTTAGCGTCAAAACTGTTCAAAAGCAGCGTTTTGGTGCACGAAACGCACATTTAGAATCAAAACTGAGCGTAACCAGCGTTTTGCTGCACGAAACGCACGATTCGTTGCAAAAGCGGCGTTTTGGTGCATGAAATACACGTTTCGTTGCAAAAGCGGCGTTTTGGTGCACGAAACGCACGTATAGCGTCAAAACTGTGCAAAAGCAGCGTTTTGGTGAACGAAACGCACGTTTCGTTGCAAATGCGGCGTTTTGGTGCACGAAACACACGTTTAGCGTCAAAACTGTGCAGATCCAGCGTTTTGGTGCACGAAACGCACGTTTAGCGTCAAAACTGTTCAAAAACCGCGTTTTGGTGCACGAAACGCACGTTTAGAATCAAAACTGAGCATAAGCAGCGTTTTGCTGCACGAAACGCACGTTTAGAATCAAAACTGTGCAATAGCAGCGTTTTGGTGCACGAAACGCACGTTTCGAATCAAAACTGAGCATAAGCAGCGATTTGCTGCTCGAAACGCACGTTTAGAATCAAAACTGTGCAATAGCAGCGTTTTGCTGCACGAAACGCTCGTTTAGAATCAAAACTGTGCAAAAGCGGCGTTTTGTTGCACGAAACGCGCGTTTCGTTGCAAAAGCGGCGTTTTGTTGCACGAAACGCGTGTTTAGCGTCAAAACTGTGCAAAAGCAGCGTTTTGGTGCACGAAACGCACGTTTAGCGTCAAAACTGTGCAGAAGCAGCGTTTTGGTGCACGAAACGCACGTTGAGCGTCAAAACTGTGCAAAAGCAGCGTTTTGGTGCACGAAACGCACGTTGAGCGTCAAAACTGTGCGATAGCAGCGTTTTGGTGCACGAAACGCACGTTTTGCGTCAAAACTGTGCAAAAGCAGCGTTTTGGTGCACGAAACGCACGTTTAGCGTCAAAACTGTGCAAAAGCAGCGTTTTGGTGCACGAAACGCACGTTGAGCGTCAAAACTGTGCAAAAGCAGCGTTTTGGTGCACGAAACGTTCGTTTAGCGTCAAAACTGTGCAAAAGCAGCGTTTTGGTGGACGAAACGAATGTTTAGCGTCAAAACTGTGCAAAAGCAGCATTTTGGTGCACGATACGCACGTTTCGTTGCAAAAGCGGCGTTTTGGTGCACGAAACACACGTTTCGTTGCAAAAGCGGCGTTTTGGTGCACGAAACGCACGTTTAGCGTCAAAACTGTGCAGAAGCAGCGTTTTGGTGCACGAAACGGACGTTTAGCATCAAAAATGTGCAAAAGCAGCGTTTTACTGAACGAAACGCACGTTTAGCGTCAAAACTGGGCAAAACCAGCGTTTTGGTGCACGAAACGCACGTTTAGCGTCAAAACTGTTCAAAAGCAGCGTTTTGGTGCACGAAACGCACGTTTAGAATCAAAAGTGAGCATAAGCAGCGTTTTGCTCCACGAAACGCACGTTTCGTTGCAAAAGCGGCGTTTTGGTGCACGAAACGCACATTTAGCGTCAAAACTGTGCAAAAGCAGCGTTTTGGTGCACGAAACGCACGTTTAGAATCAAAACTTAGCATAAACAGCGTTTTGCTGCACAAAACGCACTATTCGTTGCAAAAGCGGCGTTTTGGTGCACGAAATACACGCCTCGTTGTAACAGCGGCGTTTTGGTGCACGAAACCCACGTTAAGCGTCAAAACTGTGCAAAAGCAGCGTTTTGGTGAACGAAATGCACGTTTCGATGCAAAAGCGGCGTTTTGGTGCACGAAATGCACGTTTAGCGTCAAAACTGTGCAAAAGCAGCGTTTTGGTGCACGAAACCCACGTTTCGTTGCAAAAGCGGCGTTTTGGTGCACGAAACGGACGTTTAGCATCAAAACTGTGCAAAAGCAGCGTTTTGGTGCACGAAACGCACGTTTAGCGTCAAAACTGTGCAATAGCAGCGGTTTCGTGCACGAAACGCACGTTTCTTGTCAAAACTGTGCAAAAGCAGCGTTTTGGTGCACGAAACGCACGTTAAGCGTCAAAAATGTGCAAAAGCAGCGTTTTGGTGAACGAAACGCACGTTTCGATGCAAAAGCGGCGTTTTGGTGCACGAAAAGCACGTTTAGCGTCAAAACTGTGCAAAAGCGGCGTTTTGGTGCACGAAACGCACGATTAGCGTCAACACTGTGCAATAGCAGCGTTTTCGTGCACGAAACGCACGTTATGCGTCAAAACTGTGCAAAAGCAGCGTTTTGGTGCACGAAACGCACGTTTAGCGTCAAAACTGTGCAATAGCAGCGTTTTGGTGCACGAAACGCACGTTGAGCGTCAAAACTGTGCAATAGCAGCGTTTTGGTGCACGAAACGCACGTTTTGCGTCAAAACTGTGCAAAAGCAGCGTTTTGGTGCACGAAACGCACGTTTAGCGTCAAAACTGTGCAAAAGCAGCGTTTTGGTGCACGAAACGCACGTTGAGCGTCAAAACTGTGCAATAGCAGCATTTTGGTGCACGATACGCACGTTTCGTTGCAAAAGCGGCGTTTTGGTGCACGAAACACACGTTTCGTTGCAAAAGCGGCGTTTTGGTGCACGAAACGCACGTTTAGCGTCAAAACTGTGCAGAAGCAGCGTTTTGGTGCACGAAACGCACGTTTAGCGTCAAAACTGTGCAGAAGCAGCGTTTTGGTGCACGAAACGCACGTTTAGCGTCAAAACTGTGCAAAAGCAGCGTTTTGGTGAACGAAACGCACGTTTCGATGCAGAAGCGGCGTTTTGGAGCACGAAACGCACGTTTAGCGTCAAAACTGTTCAAAAGCAGCGTTTTGGTGAACGAAACACACGTTTCGTTGCAAAAGCGGCGTTTTGGTGCACGAAACGCACATTTAGCGTCAAAACTGTGCAAAAGCAGCGTTTTGGTGCACGAAACGCACGTTTAGAATCAAAACTGAGCATAAACAGCGTTTTGCTGCACGAAACGCACTATTCGTTGCAAAGGCGGCGTTTTGTGCACGAAACACACGTTTCGTTGCAAAAGCGGCGTTTTGGTGCACGAAACACACGTTTCGTTGCAAAAGCGGCGTTTTGGAGCACGAAACGCACGTTTCGCTGCAAAAGCGTCGTTTTGGTGCACGAAAGGCTCGTTTAGCGTCAAAACCGTGCAAAAGCAGCGTTTTGGTGCACGAAACGCACGTTTCGTTGCAAAAGCGACGTTTTGGTGCACGAAACGCACGTTTAGCGTCAAAACTGTGCAAAACCAGCGTTTTGGTGCACGAAACGCACGTTTAGCGTCAAAACTGTGCAAAAGCAGCGTTTTGGTGCACGAAACGCACGTTTATCGTCAAAACTGTGCAAAAGCACCGTTCTGGTGCACGTAACGCACGTTTCGTTGCAAAAGCGGCGTTTTGGTGCACGAAACGCACGTTTAGCGTCAAAACTGTGCAAAACCAGCGTTTTGGTGCACGAAACGCACGTTTAGCGTCAAAACTGTTCAAAAGCAGCGTTTTGGTGCACGAAACGCACGTTTAGAATCAAAACTGAGCATAAGCAGCGTTTTGCTGCACGAAACGCACGTTTCGTTGCAAAAGCCGCGTTTTGGTGCACGAAACGCACATTTAGCGTCAAAACTGTGCAAAAGCGGCGTTTTGGTGCACGAAAAGCACGTTTATGCGTCAAAACTGTGCAAAAGCAGCGTTTTGGTGAACGAAATGCACGTTTCGATGCAAAAGCGGCGTTTTGGTGCACGAAATGCACGTTTAGCGTCAAAACTGTGCAAAAGCAGCGTTTTACTGAACGAAACTCACGTTTAGCGTCAAAACTGTGCAAAACCAGCGTTTTGGTGCACGAAACGTTCGTTTAGCGTCAAAACTGTGCAAAAGCAGCGTTTTGGTGGACGAAACGAATGTTTAGCGTCAAAACTGTGCAAAAGCAGCATTTTGGTGCACGATACGCACGTTTCGTTGCAAAAGCGGCGTTTTGGTGCACGAAACACACGTTTCGTTGCAAAAGCGGCGTTTTGGTGCACGAAACGCACGTTTCGATGCAAAAGCGGAGCAAAAGCGGCGATTCGGTCCGCGAAACGCACGTTTCGTTGCAAAAGCGGCGTTTTGGTGCACGAAAAGCACGTTTATGCGTCAAAACTGTGCAAAAGCAGCGTTTTGGTGAACGAAATGCACGTTTCGATGCAAAAGCGGCGTTTTGGTGCACGAAATGCACGTTTAGCGTCAAAACTGTGCAAAAGCAGCGTTTTACTGAACGAAACTCACGTTTAGCGTCAAAACTGTGCAAAACCAGCGTTTTGGTGCACGAAACGTTCGTTTAGCGTCAAAACTGTGCAAAAGCAGCGTTTTGGTGGACGAAACGAATGTTTAGCGTCAAAACTGTGCAAAAGCAGCATTTTGGTGCACGATACGCACGTTTCGTTGCAAAAGCGGCGTTTTGGTGCACGAAACACACGTTTCGTTGCAAAAGCGGCGTTTTGGTGCACGAAACGCACGTTTCGATGCAAAAGCGGAGCAAAAGCGGCGATTCGGTCCGCGAAACGCACGTTTCGTTGCAAAAGCGGCGTTTTGGTGCACGAAAAGCACGTTTATGCGTCAAAACTGTGCAAAAGCAGCGTTTTGGTGAACGAAATGCACGTTTCGATGCAAAAGCGGCGTTTTGGTGCACGAAATGCACGTTTAGCGTCAAAACTGTGCAAAAGCAGCGTTTTACTGAACGAAACTCACGTTTAGCGTCAAAACTGTGCAAAACCAGCGTTTTGGTGCACGAAACGTTCGTTTAGCGTCAAAACTGTGCAAAAGCAGCGTTTTGGTGGACGACACGAATGTTTAGCGTCAAAACTGTGCAAAAGCAGCATTTTGGTGCACGATACGCACGTTTCGTTGCAAAAGCGGCGTTTTGTTGCACGAAACACACGTTTCGTTGCAAAAGCGGCGTTTTGGTGCACGAAACGCACGTTTAGCGTCAAAACTGTGCAGAAGCAGCGTTTTGGTGCACGAAACGCACGTTTAGCGTCAAAACTGTGCAGAAGCAGCGTTTTGGTGCACGAAACGCACGTTTAGCGTCAAAACTGTGCAGAAGCAGCGTTTTGGTGCACGAAACGCACGTTTAGCATCAAAACTGTGCAAAAGCAGCGTTTTGGTGAACGAAACGCACGTTTCGTTGCAGAAGCGGCGTTTTGGAGCACGAAACGCACGTTTAGCGTCAAAACTGTTCAAAAGCAGCGTTTTGGTGAACGAAACACACGTTTCGTTGCAAAAGCGGCGTTTTGGTGCACGAAACGCACATTTAGCGTCAAAACTGTGCAAAAGCAGCGTTTTGGTGCACGAAACGCACGTTTAGAATCAAAACTGAGCATAAACAGCGTTTTGCTGCACGAAACGCACTATTCGTTGCAAAGGCGGCGTTTTGTGCACGAAACACACGTTTCGTTGCAAAAGCGGCGTTTTGGTGCACGAAACACACGTTTCGTTGCAAAAGCGGCGTTTTGGAGCACGAAACGCACGTTTCGCTGCAAAAGCGTCGTTTTGGTGCACGAAAGGCTCGTTTAGCGTCAAAACCGTGCAAAAGCAGCGTTTTGGTGCACGAAACGCACGTTTCGTTGCAAAAGCGACGTTTTGGTGCACGAAACGCACGTTTAGCGTCAAAACTGTGCAAAACCAGCGTTTTGGTGCACGAAACGCACGTTTAGCGTCAAAACTGTGCAAAAGCAGCGTTTTGGTGCACGAAACGCACGTTTATCGTCAAAACTGTGCAAAAGCACCGTTCTGGTGCACGTAACGCACGTTTCGTTGCAAAAGCGGCGTTTTGGTGCACGAAACGCACGTTTAGCGTCAAAACTGTGCAAAACCAGCGTTTTGGTGCACGAAACGCACGTTTAGCGTCAAAACTGTTCAAAAGCAGCGTTTTGGTGCACGAAACGCACGTTTAGAATCAAAACTGAGCATAAGCAGCGTTTTGCTGCACGAAACGCACGTTTCGTTGCAAAAGCCGCGTTTTGGTGCACGAAACGCACATTTAGCGTCAAAACTGTGCAAAAGCGGCGTTTTGGTGCACGAAAAGCACGTTTATGCGTCAAAACTGTGCAAAAGCAGCGTTTTGGTGAACGAAATGCACGTTTCGATGCAAAAGCGGCGTTTTGGTGCACGAAATGCACGTTTAGCGTCAAAACTGTGCAAAAGCAGCGTTTTACTGAACGAAACTCACGTTTAGCGTCAAAACTGTGCAAAACCAGCGTTTTGGTGCACGAAACGTTCGTTTAGCGTCAAAACTGTGCAAAAGCAGCGTTTTGGTGGACGAAACGAATGTTTAGCGTCAAAACTGTGCAAAAGCAGCATTTTGGTGCACGATACGCACGTTTCGTTGCAAAAGCGGCGTTTTGGTGCACGAAACACACGTTTCGTTGCAAAAGCGGCGTTTTGGTGCACGAAACGCACGTTTCGATGCAAAAGCGGAGCAAAAGCGGCGATTCGGTCCGCGAAACGCACGTTTCGTTGCAAAAGCGGCGTTTTGGTGCACGAAAAGCACGTTTATGCGTCAAAACTGTGCAAAAGCAGCGTTTTGGTGAACGAAATGCACGTTTCGATGCAAAAGCGGCGTTTTGGTGCACGAAATGCACGTTTAGCGTCAAAACTGTGCAAAAGCAGCGTTTTACTGAACGAAACTCACGTTTAGCGTCAAAACTGTGCAAAACCAGCGTTTTGGTGCACGAAACGTTCGTTTAGCGTCAAAACTGTGCAAAAGCAGCGTTTTGGTGGACGAAACGAATGTTTAGCGTCAAAACTGTGCAAAAGCAGCATTTTGGTGCACGATACGCACGTTTCGTTGCAAAAGCGGCGTTTTGGTGCACGAAACACACGTTTCGTTGCAAAAGCGGCGTTTTGGTGCACGAAACGCACGTTTCGATGCAAAAGCGGAGCAAAAGCGGCGATTCGGTCCGCGAAACGCACGTTTCGTTGCAAAAGCGGCGTTTTGGTGCACGAAAAGCACGTTTATGCGTCAAAACTGTGCAAAAGCAGCGTTTTGGTGAACGAAATGCACGTTTCGATGCAAAAGCGGCGTTTTGGTGCACGAAATGCACGTTTAGCGTCAAAACTGTGCAAAAGCAGCGTTTTACTGAACGAAACTCACGTTTAGCGTCAAAACTGTGCAAAACCAGCGTTTTGGTGCACGAAACGTTCGTTTAGCGTCAAAACTGTGCAAAAGCAGCGTTTTGGTGGACGACACGAATGTTTAGCGTCAAAACTGTGCAAAAGCAGCATTTTGGTGCACGATACGCACGTTTCGTTGCAAAAGCGGCGTTTTGTTGCACGAAACACACGTTTCGTTGCAAAAGCGGCGTTTTGGTGCACGAAACGCACGTTTAGCGTCAAAACTGTGCAGAAGCAGCGTTTTGGTGCACGAAACGCACGTTTAGCGTCAAAACTGTGCAGAAGCAGCGTTTTGGTGCACGAAACGCACGTTTAGCGTCAAAACTGTGCAGAAGCAGCGTTTTGGTGCACGAAACGCACGTTTAGCATCAAAACTGTGCAAAAGCAGCGTTTTGGTGAACGAAACGCACGTTTCGTTGCAGAAGCGGCGTTTTGGAGCACGAAACGCACGTTTAGCGTCAAAACTGTTCAAAAGCAGCGTTTTGGTGAACGAAACACACGTTTCGTTGCAAAAGCGGCGTTTTGGTGCACGAAACGCACATTTAGCGTCAAAACTGTGCAAAAGCAGCGTTTTGGTGCACGAAACGCACGTTTCGCTGCAAAAGCGGCGTTTTGGTGCACGAAAGGCTCGTTTAGCGTCAAAACCGTGCAAAAGCAGCATTTTGGTGCACGAAACGCACGTTTCGTTGCAAAAGCGACGTTTTGGTGCACGATAGGCACGTTTAGCGTCAAAACTGTGCAAAAGCAGCGTTTTGGTGCACGAAACGCACGTTTAGCGTCAAAACTGTGCAGAAGCACCGTTCTGGTGCACGTAACGCACGTTTCGTTGCAAAAGCGGCGTTTTGGTGCACGAAACGCACGTTTAGCGTCAAAACTGTGCAAAACCAGCGTTTTGGTGCACGAAACGCACGTTTAGCGTCAAAACTGTACAAAAGCAGCGTTTTGGTGCACGAAACGCACGTTTAGAATCAAAACTGAGCATAAGCAGCGTTTTGCTGCACGAAACCTACGATTCGTTGCAAAAGCGGCGTTTTGGTGCACGAAATACACGTTTCGTTGCAAAAGCGGCGTTTTGGTGCACGAAACGCACGTATAGCGTCAAAACTGTGCAAAAGCAGCGTTTTGGAGCGCGAAACGCACGTTTCGTTGCAAAAGCGGCGTTTTGGTGCACGAAACGCACGTTTATCGTCAAAACTGTGCAAAAGCAGCGTTTTGGTGAACGAAACGCACATTTCGTTGCAAATGCGGCGTTTTGGTGCACGAAACGCACGTTTAGCGTCAAAACTGTGCAAAACCAGCGTTTTGGTGCACGAAACGCACGTTTAGCGTCAAAACTGTTCAAAAGCAGCGTTTTGGTGCACGAAACGCACGTTTAGAATCAAAACTGAGCATAAGCAGCGTTTTGCTGCACGAAACGCACGTTTAGAATCAAAACTGTGCAATAGCAGCGTTTTGGTGCACGAAACGCACGTTTAGAATCAAAACTGAGCATAAGCAGCGTTTTGCTGCACGAAACGCACGTTTAGAATCAAAACTGTGCAATAGCAGCGTTTTGCTGCACGAAACGCTCGTTTAGAATCAAAACTGTGCAATAGCAGCGTTTTGGTGCACGAAACGCACGTTTAGCACCAAACTGTGCAAAAGCGGCGCTTTGTTGCACGAAACGCGCGTTTCGTTGCAAAAGCGGCGTTTTGTTGCACGAAACTCGTGTTTAGCGTCAAAACTGTGCAAAAGCAGCGTTTTGGTGCACGAAACGCACGTTAAGCGTCAAAACTGTGCAAAAGCAGCGTTTTGGTGCACGTAACGCACGTTTAGAATCAAAACTGAGCATAAGCAGCGTTTTGCTGCACGAAACGCACGTTTAGCATCAAAACTGTGCAAAAGCAGCGTTTTGGTGCACGAAACGCACGTTTAGCGTCAAAACTGTGCAATAGCAGCGGTTTCGTGCACGAAACGCACGTTCATTGTCAAAACTGTGCAAAAGCAGCGTTTTGGTGCACGAAACGCACGTTTAGCGTCAAAAGTGTGCAAAAGCAGCGTTTTGGTGCACGAAACGCACGTTTCGTTGCAAAAGCGGAGTTTTGTTGCACCAAACGCGCGTTAAGCGTCAAAACTGTGTAAAAGCAGCGTTTTGGTGCACGAAACGCACGTTTAGCGTCAAAAGTGTGCAAAAGCAGCGTGTTGGTGCACGAAACGCACGATTCGTTGCAAAAGCGGCGTTTTGGTGCACGAAATACACGTTTCGTTGCAAAAGCGGCGTTTTGGTGCACGAAACCCACGTTAAGCGTCAAAAATGTGCAAAAGCAGCGTTTTGGTGAACGAAACGCACGTTTCGATGCAAAAGCGGCGTTTTGGTGCACGAAAAGCACGTTTAGCGTCAAAACTGTGCAAAAGCAGCGTTTTGGTGCACGAAACGCACGTTTAGCGTCCACACTGTGCAATAGCAGCGTTTTCGTGCACGAAACGCACGTTATGCGTCAAAACTGTGCAAAAGCAGCGTTTTGGTGCACGAAACGCACGTTTAGCGTCAAAACTGTGCTAAAGCAGCGTTTTGGTGCACGAAACGCACGTTATGCGTCAAAACTGTGCAAAAGCAGCGTTTTGGTGCACGAAACGCACGTTTCGTTGCAAATGCGGCGTTTTGGTGCACGAAATGCACGTTTTGCGTCAAAACTGTGCAAAAGCAGCGTTTTGGTGCACGAAACGGACGTTTAGCGTCAAAACTGAGCAAAAGCAGCGTTTTCGTGCACGAAACGCACGTTATGTGTCAAAACTGTGCAAAAGCAGCGTTTTGGTGCACGAAACGCACGTTTAGCGTCAAAACTGTGCAATAGCAGCGTTTTGGTGCACGAAACGCACGTTTAGCGTCAAAACTGTGCAAAAGCAGCGTTTTGGTGCTCGAAACGCACGATTAGCGTCAAAACTGTGCAAAAGCAGCGTTTTGGTGCACGAAACGCACGTTGAGCGTCAAAACTGTGCAAAAGCAGCGTTTTGGTGCACGAACTCACGTTGAGCGTCAAAACTGTGCAATAGCAGCGTTTTGGTGCACGAAACGCACGTTTTGCGTCAAAACTGTGCAAAAGCAGCGTTTTGGTGCACGAAACGCACGTTATGCGTCAAAACTGTGCAAAAGCAGCGTTTTGGTACACGAAACGCACGTTTAGCGTCAAAAGTGTGCATAAGCAGCGTTTTGGTGCACGAAATGCACGTTTCGTTGCAAAAGCGGCGTTTTGGTGCACGAAACGCACGTTTAGTGTCAAAACTGTGCAAAAGCAGCGTTTTGGTGCATGAAATGCACGTTTCGTTGCAAAAGCAGCGTTTTGGTGCACGAAGCGCACGTATCGTTGCGAAAGCGGTGTTTTGGTGCACGAAACGCACGTTTTGCGTCAAAACTGTGCAAAAGCAGCGTTTTGGTGCACGAAACGCACGTTTATTGTCAAAACTGTGCAAAAGCAGCGTTTTGGTGCACGAAACGCACGTTGAGCGTCAAAACTGTGCAAAAGCAGCGTTTTGGTGCACGAAACGCACGTTTAGCGTCAAAAGTGTGCAAAAGCAGCGTTTTGGTGCACGAAACGCACGTTTCGTTGCAAATGCGGCGTTTTGGTGCACGAAATGCACGTTTTGCGTCAAAACTGTGCAAAAGCAGCGTTTTGGTGCACGAAACGGACGTTTAGCGTCAAAACTGAGCAAAAGCAGCGTTTTGGTGCACGAAACGCACGTTATGCGCCAAAAGTGTGCAAAAGCTGCGTTTTGGTGCACGAAACGCACGATTAGCGTCAACACTGTGCAATAGCAGCGTTTTGGTGCACGAAACGCACGTTTAGCGTCAAAAGTGTGCAAAAGCAGCGTTTTGGTGCACGAAACGCACGTTTCGTTGCAAAAGCGACGTTTTGGTGCATGAAACGCACGTTTTGCGTCAAAACTGTGCAAAAGCAGCGTTTTGGTGAACGAAACGCACGTTTAGAATCAAAACTGAGCATAAACAGCGTTTTGCTGCACGGAACGCACGATTCGTTGCAAAAGCGCCGTTTCGGTGCACGAAATACACTTTTCGTTGCAAAAGCGGCGTTATGGTGCACGAAACGCACATTTAGCGTCAAAACTGTGCAAAAGCAGCGTTTTGGTGCACGAAACGCACGTTTAGAATCAAAACAGAGCATAAACAGCGTTTTGCTGCACGAAACGCACGATTCGTAGCAAAAGCGGCGTTTTGGTGCACGAAATACACGTTTCGTTGCAAAAGCGGCGTTTTGGTGCACGAAACGCACGTTTAGCGTCAAAACTGTGCAAAAGCAGCGTTTTGGTGCACGAAACGCACGTTTAGAATCAAAACTGAGCATAAGCAGCGTTTTGCTGCACGAAACGCACGTTTAGAATCAAAACTGTGCCAAAGCAGCGTTTTGGTGCACGAAACGCACGTTTCGTTGCAAAAGCGGCGTTTTGTTGCACGAAACGCGCGTTTCGTTGCAAAAGCGGCGTTTTGTTGCACGAAACGCACGTTTAGCGGCAAAACTGTGCAAAAGCAGCGTTTTGGTGCACGAAACGCACGTTTAGCGTCAAAACTGTGCAAAAGCAGCCATTTGGTGCACGAAGCGCACGCTTTCCGTCAAAACTGTGCAAAAGCAGCGTCTTGGTGCACGAAACGCACGTTTAGCGTCAGGACTGTGCAAAAGCAGCGTTTTGGTGCACGAAACGCACGTTTAACGTCAAAACTGTGCAAAATCGGCGTTTTAGTGCACGAAACGCACGTTTCGTTGCAAAAGCAGCGTTTTGGTGCACGAAACGCACGTTTCGTTGCGAAAGCGGCGTTCTGGTGCACGAAACGCACGTTTAGCGGCAAAACTGTGCAAAAGCAGCGTTTTGGTGCGCGAAACGCACGTTTCGATGTAAAAGCAGCGTTTTGGTGCACAAAACACACGTTTCGTTGCAAAAGCGGCGTTTTGGTGCACGAAACGCACGTTTAGCGTCAAAACTATGCGAAAGCAGCGTTTTGTTGCACGAAACGCTGTTTCGTTGCGAAAGCGGCGTTTTGGTGCACGAAACGCACGTTTAGCGGCAAAACTGTGCAAAAGCAGCGTTTTGGTGCACGAAACGCACGTTTAGCGTCAAAACTGTGCAACAGCAGCGTTTTCGTGCACGAAACGCACGTTTAGCGTCAAAACTGTGCAAAAGCAGCGTTTTGGTGCACGAAACGCACGTTTAGCGTCAAAACTGTGCAAAAGCAGCGTTTTGGTGCACGAAATGCACGTTTCGTTGCAAAAGCGGCGTTTTGGAGCACGAAACGCACGTTTAGCGTCAAAACTGTGCAAAAGCAGCGTTTTGTGGCACGAAACGCACGTTTAGCGTCAGAACTGTGCAAAAGCAGCGTTTTGGTGCACGAAACGCTCGTTTAGCGTCAAAACTGTGCAAAAGCAGCGTTTTGGTGCACGAAACGCACGTTTTGCGTCAAAACTGTGCGAACGCAGCGTTTTGGTGCTCGAAACGCACGTTGCGTTGGTAAAGCGGCGTTTTGGTGCACGAAACGCACGTTTAGCGTCAAAACTATGCGAAAGCAGCGTTTTGTTGCACGAAACGCTGTTTCGCTGCGAAAGCGGCGTTTTGGTGCACGAAACGCACGTTTAGCGGCAAAACTGTGCAAAAGCAGCGTTTTGGTGCACGAAACGCACGTTTAGCGTCAAAACTGTGCAACAGCAGCGTTTTCGTGCACGAAACGCACGTTTAGCGTCAAAACTGTGCAAAAGCAGCGTTTTGGTGCACGAAACGCACGTTTAGCGTCAAAACTGTGCAAAAGCAGCGTTTTGGTGCACGAAATGCACGTTTCGTTGCAAAAGCGGCGTTTTGGAGCACGAAACGCACGTTTAGCGTCAAAACTGTGCAAAAGCAGCGTTTTGTGGCACGAAACGCACGTTTAGCGTCAGAACTGTGCAAAAGCAGCGTTTTGGTGCACGAAACGCTCGTTTAGCGTCAAAACTGTGCAAAAGCAGCGTTTTGGTGCACGAAACGCACGTTTTGCGTCAAAACTGTGCGAACGCAGCGTTTTGGTGCTCGAAACGCACGTTGCGTTGCTAAAGCGGCGTTTTGGTGGACGAAACGCACGATTAGCGTCAAAACTATGCGAAAGCAGCGTTTTGGTGCACAAAACGCTGTTTCGTTGCGAAAGCGGCGTTTTGGTGCACGAAACGCACGTTTAGCGGCAAAACTGTGCAAAAGCAGCGTTTTGGTGCACGAAACGCACCTTTAGCGTCAAAACTGTGCAATAGCAGCGTTTACGTGCACGAAACGCACGTTTAGCGTCAAAACTGTGCAAAAGCAGCATTTTGGTGAACGAAACGCACGTTTAGCGTCAAAACTGTGCAAAAGCATCGTTTTCTTGCACGAAATGCACGTTTCGTTGCAAAAGCGGCGTTTTGGTGCACGAAACGCACGCTTAGCTCCAAAACTGAGCAAAAGCGGCGATTCTGTGCACGAAACGCACGTTTTGTGCCAAAACTGAGCAAAAGCGGCGATTCTGTGCACGAAACGCACGTTTTGTGCCAAAACTGAGCAAAAGCGGCGATTATGTGCGCGAAACACACGTTTTGTGCCAAAACTGAGCAAAAGAGGCGATTCTGTGCACGAAACGCACGTTTTGTGCCAAAACTGAGCAAAAGCGGCGATTTTGTGCACGAAACGGAAGTTTTGTGCCAAAACTGAGCAAAAGCAGTGATTCTGTGCACGAAACGCACGTTTTGTGCCAAAAGGAGCAATTCGGTGAGTGAAACGCACGTTTTGTGCCAAACTGAGCAAAAGCAGCGATTCTGTGCACGAAACGCACCTTTTGTGGAAAAACTTAGCAAAAGCGGCGATTATG
The DNA here is from genome assembly GCA_943735885.1 of Stelis phaeoptera. Classification (NCBI taxonomy): domain Eukaryota; kingdom Metazoa; phylum Arthropoda; class Insecta; order Hymenoptera; family Megachilidae; genus Stelis; species Stelis phaeoptera. The sequence goes on along the minus strand of CALSEM010000048.1, from coordinate 173,227 downwards.
TGCACGAAACGCACCTTTAGCGTCAAAACTGTGCAAAAGCAGCGTTTTGGTGCACGAAACGCACGTTTAGCGTCAAATCTGTGCAATAGCAGCGTTTTGGTGCACGAAACGCACGTATAGCGTCAAAACTATGCGAAAGCAGCGTTTTGGTGCACGAAACGCACGTTCCGTTGCGAAAGCGGCGTTTTGGTGCACGAAACGCACGTTTAGCGTCAAAACTGTGCAATAGCAGCGTTTTGGTGCACGAAACGCACGTATAGCGTCAAAACTATGCGAAAGCAGCGTTTTGGTGCACGAAACGCACGTTTAGCGTCAGAAATGTGCAAAAGCAGCGTTTTGGTGCTCGAAACGCACGTTTAGAATCAAAACTGTGCAAAAGCAGCGTTTTGGTGCACGAAACGCACGTTTAGCGTCAAAACTGTGCAATAGCTGCGTTTTCGTGCACGAAACGCACGTTTGCCGTCAAAACTGTGCAAAAGCAGCGTTTTGGTGCACGAAACGCACATTTAGCGTCAAAACTGTGCAAAAGCAGCGTTTTGGTGCACGAAACGCACGTTTTGCGTCAAAACTGAGCAAAAGCAGCGTTTTGGTGCACGAAACGCACGTTTAGTGTCAAATGTGTGCAAAACAGCGTTTTGGAGCACGAAACGCACGTTTCGTTGCGAAAGCGGCATTTTGGTGCACGAAACGCACGTTTAGCGTCGAAACTGTGCAAAAGCAGCGTTTTGGTGCACGAAATGCACGTTTCGTTGCAAAAGCGGCGTTTTGATGCACGAAACGCACGTTTAGCGTCAAAACTGTGCAAACGCAGCGTTTTGGTGCTCGAAACGCACGTTGCGTTGCTAAAGCGGCGTTTTGGTGCACGAAACGCACGTTTTGCGTCAAAACTGAGCAAAAGCAGCGTTTTGGTACATGAAACGCACGTTTAGCGTCGAAACTGTGCAAAAGCAGCGTTTTTGTACACGAAACGCACGTTTCGTTGCATAAGCGGCGTTTTGGTGCACGAAACGCAGGTTTTGCGTCAAAACTGTGCAAAAGCAGCGTTTTGGTGCACGAAACGCACGTTAAGCGTCAAAACTGTGCGAACGCAGCGTTTTGGTGCTCGAAACGCACGTTGCGTTGCTAAAGCGGCGTTTTGGTGCACGAAACGCACGTTAAGCGTCAACACTGTGCAAAAGCAGCGTTTTGGTGCACGAAACGCACCTTTAGCGTCAAAACTGTGCAAAAGCAGCGTTTTGGTGCACGAAACGCACGTTTAGCGTCAGAACTGTGCAAAAGCTGCGTTTTGGTGCACGTAACGCACGTTTAGTGTCAAATGTGTGCAAAAGCAGCGTTTTGGTGCACGAAACGCAAGTTTCGTTGCGAAAGCGGCATTTTGGTGCACGAAACGCACGTTTAGCGTCGAAACTGTGCAAAAGCAGCGTTTTGGTGCACGAAATGCACGTTTCGTTGCAAAAGCGGCGTTTTGGTGCACGAAACGCACGTTTTGCGTCCAAACTGAACAAAAGCAGCGTTTTGGTACACGAAACGCACGTTTAGCGTCGAAACTGTGCAAAAGCAGCGTTTTTGTACACGAAACGCACGTTTCGTTGCATAAGCGGCGTTTTGGTGCACGAAACGCAGGTTTTGCGTCTAAACTGTGCAAAAGCAGCGTTTTGGTGCGCGAAACGCACGTTAAGCGTCAAAACTGTGCAAAAGCAGCGTTTTGATGCACGAAACGCACCTTTAGCGTCAAAACTGTGCAAAAGCAGTGTTTTGGTGCACGAAACGCACGTTTAGCGTCAAATCTGTGCAATAGCAGCGTTTTGGTGCACGAAACGCACGTATAGCGTCAAAATTATGCGAAAGCAGCGTTTTGGTGCACGAAACGCACGTTCCGTTGCGAAAGCGGCGTTTTGGTGCACGAAACGCACGTTTAGCGTCAAATCTGTGCAAAGCAGCGTTTTGGTGCACGAAACGCACGTTAAGCGTCAAAACTGTGCAAAAGCAGCGTTTTGATGCACGAAACGCACCTTTAGCGGCAAAACTGTGCAAAAGCAGCGTTTTGCTGCACGAAACGCACGTTTAGAATCAAAACTGTGCAAAAGCAGCGTTTTGGTGCACGAAACGCACGTTTAGCGTCAAAACTGTGCAAAAGCAGCGTTTTGATGCACGAAACGCACCTTTAGCGGCAAAACTGTGCAAAAGCAGCGTTTTGGTGCACGAAACGCACGTTTAGAATCAAAACTGTGCAAAAGCAGCGTTTTGGTGCACGAAATGCACGTTTCGTTGCAAAAGCGGCGTTTTGGAGCACGAAACGCACGTTTAGCGTCAAAACTGTGCAAAAGCAGCGTTTCGGTGCACGAAACGCACGTTTAGCGTCAGAACTGTGCAAAAGCAGCGTTTTGGTGCTCGAAACGCACGTTTAGAATCAAAACTGTGCAAAAGCAGCGTTTTGGTGCACGAAACGCACGTTTAGCGTCAAAACTGTGCAAAAGCAGCGTTTTGGTGCACGAAACGCACGTTTAGCGTCAAAACTATGCGAAAGCAGCGTTTTGTTGCACGAAACGCTGTTTCGTTGCGAAAGCGGCGTTTTGGTGCACGAAACGCACGTTTGGCGGCAAAACTGTGCAAAAGCAGCGTTTTGGTGCACGAAACGCACGTTTAGCGTCAAAACTGTGCAACAGCAGCGTTTTCGTGCACGAAACGCACGTTTAGCGTCAAAACTGTGCAAAAGCAGCGTTTTGGTGCACGAAACGCACGTTTAGCGTCAAAACTGTGCAAAAGCAGCGTTTTGGTGCACGAAATGCACGTTTCGTTGCAAAAGCGGCGTTTTGGAGCACGAAACGCACGTTTAGCGTCAAAACTGTGCAAAAGCAGCGTTTTGGTGCACGAAACGCACGTTTAGCGGCAAAACTGTGCAAAAGCAGCGTTTTGGTGCACGAAACGCACGTTTAGCGTCAAAACTGTGCAATAGCAGCGTTTACGTGCACGAAACGCACGTTTAGCGTCAAAACTGTGCAAAAGCAGTATTTTTGGTGAACGAAACGCACGTTTAGCGTCAAAACTGTGCAAAAGCAGCGTTTTGGTGCACGAAATGCACGTTTCGTTGCAAAAGCGGCGTTTTGGTGCACGAAACGCACGCTTAGCTCCAAAACTGAGCAAAAGCGGCGATTCGGTGCTCGAAACGACCGTTTTGCGCCAAAAGGAGCAATTCGGTGCTTGAAACGCACGTTTTGTGCTAAAACTGAGCAAAAGCGGTGATTCTGTGCACGAAACGCACGTTTTGTGCCAAAACTGAGCAAAAGCGGCGATTCTGTGCACGAAACGCGCGTTCTGTGGCAAAAGGAGCATTTCGGTGTGTGAAACGCACGTTTTGTGCCAAAACTGAGCAAAAGCGGCGATTCTGTGCTCGAAACGCCCGTTTTGCGCCAAAAGGAGCAACTCGGTGCTTGAAACGCACGTTTTGCGCCAAACTGAGATAAAGCGGCGATTCTGTGCACGAAACGCACGTTTTGTGGAAAAACTTAGCAAAAGCGGCGATTATGTGCACGAAACGCACGTTTTGTGCCAAAAGGTGCAAACCGGTGCGTGAAACGCACGTTTTGTGCCAAAACTGATCAAAAGCGGCGATTCTGTGCACGAAACGCACGTTTTGTGCCAAAAGGAGCAATTCGGTGTGTGAAACGCACGTTTTGTGCCAAAACTGAGCAAAAACGGCGATTCTGTGCTCGAAACGCACGTTTTGTGCCAAAAGGAGCAATTCGGTGTGTGAAACGCACGTTTTGTGCCAAAACTGATCAGAAGCAGTGATTCTGTGCACGAAACACACGACCTGTGCCATAACTGAGCAAAAGCGGCGATTCCGTGCACGAAACGCACGTTTTGTGCCAAAAGCTGCAAACCGGTGCGTGAAACGCACGTTTTGTGCCAAAACTGATCAAAAGCGGCGATTCTGTGCACGAAACGCGCGTTCTGTGGCAAAAGGAGCAATTCGGTGTGTGAAACGCACGTTTTGTGCCAAAACGGAGCAAAAACGGCGATTCTGTGCTCGAAACGCCCATTTTGAGCCAAAAGGAGCAATTCGGTGCTTGAAACGCACGTTTTGCGCCAAACTGAGATAAAGCGGTGATTCTGTGCACGAAACGCCCGTTTTGCGCCAAAAGGAGCAATTCGGTGTGTGAAACGCACGTTTTGTGCCAAAACTGAGCAAAAGCGGCGATTCTGTGCACGAAACGCGCGTTCTGTGTCAAAAGGAGCAATTCGGTGTGTGAAACGCACGTTTTGTGCCAAAACTGAGCAAAAGCGGCGATTCTGTGCTCGAAACGCCCGTTTTGCGCCAAAAGGAGCAATTCGGTGCTTGAAACGCACGTTTTGCGCCAAACTGAGATAAAGCGGCGATTCTGTGCACGAAACGCACGTTTTGTGGAAAAACTGATCAAAAGCGGCGATTCTGTGCACGAAACGCGCGTTCTGTGGCAAAAGGAGCAATTCGGTGTGTGAAACGCACGTTTTGTGCCAAAACTGAGCAAAAACGGCGATTCTGTGCTCGAAACGCCCATTTTGAGCCAAAAGGAGCAATTCGGTGCTTGAAACGCACGTTTTGCGCCAAAAGGAGCAATTCGGTGTGTGAAACGCACGTTTTGTGCCAAAACTGAGCAAAAGCGGCGATTCTGTGCACGAAACGCACGTTTTGTGCCAAAACTGAGCAAAAGCGGCGATTCTGTGCACGAAACGCACGTTTTGTGCCAAAACTGAGCAAAAGCGGCGATTATGTGCGCGAAACACACGTTTTGTGCCAAAGCTGAGCAAAAGAGGCGATTCTGTGCACGAAACGCACGTTTTGTGCCAAAACTGAGCAAAAGTGGCGATTTTGCGCACGAAACGTACGTTTTGTGCCAAAACTGAGCAAGAGCAGTGATTCTGTGCACGAAACGCACGTTTTGTGCCAAAAGGAGCAATTCGGTGCGTGAAACGCACGTTTTGTGTCAAACTGAGCAAAAGCAGCAATTCTGTGCACGAAACGCACGTTTTGTGCCAAAAGGAGCAATTCGGTGTGTGATACGCACGCTTTGTGCCAAAACTGAGCAAAAGAGGCGATTCCGTGCACGAAACGCACGTTTTGTGCCAAAAGGTTCAAACCGGTGCGTGAAACGCACGTTTTGTGCCAAAACTGATCAAAAGCGGCGATTCTGTGCACGAAACGCACGTTTTGTGCCAAAAGGAGCAATTCGGTGTGTGAAACGCACGTTTTGTGCCAAAACTGATCAGAAGCAGTGATTCTGTGCACGAAACGCACGACCTGTGCCATAACTGAGCAAAAGCGGCGATTCCGTGCACGAAACGCACGTTTTGTGCCAAAAGCTGCAAACCGGTGCGTGAAACGCACGTTTTGTGCCAAAACTGATCAAAAGCGGCGATTCTGTGCACGAAACGCGCGTTCTGTGGCAAAAGGAGCAATTCGGTGTGTGAAACGCACGTTTTGTGCCAAAACTGAGCAAAAACGGCGATTCTGTGCTCGAAACGCCCATTTTGAGCCGAAAGGAGCAATTCGGTGCTTGAAACGCACGTTTTGCGCCAAACTGAGATAAAGCGGTGATTCTGTGCACGAAACGCCCGTTTTGCGCCAAAAGGAGCAATTCGGTGTGTGAAACGCACGTTTTGTGCCAAAACTGAGCAAAAGCGGCGATTCTGTGCACGAAACGCGCGTTCTGTCTCAAAAGGAGCAATTCGGTGTGTGAAACGCACGTTTTGTGCCAAAACTGAGCAAAAGCGGCGATTCTGTGCTCGAAACGCCCGTTTTGAGCCAAAAGGAGCAATTCGGTGCTTGAAACGCACGTTTTGCGCCAAACTGAGATAAAGCGGTGATTCTGTGCACGAAACGCCCGTTTTGCGCCAAAAGGAGCAATTCGATGTGTGAAACGCACGTTTTGTGCCAAAACTGAGCAAAAGCGGCGATTCTGTGCACGAAACGCGCGTTCTGTCTCAAAAGGAGCAATTCGGTGTGTGAAACGCACGTTTTGTGCCAAAACTGAGCAAAAGCGGCGATTCTGTGCTCGAAACGCCCGTTTTGAGCCAAAAGGAGCAATTCGGTGCTTGAAACGCACGTTTTGCGCCAAACTGAGATAAAGCGGTGATTCTGTGCACGAAACGCCCGTTTTGCGCCAAAAGGAGCAAATCGATGTGTGAAACGCACGTTTTGTGCCAAAACTGAGCAAAAGCGGCGATTCTGTGCACGAAACGCACGTTTTGTGCCAAAACTGAGCAAAGGCGGCGATTCTGTGCACGAAACGCACGTTTTGTGCCAAAACTGAGCAAAAGCGGCGATTATGTGCGCGAAACACACGTTTTGTGCCAAAGCTGAGCACAAGAGGCGATTCTGTGCACGAAACGCACGTTTTGTGCCAAAACTGAGCAAAAGTGGCGATTTTGTGCACGAAACGTACGTTTTGTGCCAAAACTGAGCAAAAGCAGTGATTCTGTGCACGAAACGCACGTTTTGTGCCAAAAGGAGCAATTCGGTGCGTGAAACGCACGTTTTGTGCCAAACTGAGCAAAAGCAGCAATTCTGTGCACGAAACGCACGTTTTGTGCCAAAAGGAGCAATTCGGTGTGTGATACGCACGTTTTGTGCCAAAACTGAGCAAAAGAGGCGATTCTGTGCTCGAAACGCCCATTTTGAGCCAAAAGGAGCAATTCGGTGCTTGAAACGCACGTTTTGCGCCAAACTGAGATAAAGCGGTGATTCTGTACACGAAACGCCCGTTTTGCGCCAAAAGGAGCAATTCGGTGTGTGAAACGCACGTTGTGTGCCAAAACTGAGCAAAAGCGGCGATTCTGTGAACGAAACGCACGTTTTGTGCCAAAACTGAGCAAAAGCGGCGATTCTGTGCACGAAACGCACGTTTTGTGCCAAAACTGAGCAAAAGCGGCGATTATATGCGCGAAACACACGTTTTGTGCCAAAACTGAGCAAAAGCGGCGATTCTGTGCACGAAACGCGCGTTCTGTGGCAAAAGGAGCAATTCGGTGTGTGAAACGCACGTTTTGTGCCAAAACTGAGCAAAAGCGGCGATTCTGTGCTCGAAACGCCCGTTTTGCGCCAAAAGGAGCAGTTCGGTGCTTGAAACGCACGTTTTGCGCCAAACTGAGATAAAGCGGTGATTCTGTGCACGAAACGCCCGTTTTGCGCCAAAAGGAGCAATTCGGTGTGTGAAACGCACGTTTTGTGCCAAAACTGAGCAAAAGCGGCGATTCTATGCACGAAACGCACGTTTTGTGCCAAAACTGAGCAAAAGCGGCGATTATGTGCGCGAAACACACGTTTTGTGCCAAAACTGAGCAAAAGAGGCGATTCTGTGCACGAAACGCACGTTTTGTGCCAAAAGGTGCAAATCGGTGCGTGAAACGCACGTTTTGTGCCAAAACTGACCAAAAGCGGCGATTCTGTGCACGAAACGCACGTTTTGTGCCATAAGGAGCAATTCGGTGTGTGAAACGCACGTTTTGTGCCAAAACTGATCAGAAGCAGTGATTCTGTGCACGAAACACACGACCTGTGCCATAACTGAGCAAAAGCGGCGATTCTGTGCTCGAAACGCCCGTTTTGCGCCAAAAGGAGCAATTCGGCGTGTGAAACGCACGTTTTGTGCCGAAACTGAGCAAAAGCGGCGATTATGTGCACGAAACACACGTTTTGTGCCAAAACTGAGCAAAAGAGGCGATTCTGTGCACGAAACGCACGTTTTGTGCCAAAACTGAGCAAAAGCGGCGATTTTGTGCACGAAACGCACGTTTTATGCCAAAACTGAGCAAAAGCAGTGATTCTGTGCACGAAACACACGTTTTGTGCCAAAACTGAGCAAAAGAGGCGATTCTGTGCACGAAACGCACGTTTTGTGCCAAAACTGAGCAAAAGCGGCGATTTTGTGCACGAATCGCACGTTTTGAGCCAAAACTGAGCAAAAGCAGTGATTCTGTGCACGAAACACACGACCTGTGCCATAACTGAGCAGAAGCGGCGATTCCGTGCACGAAACGCACGTTTTGTGCCAAAAGCTGCAAACCGGTGGGTGAAACGCACGTTTTGTGCCAAAACTGAGCAAAAGCGGCGATTCTATGCACGAAACGCGCGTTCTGTGGCAAAAGGAGCAATTCGGTGTGTGAAACGCACGTTTTGTCCCAAAACTGAGCAAAAGCGGCGATTCTGTGCACGAAACGCACGTTTTGTGCCAAAACTGAGCAAAAGCGGCGATTCTGTGCACGAAACGCACGTTTTGTGCCAAAACTGAGCAAAAGCGGCGATTATGTGCTAGAAACACACGTTTTGTGCCAAAACTGAGCAAAAGAGGCGATTCTGTGGACGAAACGCACGTTTTGTGCTAAAACTGATCAGAAGCAGTGATTCTGTGCACGAAACACACGACCTGCGCCATAACTGAGCAAAAGCGGCGATTCCGTGCACGAAACGCACGTTTTGTGCCAAAAGGTGCAAACCGGTGTGTGATACGCACGTTTTGTGCCAAAACTGAGCAAAAGAGGCGATTCTGTGCACGAAACGCACGTTTTGTGCCAAAACTGATAAAAAGCTGCGATTTTGTGCACGAAACGTACGTTTTGTGCCAAAAGGAGCAATTCGGTGCGTGAAACGCACGTTTTGTGCCAAACTGGGCAAAAGCAGCGATTCTGTGCACGAAACGCTCGTTTTGTACCAAAAGGAGCAATTCGGTGTGTGATACGCACGTTTTGTTCCAAAACTGATCAGAAGCAGTGATTCTGTGCACGAAACACACGTCCTGTGCCATAACTGAGCAAAAGCGGCGATTCCGTGCACGAAACGCACGTTTTGTGCCAAAAGGTGCAAACCGGTGCGTAAAACGCACGTTTTGTGCCAAAACTGAGCAAAAGCAGCTACTATGTGCACGAAACGCACGTTTTGTGCCAAAACTGAGCAAAAGCGGCGATTCTGTGCACGAAACGCACGTTTTGTGGAAAAACTTAGCAAAAGCGGCGATTATGTGCGCGAAACACACGACCTGTGCCATAACTGAGCAAAAGCAGCGATTCCGTGCACGAAACGCACGTTTTGTGCCAAAAGCTGCAAACCGGTGCGTGAAACGCACGTTTTGTCCCAAAACTGATCAAAAGCGGCCATTCTGTGCACGAAACGCGCGTTCTGTGCCAAAAGGAGCAATTCGGTGTGTGAAACGCACGTTTTGTGCCAAAACTGAGCAAAAGCGGCGATTCTGTGCACGAAACGCGCGTTCTGTGGCAAAAGGAGCAATTCGGTGTGTGAAACGCACGTTTTGTGCCAAAACTGAGCAAAAGTGGCGATTCTGTGCTCGAAACGCCCGTTTTGCGCCAAAAGGAGCAATTCGGTGTGTGAAACGCACGTTTTGTGCCAAAACTGATCAGAAGCAGTGATTCTGTGCACGAAACACACGACCTGTGCCATAACTGAGCAAAAGCGGCGATTCCGTGCACGAAACGCACGTTTTGTGCCAAAAGGTGCAAACCGGTGCGTGAAACGCACGTTTTGTGCCAAAACTGATCAAAAGCGGCGATTCTGTGCACGAAACGCGCGTTCTGTGGCAAAAGGAGCAATTCGGTGTGTGAAACGCACGTTTTGTGCCAAAACTGAGCAAAAGTGGCGATTCTGTGCTCGAAACGCCCGTTTTGCGCCAAAAGGAGCAATTCGGTGTGTGAATCGCACGTTTTGTGCTAAAACTGAGCAAAAGCGGTGATTCTGTGCACGAAACGCACGTTTTGCGCCAAAAGGAGCAATTCGGTGTGTGAAACGCACGTTTTGAGCCAAAACTGAGCAAAAGCGGCGATTATGTGCACGAAACACACGTTTTGTGCCAAAACTGAGCAAAAGAGGCGATTCTGTGCACGAAACGCACGTTTTGTGCCAAAACTGAGCAAAAGCGGCGATTTTGTGCACGAAACGCGCGTTCTGTCTCAAAAGGAGCAATTCGTTGTGTGAAACGCACGTTTTGTGCCAAAACTGAGCAGAAGCGGCGATTCTGTGCTCGAAACGCCCGTTTTGCGCCAAAAGGAGCAATTCGGTGCTTGAAACGCACGTTTTGCGCCAAACTGAGATAAAGCGGCGATTCTGTGCACGAAACGCACGTTTTGTGGAAAAACTTAGCAAAAGCGGCGATTATGTGCACGAAACGCACGTTTCATGGAAAAACTGAGCAAAAGCGGCGATTATGTGCGCGAAACACACGTTTTGTGCCAAAACTGAGCAAAAGAGGCGATTCTGTGCACGAAACGCACGTTTTGTGCCAAAACTGAGCAAAAGCGGCGATTTTGTGCACGAAACGCACGTTTTGTGAAAAAACTGAGCAAAAGCGGCGATTCTGTGCATGAAACACACGTTCTGTGCCATAACTGAGCAAAAGCGGCGATTCTCTGCACGAAACGCACGTTTTGTGCCAAAAGGAGCAATTCGGTGTGTGTAACGCACGTTTTCTGCCAAAACTGATCAGAAGCAGTGATTCTGTGCACGAAACACACGACCTGCGCCATAACTGAGCAAAAGCGGCGATTCCGTGCACGAAACGCACGTTTTGTGCCAAAAGGTGCAAACCGGTGCGTGAAACGCACGTTTTGTGCCAAAACTGAGCAAAAGCGGTGAATCTGTGCACGAAACGCCCGTTTTGCGCCAAAAGGAGCAATTCGGTGTGTGAAACGCACGTTTTGTGCCAAAACTGAGCAAAAGTGGCGATTCTGTGCTCGAAACGCCCGTTTTGCGCCAAAAGGAGCAATTCGGTGTGTGAAACGCACGTTTTGTGCCAAAACTGAGCAGAAGCGGCGATTCTGTGCTCGAAACGCCCGTTTTGCGCCAAAAGGAGCAATTCGGTGCTTGAAACGCACGTTTTGCGCCAAACTGAGATAAAGCGGCGATTCTGTGCACGAAACGCACGTTTTGTGGAAAAACTGAGCAAAAGCGGCGATTATGTGCGCGAAACACACGTTTTGTGCCAAAACTGAGCAAAAGAGGCGATTCTGTGCACGAAACGCACGTTTTGTGCCAAAAGGAGCAATTCGGAGTGTGAAACGCACGTTTTGTACCAAAACTGAGCAAAAGCGGCGATTCTGTGCACGAAACGCACGTTTTGTGCCAAAACTGAGCAAAAGCGGCGATTCCGTGCACGAAACGCACGTTTTGTGCCAAAAGGAGCAATTCGGTGTGTGAAACGCACGTTTTCTGCCAAAACTGATCAGAAGCAGTGATTCTGTGCACGAAACACACGACCTGCGCCATAACTGAGCAAAAGCGGCGATTCCGTGCACGAAACGCACGTTTTGTGCCAAAAGGTGCAAACCGGTGCGTGAAACGCACGTTTTGTGCCAAAACTGAGCAAAAGAGGCGATTCTGTGCACGAAACGCACGTTTTGTGCCAAAACTGATCAAAAGCTGCGATTTTGTGCACGAAACGTACGTTTTGTGCCAAAAGGAGCAATTCGGTGCGTGAAACGCACGTTTTGTGCCAAACTGGGCAAAAGCAGCGATTCTGTGCACGAAACGCACGTTTTGTACCAAAAGGAGCAATTCGGTGTGTGATACGCACGTTTTGTGCCAAACTGAGCAAAAGCAGCGATTCTGTGCACGAAACGCACGTTTTGTGCCAAAAGGAGCAATTCGGTGTGTGAAACGCACGTTTTGTTCCAAAACTGATCAGAAGCAGTGATTCTGCGCACGAAACACACGTCCTGTGCCATAACTGAGCAAAAGCGGCGATTCCGTGCACGAAACGCACGTTTTGTGCCAAAACTGAGCAAAAGCAGCTACTATGTGCACGAAACGCACGTTTTGTGCCAAAACTGAGCAAACGCGGCGATTCTGTGCACGAAACGCACGTTTTGTGGAAAAACTTAGCAAAAGCGGCGATTATGTGCACGAAACACACGACCTGTGCCATAACTGAGCAAAAGCAGCGATTCCGTGCACGAAACTCACGTTTTGTGCCAAAAGCTGCAAACCGGTGCGTGAAACGCACGTTTTGTCCCAAAACTGATCAAAAGCGGCCATTCTGTGCTCGAAACGCCCGTTTTGCGCCAAAAGGAGCAATTCGGTGCACGAAACACACGTTTTGTGCCAAAACTGAGCAAAAGAGGCGATTCTGTGCACGAAACGCACGTTTTGTGCCAAAACTGAGCAAAAGCGGCGATTTTGTGCACGAAACGCGCGTTCTGTCTCAAAAGGAGCAATTCGGTGTGTGAAACGCACGTTTTGTGAAAAAACTGAGCAGAAGCGGCGATTCTGTGCTCGAAACGCCCGTTTTGCGCCAAAAGGAGCAATTCGGTGCTTGAAACGCACGTTTTGCGCCAAACTGAGATAAAGCGGCGATTCTGTGCACGAAACGCACGTTTTGTGGAAAAACTTAGCAAAAGCGGCGATTATGTGCACGAAACGCACGTTTCGTGGAAAAACTGAGCAAAAGCGGCGATTATGTGCGCGAAACACACGTTTTGTGCCAAAAGTGAGCAAAAGAGGCGATTCTGTGCACGAAAGGCACGTTTTGTGCCAAAACTGAGCAAAAGCGGCGATTATGTGCACGAAACGCACGTTTCGTGGAAAAACTGATCAAAAGCTGCGATTTTGTGCACGAAACGTACGTTTTGTGCCAAATGGAGCAATTCGGTGTGTGAATCGCACGTTTTGTGTTAAAACTGAGCAAAAGCGGTGATTCTGTGCACGAAACGCCCGTTTTGCGCCAAAAGGAGCAATTCGGTGTGTGAAACGCACGTTTTGTGCCAAAACTGAGCAAAAGCGGCGATTATGTGCACGAAACACACGGTTTGTGCCAAAACTGAGCAAAAGAGGCGATTCTGTGCACGAAACGCACGTTTTGTTCCAAAACTGAGCAAAAGCGGCGATTTTGTGCACGAAACGCGCGTTCTGTCTCAAAAGGAGCAATTCGGTGTGTGAAACGCACGTTTTGTGCCAAAACTGAGCAGAAGCGGCGATTCTGTGCTCGAAACGCCCGTTTTGCGCCAGAAGGAGCAATTCGGTGCTTGAAACGCACGTTTTGCGCCAAACTGAGATAAAGCGGCGATTCTGTGCACGAAACGCACGTTTTGTGGAAAAACTTAGCAAAAGCGGCGATTATGTGCACGAAACACACGTTTTGTGCCAAAACTGAGCAAAAGAGGCGATTCTGTGCACGAAACGCACGTTTTGTGCCAAAACTGAGCAAAAGCGGCGATTTTGTGCACGAAACGCACGTTTTGTGCCAAAACTGATCAGAAGCAGTGATTCTGTGCACGAAACACACGTCCTGTGCCATAACTGAGCAAAAGCGGCGATTCTGTGCACGAAACGCACGTTTTGTGCCAAAACTGAGCAAAAGCGGCGATTTTGTGCACGAAACGCACGTTTTGTGCCAAAACTGAGCAAAAGCGGCGATTCTGTGCACGAAACGCACGTTTCGTGGAAGAACTGAGCAAAAGCGGCGATTATGTGCGCGAAACACACGTTTTGTGCCAAAACTGAGCAAAAGAGGCGATTCTGTGCACGAAACGCACGTTTTGTGCCAAAACTGAGCAATTCGGTGTGTGAAACGCACGTTTTGTGCCAAAACTGAGCAAAAGCGGCGATTCTGTGCACGAAACGCACGTTTTGTGCCAAAACTGAGCAAAAGCGGCGATTCTGTGCACGAAACGCACGTTTCGTGGAAAAACTGAGCAAAAGCGGCGATTATGTGCGCGAAACACACGTTTTGTGCCAAAACTGAGCAAAAGAGGCGATTCTGTGCACGAAACGCACGTTTTGTGCCAAAACTGAGCAAAAGCGGCGATTTTGTGCACGAAACGCACGTTTGGTGAAAAAACTGAGCAAAAGCAGTGATTCTGAGCACGAAACACACGTTCTGTGCCATATCTGTGCAAAAGCGGCGATTCTCTGCATGAAACGCACGTTTTGTGCCAAAAGGAGCAATTCGGTGTGTGAAACGCACGCTTTGTGCCAAAACTGAGCAAAAGCGGCGATTCTGTGCACGAAACGCACGTTTTGTGCCAAAACTGAGCAAAAGCGGCGATTCTGTGCACGAAACGCACGTTTTGTGCCAAAAGGAGCAATTCGGTGTGTGAAACGCACGTTTTCTGCCAAAACTGATCAGAAGCAGTGATACTGTGCACGAAACACACGACCTGCGCCATAACTGAGCAAAAGCGGCGATTCCGTGCACGAAACGCACGTTTTGTGCCAAAAGGTGCAAACCGGTGTGTGAAGCGCACGTTTTGTGCCAAAACTGAGCAAAAGCGGCGATTATGTGCGCGAAACACACGTTTTGTGCCAAAACTGAGCAAAAGAGGCGATTCTGTGTACGAAACTCACGTTTTGAGCCAAAACTTAGCAAAAGCGGCGTTTTTGTGCACGAAACGTACGTTTTGTGCCAAAACTGAGCAAAAGCAGTGATTCTGTGCTCGAAACGCACGTTTTGTGAAAAAAGGAGCAATTCGGTGCGTGAAACGCACGTTTTGTGCCAAACTGAGCAAAAGCAGCGATTCTGTGCTCGAAACGTACGTTTTGTGCCAAAAGGAGCAATTCGGTGTGTGATACGCACGTTTTGTGCCAAAACTGAGCAAAAGAGGCGATTCTGTGCACGAAACGCACGTTTTGTGCCAAAAGGAGCAATTCGGTGTGTGAAACGCACGTTTTGTTCCAAAACTGATCATAAGCAGTGATTCTGTGCACGAAACACACGTCCTGTGCCATAACTGAGCAAAAGCGGCGATTCCGTGCACGAAACGCACGTTTTGTGCCAAAACTGAGCAAAAGCAGCTACTATGTGCACGAAACGCACGTTTTGGGCCAAAACTGAGCAAAAGCGGCGATTCTGTGCACGAAACGCACGTTTTGTCAAAAAACTTAGCAAAAGCGGCGATTATGTGCACGAAACACACGACCTGTGCCATGACTGAGCAAAAGCGGCGATTCCGTGCACGAAACGCACGTTTTGTGCCAAAAGCTGCAAACCGGTGCGTGAAACGCACGTTTTGTCCCAAAACTGATCAAAAGCGGCCATTCTGTGCACGAAACGCGCGTTCTGTGCCTAAAGGAGCAATTCGGTGTGTGAAACGCACGTTTTGTTCCAAAACTGATCAGAAGCAGTGATTCTGTGCACGAAACACACGTCCTGTGCCAAAACTGAGCAAAAGCGGCGATTCCGTGCACGAAACGCACGTTTTGTGCCAAAAGGTGCAAACCGGTGCGTGAAACGCACGTTTTGTGCCAAAACTGATCAAAAGCGGCGATTCCGTGCACGAAACGCGCGTTCTGTGGCAAAAGGAGCAATTCGGTGTGTGAAACGCACGTTTTGTGCCAAAACTGAGCAAAAGTGGCGATTCTGTGCTCGAAACGCCCGTTTTGCGCCAAAAGGAGCAATTCGGTGTGTGAATCGCACGTTTTGTGCTAAAACTGAGCAAAAGCGGTGATTCTGTGCACGAAACGCCCGTTTTGCGCCAAAAGGAGCAATTCGGTGTGTGAAACGCACGTTTTGTGCCAAAACTGAGCAAAAGCGGCGATTATGTGCACGAAACACACGTTTTGCGCCAAAAGGAGCAATTCGGTGCTTGAAACGCACGTTTTGCGCCAAACTGAGATAAAGCGGCGATTCTGTGCACGAAACGCACGTTTTGTGGAAAAACTTAGCAAAAGCGGCGATTATGTGCACGAAACACACGTTTTGTGCCAAAACTGAGCAAAAGAGGCGATTCTGTGCACGAAACGCACGTTTTGTGCCAAAACTGAGCAAAAGCGGCGATTTTGTGCACGAAACGCACGTTTTGTGCCAGAACTGATCAGAAGCAGTGATTCTGTGCACGAAACACACGTCCTGTGCCATAACTGAGCAAAAGCGGCGATTCCGTGCACGAAACGCACGTTTTGTGCCAAAAGGTGCAAACCGGTGCGTAAAATGCACGTTTTGTGCCAAAACTGAGCAAAAGCAGCTACTATGTGCACGAAACGCACGTTTTGTGCCAAAACTGAGCAAAAGCGGCGATTCTGTGCACGAAACGCACGTTTTGTGGAAAAACTTAGCAAAAGCGGCGATTATGTGCACGAAACACACGTTTTGTGCCAAAACTGAGCAAAAGAGGCGATTCTGTGCACGAAACGCACGTTTTGTGCCAAAACTGAGCAAAAGCGGCGATTTTGTGCACCAAACGCACGCTTTGTACCAAAACTGAGCAAAAGCAGTGATTCTGTGCACGAAACACACGACCTGTGCCATAACTGAGCAAAAGCGGCGATTCCGTGCACGAAACGCACGTTTTGTGCCAAAAGCTGCAAACCGGTGCGTGAAACGCACGTTTTGTCCCAAAACTGATCAAAAGCTGCGATTCTGTGCACGAAACGCGCGTTCTGTGGCAAAAGGAGCAATTCGGTGTGTGAAACGCACGTTTTGTGCCAAAACTGAGCAAAAGCGGCGATTCTGTGCTCGAAACGCCCGTTTTGCGCCAAAAGGAGCAATTCGGTGCTTGAAACGCACATTTTGCGCCAAACTGGGCAAAAGCAGCTACTATGTGCACGAAACGCACGTTTTGTGCCAAAACTGAGCAAAAGCGGCGATTCTGTGCACGAAACGCACGTTTTATGCCAAAAGGAGCAACTCGGTGCACGAAACGCACGTTTTTTGCCAGAACTGAGCAACAGCGGCGATTCTGTGCACGAAACACACGGTTTATGCCAAATCTGAGCAAAAGCGGCGATTCCGTGCACGAAACGCAGGTTTTGAGCCAAAAGGAGATGTTCGGTGCACGAAACGCACGTTTTGTGCCAAAACTGAGCAAAAACGGCGATTCTGTGCACGAAACGCACGTTTTGTGCCAAAACTGAGCAAAAGCGGCCATTTTGTGCACGAAACGCACGTTTTGTGCCAAAACTAAGCAGAAGCAGTGATTCTGTGCACGAAACGCACGTTTAGCGTCAAAACTGTGCAAAAGCAGCGTTTTGGTGCACGAAACGCACGTTTTGCGTCAAAACTGTGCAAAAGCAGCGTTTTGGTGCGCGAAACGCACGTTTAGCGTCAAAACTGAGCAAAAGCAGTGATTCTGTGCACGAAACACACGTTCTGTGCCATAACTGTGCAAAAGCGGCGATTCTCTGCACGAAACGCACGTTTTGTGCCAAAAGGAGCAATTCGGTGTGTGATACGCACGTTTTGTGCCAAAACTGAGCAAAAGAGGCGATTCTGTGCACGAAACGCACGTTTTGTGCCAAAACTTAGCAAAAGCGGCGATTCCGTGCACGAAACACACGTTTTGTGCCAAAACTGAGCAAAAGCGGCGATTATGATCGCGAAACACAGGTTTTGTGCCAAAACTGAGCAAAAGAGGCGATTCTGTGCACGAAACGCACGTTTTGTGGAAAAACTTATCAAAAGCGGCGATTATGTGCACGAAACACACGACCTGTGCCATGACTGAGCAAAAGCGGCCATTCTGTGCACGAAACGCGCGTTCTGTGCCAGACGGAGCAATTCGGTGTGTGAAACGCACGTTTTGTTCCAAAACTGATCAGAAGCAGTGATTCTGTGCACGAAACACACGTCCTGTGCCATAACTGAGCAAAAGCGGCGATTCCGTGCACGAAACGCACGTTTTGTGCCAAAAGGTGCAAACCGGTGCGTAAAACGCACGTTTTGTGCCAAAACTGAGCAAAAGCGGCGATTCTGTGCACGAAACGCACGTTTTGTGGAAAAACTTAGCAAAAGCGGCGATTATGTGCACGAAACGCACGTTTTGTGCCAAAACTAAGCAGAAGCAGCGTTTTGGTGCACGAAACGCACGTTTAGCGTCAAAACTGAGCAAAAGCAGTGATTCTGTGCACGAAACACACGTTCTGTGCCATAACTGTGCAAAAGCGGCGATTCTCTGCACGAAACGCACGTTTTGTGCCAAAAGGAGCAATTCGGTGTGTGATACGCACGTTTTGTGCCAAAACTGAGCTGTTGTGCCCGACGGGTATCAACAATTAATTTATGGGATAGCTGAGGTTCTGGAGCGTTTAAAGAATTGGAATTCACCGGAACTTCACGAGAATAGACGAAGTGATACTTGGTTTATTGAATATTTTTGAGTTACAAGTCTGGTTGTTCTAGAGTTACTTTATGTACGTTCTGCTTACGATCTTTCGGTTATTACTTCTCTTTCTGTTCTGAGTCTTCTGCCCGCGCGGCGACGCGCGGTGCTTTTATATTCTTTAATTGTGTCAATTGCTTAATTGGAATGCCTTAATAATTTGGGATATTTCTCAATAGTTCGAAGTCTTTTGCCGTTCGGTCGGCACGTGTCGCTGAGTTAGACATTCCTCGCTCGATGGAGGTCGGTCATCGCTCGCTTTGTAGGAGTTGCTGAATTGTGCATTCTTTATGTGCATATCCGGGCACAACAGAGCAAAAGAGGCGATTCTGTGCACGAAACGCACGTTTTGTGCCAAAACTTAGCAAAAGCGGCGATTCCGTGCACGAAACACACGTTTTGTGCCAAAACTGAGCAAAAGCGGCGATTATGATCGCGAAACACAGGTTTTGTGCCAAAACTGAGCAAAAGAGGCGATTCTGTGCACGAAACGCCCGTTTTGCGCCAAAAGGAGCAATTCGGTGCTTGAAACGCACGTTTTGCGCCAAACTGAGCAAAAGCGGCGATTCTGTGCACGGAACGCCCGTTTTGCGCCAAAACTGAATAAAAGCGAAGATTCTGTGCACGAAACTCACAGTTTGAGCCAAAACTGAGCAAAAGCGGCGATTCCGTGCACGAAACGCAGGTTCTGTTCCAAAACTGAGCAAAAGCGAAGATTCTGTGCACGAAACGCACGTTTCGAGTAAAAACTGAGCAAAAGCGGCGATTCCGTCCACGAAACGCAGGTTCTGTTCCAAAACTGAGCAAAAGTGGCGATTCTGCTCACGAAACGCACGATTTGAGCCAAAGCTGAGCAAAAGCGGCGATTCTGTCCACGAAACGCACGTTTTGAGCCAAAACTGAGCAGAAGCGGCGGTTCTGTGCACGAAACGCTGGTTTCGTTCCAAAACTGAGCAAAAGCGGCGATTCTGTGCACAAAACGCACGTTTTGTTGCAAAACTGAGCATAAACGGCGACTCTGTGCACGAAATGCACGCTTTGTCCCATAACTGAGCAAAAGCGGCGATTCTGTTCACGAAACGCAGGTTCTGTTCCAAAACTGAGCAAAAGCGAAGATTCTGTGCACGAAACTCACAGTTTGAGCCAAAACTGAGCAAAAGCGGCGATTCCGTGCACGAAATGCACGTTTTGTGCCAGAAGGAGCAATTGGGAGCGTGGAACGCACGTTTTGTACCAAAGCTGAGCAAAAGCGGCGATTCTGAGCACGAAACGCACGGTTTGTGACAAAACTGAGCTAAAGCGGCGATTCCGAGCACCAAACGCACGTTTTGTGCCAAAACTGAGCAAAAGCGGTGAATCTCTGCACGAAACGCACGTTTTGTGCCACAGCTGAGCAAAAGCGGCGGTGCTGTTCACGAAACGCACGTTTTGTGCCAGAAAGAGCAATTCGGTGCGTGCAACACACGTTTTGTACCAAAACTGAGCAAAAGCGGCGATTCTCTGCACGAAACCGCACGTTTTGTGCGAGAACAGAGCAAAAGCAGCGATTCTGTGCACGAAACGCTCGTTTTGTTCCAAAACTGAGCAAAAGCGGCGATTCCGTGCACGAAACGCAGGTTCTGTTCCAAAACTGAGCAAAAGCGAAGATTCTGTGCACGAAACGAACGTTTCGAGTACAAACTGAGCAAAAGCGGCGACTCCGTCCACGAAACGCAGGTTCTGTTCCAAAACTGAGCAAAAGTGGCGATTCTGCTCACGAAACGCACGATTTGAGCCAAAGCTGAGCAAAAGCGGCGATTCTGTGCACGAAACGCACGTTTTGAGCCAAAACTGAGCAGAAGCGGCGGTGCTGTTCACGAAACGCCCGTTTTGTGCCAGAAGGAGCAAATCGGTGCGTGAATCGCACGTTTTGTGCCAAAACTGAACAAAAGCGGCGATTCTGTGAACGAAACGCACATTTTGAGCCAAAACTGAGCATATGCGGCGGTTCTGTGCACGAAACGCAAGTTTCGTGCCAGAAGGAGCAATTGGGTGCGCGAAACGCACGTTTTGTGCAAAACTGAGCATAAGCGGCGACTCTGTGCACGAAACGCACGTTTCGAGCCAAAACTGAACAAAAGCGGCGATTCTGTGAACGAAACGCACATTTTGAGCCAAAACTGAGCAGAAGCGGCGGTTCGGTGCACGAAACGCTGGTTTCGTTCCAAAACTGAGCAAAAGCGGCGAATCTGTGCACGAAACGCACGTTCTGTGCGAGAACAGAGCAAATGCGGCGATTCTGTGCCCGAAACGCTGGTTTCGTTCCAAAACTGAGCAAAAGCGGCGATTCTGTGCACGAAACGCACGTTTTGTTGCAAAACTGAGCAAAAACAGCGACTCTGTGCACGAAATGCACGTTTTGTTGCAAAACTGAGCAAAAGCGGCGATTCTGTTCACGAAACGTACGTTTGGTGCCAGAAGGAGCAATTGGGTGCGTGAAACGCACGTTTTGTGCAAAACTGAGCAAATGCGGCGATTCTGTGCACGAAACGCACGTTTCTAGTCAAAACTGAACAAAAGCGGCGATTCTGTGAACGAAACGCACATTTTGAGCCAAAACTAAGCAGAAGCGGCGGTTCTGTGCACGAAACGCTGGTTTCGTTCCAAAACTGAGCAAAAGCGGCGATTCTGTGCACGAAACGCACGTTTTGTTGCAAAACTGAGCAAAAGCGGCGATTCTGTGCACGAAACGCACGTTTTGTTGCAAAACTGAGCATAAACGGCGACTCTGTGCACGAAATGCACGCTTTGTCCCAAAACTGAGCAAAAGCGGCGATTCTGCTCACGAAACGCACGTTTGGCGCCAGAAGGAGCAATTGGGTGCGTGAAACGCACGTTTTGAACCAAAGCTGGGCAAAAGCGGCGATTCTGTGCACGAAACACTTGTTTTTTGCCAAAACTGAGCAATAGCGGCGATTCTGTGCACGAAACGCACGGTTTGTGACAAAGCTGAACAAAAGCCGCGGTGCTGTTCACGAAACGCACGTTTTGTGCCAGAAGGAGCAATTCCGTGCGTGAAACGCACGTTTTGTGCCAAAACTGAACAAAAGCGGCGATTCTGTGCACGAAACGCAAGTTTCGAGCCAAAACTGAACAATAGCTGCGATTCTGTGCACGAAACGCACGGCTTGTGACAAAACTGAGCTAAAGCGGCGATTCCGGGCACCAAACGCACGTTTTGTGCCAAAACTGAACAAAAGCTGCGATTCTGTTCACGAAACGCTCGTTTTGTTCCAAAACTTAGCAAAAGCGGCGATTCTGTGCACGAAACGCACGTGTTGCGCCAAAACTGAATAAAAGCGAAGATTCTGTGCACGATACGCACGTTTCGAGCCAAAACTGAGCAATAGCGGCGATTCCGTGCACGAAACGCAGGTTCTGTTCCAAAACTGAGCAAAAGCGAAGATTCTGTGCACGAAACTCACAGTTTGAGCCAAAACTGAGCAAAAGCGGCGATTCCGTGCACGAAACGCAGGTTCTGTTGAAAAACTGAGCAAAAGCGAAGATTCTGTGCACGAAACGCACGTTTCGAGTAAAAACTGAGCAAAAGCGGCGATTCCGTCCACGAAACGCAGGTTCTGTTCCAAAACTGAGCAAAAGTGGCGATTCTGCTCACGAAACGCACGATTTGAGCCAAAGCTGAGCAAAAGCGGCGATTCTGTACACGAAACGCACGTTTTGAGCCAAAACTGAGCAGAAGCGGCGGTTCTGTGCACGAAACGCTGGTTTCGTTCCAAAACTGAGCAAAAGCGGCGATTCTGTGCACGAAACGCACGTTTTGTTGCAAAACTGAGCAAAAGCGGCGATTCTGTGCACGAAACGCACGTTTTGTTGCAAAACTGAGCATAAACGGCGACTCTGTGCACGAAATGCACGCTTTGTCCCATAACTGAGCAAAAGCGGCGATTCTGTTCACGAAACGCACGTTTGGTGTCAGAAGGAGCAATTGGGTGCGTGAAACGCACGTTTTGAACCAAAGCGGGGCAAAAGCGGCGATTCTGTGCACGAAACGCACGGTTTGTGACAAAGCTGAACAAAAGCCGCGGTGCTGTTCTCGAAACGCACGTTTTGTGCCAGAAGGAGCAATTCGGTGCGTGAAACGCACGTTTTGTGCCAAAACTGAACAAAAGCGGCGATTCTGTGCACGAAACGCAAGTTTCGAGCCAAAACTGAACAATAGCGGCGATTCTGTGCACGAAACGCACGGTTTGTGACAAAACTGAGCTAAAGCGGCGATTCTGTTCACGAAACGCTCGTTTTGTTCCAAAACTTAGCAAAAGCGGCGATTCTGTGCACGAAACGCACGTGTTGCGCCAAAACTGAACAAAAGCGAAGATTCTGTGCACGAAACGCACGTTTCGAGCCAAAACTGAACAATAGCGGCGATTCCGTGCACGAAACGCACGTTTTGTGCCAAAAGGAGCAATTCGGTGTGTGAAACGCACGTTTTGTTCCAAAACTGATCAGAAGCAGTGATTCTGTGCACGAAACACACGTCCTGTGCCAAAACTGAGCATAAGCGGCGATTCCGTGCACGAAACGCACGTTTTGTGCCAAAAGGTGCAAACCGGTGCGTAAAACGCACGTTTTGTGCCAAAACTGAGCAAAAGCAGCTACTATGTGCACGAAACGCACGTTTTGTGCCAAAACTGAGCAAAAGCGGCGATTCTGCGCACGAAACGCACGTTTTGTGGAAAAACTTAGCAAAAGCGGCGATTATGTGCACGAAACACACGACCTGTGCCATGACTGAGCAAAAGCGGCGATTCCGTGCACGAAACGCACGTTTTGTCCCAAAACTGATCAAAAGCGGCCATTCTGTGCACGAAACGCGCGTTCTGTGCCATAAGGAGCAATTCGGTGTGTGAAACGCACGTTTTGTGCCAAACTGAGCAAAAGCAGCGATTCTGTGCACGAAACGCACGTTTTGTGCCAAAAGGAGCAATTCGGTGTGTGAAACGCACGTTTTGTTCCAAAACTGATCAGAAGCAGTGATTCTGTGCACGAAACACACGTCCTGTGCCAAAACTGAGCATAAGCGGCGATTCCGTGCACGAAACGCACGTTTTGTGCCAAAAGGTGCAAACCGGTGCGTAAAATGCACGTTTTGTGCCAAAACTGAGCAAAAGCAGCTACTATGTGCACGAAACGCACGTTTTGTGCCAAAACTGAGCAAAAGCGGCGATTCTGTGCACGAAACGCACGTTTTGTGCCAAAACTTAGCAAAAGCGGCGATTCCGTGCACGAAACACACGTTTTGTGCCAAAACTGAGCAAAAGCGGCGATTATGATCGCGAAACACAGGTTTTGTGCCAAAACTGAGCAAAAGTGGCGATTCTGTGCACGAAACGCACGTTTTGTGCCAAAACTGAGCAAAAGCGGCGATTTTGTGCACGAAACGGAAGTTTTGTGCCAAAACTGAGCAAAAGCAGTGATTCTGTGCACGAAACGCACGTTTTGTGCCAAAAGGAGCAATTCGGTGAGTGAAACGCACGTTTTGTGCCAAACTGAGCAAAAGCAGCGATTCTGTGCACGAAACGCACGTTTTGTGCCAAAAGGAGCAATTCGGTGTGTAATACGCACGTTTTATGCCAAAACTGAGCAAAAGAGGCGATTCTGTGCACGAAACGCACGTTTTGTGCCAAAACTGAGCAAAAGCTGCGATTTTGTGCACGAAACGTACGTTTTGTGCCAATAGGAGCAATTCGGTGCGTGAAACGCACGTTTTGTGCCAAACTGGGCAAAAGCAGCTACTATGTGCACGAAACGCACGTTTTGTGCCAAAACTGAGCAAAAGCGGCGATTCTGTGCACGAAACGCACGTTTTATGCCAAAAGGAGCAACTCGGTGCACGAAACGCACGTTTTTTGCCAGAACTGAGCAACAGCGGCGATTCTGTGCACGAAACACACGGTTTATGCCAAATCTGAGCAAAAGCGGCGATTCCGTGCACGAAACGCAGGTTTTGAGCCAAAAGGAGATGTTCGGTGCACGAAACGCACGTTTTGTGCCAAAACTGAGCAAAAACGGCGATTCTGTGCACGAAACGCACGTTTTGTGCCAAAACTGAGCAAAAGCGGCCATTTTGTGCACGAAACGCACGTTTTGTGCCAAAACTAAGCAGAAGCAGTGATTCTGTGCACGAAACGCACGTTTAGCGTCAAAACTGTGCAAAAGCAGCGTTTTGGTGCACGAAACGCACGTTTTGCGTCAAAACTGTGCAAAAGCAGCGTTTTGGTGCGCGAAACGCACGTTTAGCGTCAAAACTGAGCAAAAGCAGTGATTCTGTGCACGAAACACACGTTCTGTGCCATAACTGTGCAAAAGCGGCGATTCTCTGCACGAAACGCACGTTTTGTGCCAAAAGGAGCAATTCGGTGTGTGATACGCACGTTTTGTGCCAAAACTGAGCAAAAGAGGCGATTCTGTGCACGAAACGCACGTTTTGTGCCAAAACTTAGCAAAAGCGGCGATTCCGTGCACGAAACACACGTTTTGTGCCAAAACTGAGCAAAAGCGGCGATTATGATCGCGAAACACAGGTTTTGTGCCAAAACTGAGCAAAAGAGGCGATTCTGTGCACGAAACGCACGTTTTGTGGAAAAACTTATCAAAAGCGGCGATTATGTGCACGAAACACACGACCTGTGCCATGACTGAGCAAAAGCGGCCATTCTGTGCACGAAACGCGCGTTCTGTGCCAGACGGAGCAATTCGGTGTGTGAAACGCACGTTTTGTTCCAAAACTGATCAGAAGCAGTGATTCTGTGCACGAAACACACGTCCTGTGCCATAACTGAGCAAAAGCGGCGATTCCGTGCACGAAACGCACGTTTTGTGCCAAAAGGTGCAAACCGGTGCGTAAAACGCACGTTTTGTGCCAAAACTGAGCAAAAGCGGCGATTCTGTGCACGAAACGCACGTTTTGTGGAAAAACTTAGCAAAAGCGGCGATTATGTGCACGAAACGCACGTTTTGTGCCAAAACTAAGCAGAAGCAGCGTTTTGGTGCACGAAACGCACGTTTAGCGTCAAAACTGAGCAAAAGCAGTGATTCTGTGCACGAAACACACGTTCTGTGCCATAACTGTGCAAAAGCGGCGATTCTCTGCACGAAACGCACGTTTTGTGCCAAAAGGAGCAATTCGGTGTGTGATACGCACGTTTTGTGCCAAAACTGAGCTGTTGTGCCCGACGGGTATCAACAATTAATTTATGGGATAGCTGAGGTTCTGGAGCGTTTAAAGAATTGGAATTCACCGGAACTTCACGAGAATAGACGAAGTGATACTTGGTTTATTGAATATTTTTGAGTTACAAGTCTGGTTGTTCTAGAGCTACTTTATGTACGTTCTGCTTACGATCTTTCGGTTATTACTTCTCTTTCTGTTCTGAGTCTTCTGCCCGCGCGGCGACGCGCGGTGCTTTTATATTCTTTAATTGTGTCAATTGCTTAATTGGAATGCCTTAATAATTTGGGATATTTCTCAATAGTTCGAAGTCTTTTGCCGTTCGGTCGGCACGTGTCGCTGAGTTAGACATTCCTCGCTCGATGGAGGTCGGTCATCGCTCGCTTTGTAGGAGTTGCTGAATTGTGCATTCTTTATGTGCATATCCGGGCACAACAGAGCAAAAGAGGCGATTCTGTGCACGAAACGCACGTTTTGTGCCAAAACTTAGCAAAAGCGGCGATTCCGTGCACGAAACACACGTTTTGTGCCAAAACTGAGCAAAAGCGGCGATTATGATCGCGAAACACAGGTTTTGTGCCAAAACTGAGCAAAAGAGGCGATTCTGTGCACGAAACGCCCGTTTTGCGCCAAAAGGAGCAATTCGGTGCTTGAAACGCACGTTTTGCGCCAAACTGAGCAAAAGCGGCGATTCTGTGCACGGAACGCCCGTTTTGCGCCAAAACTGAATAAAAGCGAAGATTCTGTGTACGAAACGCACGTTTCGAGCCAAAACTGAGCAAAAGCGGCGATTCCGTGCACGAAACGCAGGTTCTGTTCCAAAACTGAGCAAAAGCGAAGATTCTGTGCACGAAACTCACAGTTTGAGCCAAAACTGAGCAAAAGCGGCGATTCCGTGCACGAAACGCAGGTTCTGTTCCAAAACTGAGCAAAAGCGAAGATTCTGTGCACGAAACGCACGTTTCGAGTAAAAACTGAGCAAAAGCGGCGATTCCGTCCACGAAACGCAGGTTCTGTTCCAAAACTGAGCAAAAGTGGCGATTCTGCTCACGAAACGCACGATTTGAGCCAAAGCTGAGCAAAAGCGGCGATTCTGTGCACGAAACGCACGTTTTGAGCCAAAACTGAGCAGAAGCGGCGGTGCTGTTCACGAAACGCCCGTTTTGTGCCAGAAGGAGCAAATCGGTGCGTGAATCGCACGTTTTGTGCCAAAACTGAACAAAAGCGGCGATTCTGTGAACGAAACGCACATTTTGAGCCAAAACTGAGCATATGCGGTGGTTCTGTGCACGAAACGCAAGTTTCGTGCCAGAAGGAGCAATTGGGTGCGCGAAACGCACGTTTTGTGCAAAACTGAGCATAAGCGGCGATTCTGTGCACGAAACGCACGTTTCGAGCCAAAACTGAACAAAAGCGGCGATTCTGTGAACGAAACGCACATTTTGAGCCAAAACTGAGCAGAAGCGGCGGTTCGGTGCACGAAACGCTGGTTTCGTTCCAAAACTGAGCAAAAGCGGCGATTCTGTGCACGAAACGCACGTTCTGTGCGAGAACAGAGCAAATGCGGCGATTCTGTGCCCGAAACGCTGGTTTCGTTCCAAAACTGAGCAAAAGCGGCGATTCTGTGCACGAAACGCACGTTTTGTTGCAAAACTGAGCAAAAACAGCGACTCTGTGCACGAAATGCACGTTTTGTTGCAAAACTGAGCAAAAGCGGCGATTCTGTTCACGAAACGTACGTTTGGTGCCAGAAGGAGCAATTGGGTGCGTGAAACGCACGTTTTGTGCAAAACTGAGCAAATGCGGCGATTCTGTGCACGAAACGCACGTTTCTAGTCAAAACTGAACAAAAGCGGCGATTCTGTGAACGAAACGCACATTTTGAGCCAAAACTAAGCAGAAGCGGCGGTTCTGTGCACGAAACGCTGGTTTCGTTCCAAAACTGAGCAAAAGCGGCGATTCTGTGCACGAAACGCACGTTTTGTTGCAAAACTGAGCAAAAGCGGCGATTCTGTGCACGAAACGCACGTTTTGTTGCAAAACTGAGCATAAACGGCGACTCTGTGCACGAAATGCACGCTTTGTCCCAAAACTGAGCAAAAGCGGCGATTCTGCTCACGAAACGCACGTTTGGCGCCAGAAGGAGCAATTGGGTGCGTGAAACGCACGTTTTGAACCAAAGCTGGGCAAAAGCGGCGATTCTGTGCACGAAACACTTGTTTTTTGCCAAAACTGAGCAATAGCGGCGATTCTGTGCACGAAACGCACGGTTTGTGACAAAGCTGAACAAAAGCCGCGGTGCTGTTCACGAAACGCACGTTTTGTGCCAGAAGGAGCAATTCCGTGCGTGAAACGCACGTTTTGTGCCAAAACTGAACAAAAGCGGCGATTCTGTGCACGAAACGCAAGTTTCGAGCCAAAACTGAACAATAGCTGCGATTCTGTGCACGAAACGCACGGCTTGTGACAAAACTGAGCTAAAGCGGCGATTCCGGGCACCAAACGCACGTTTTGTGCCAAAACTGAACAAAAGCTGCGATTCTGTTCACGAAACGCTCGTTTTGTTCCAAAACTTAGCAAAAGCGGCGATTCTGTGCACGAAACGCACGTGTTGCGCCAAAACTGAATAAAAGCGAAGATTCTGTGCACGATACGCACGTTTCGAGCCAAAACTGAGCAATAGCGGCGATTCCGTGCACGAAACGCAGGTTCTGTTCCAAAACTGAGCAAAAGCGAAGATTCTGTGCACGAAAC
Organism: Stelis phaeoptera; assembly: GCA_943735885.1. Classification (NCBI taxonomy): domain Eukaryota; kingdom Metazoa; phylum Arthropoda; class Insecta; order Hymenoptera; family Megachilidae; genus Stelis; species Stelis phaeoptera. The sequence goes on along the minus strand of CALSEM010000048.1, from coordinate 145,170 downwards.
TCACAGTTTGAGCCAAAACTGAGCAAAAGCGGCGATTCCGTGCACGAAACGCAGGTTCTGTTCCAAAACTGAGCAAAAGCGAAGATTCTGTGCACGAAACGCACGTTTCGAGTAAAAACTGAGCAAAAGCGGCGATTCCGTCCACGAAACGCAGGTTCTGTTCCAAAACTGAGCAAAAGTGGCGATTCTGCTCACGAAACGCACGATTTGAGCCAAAGCTGAGCAAAAGCGGCGATTCTGTACACGAAACGCACGTTTTGAGCCAAAACTGAGCAGAAGCGGCGGTTCTGTGCACGAAACGCTGGTTTCGTTCCAAAACTGAGCAAAAGCGGCGATTCTGTGCACGAAACGCACGTTTTGTTGCAAAACTGAGCAAAAGCGGCGATTCTGTGCACGAAACGCACGTTTTGTTGCAAAACTGAGCATAAACGGCGACTCTGTGCACGAAATGCACGCTTTGTCCCATAACTGAGCAAAAGCGGCGATTCTGTTCACGAAACGCACGTTTGGTGTCAGAAGGAGCAATTGGGTGCGTGAAACGCACGTTTTGAACCAAAGCGGGGCAAAAGCGGCGATTCTGTGCACGAAACGCACGGTTTGTGACAAAGCTGAACAAAAGCCGCGGTGCTGTTCACGAAACGCACGTTTTGTGCCAGAAGGAGCAATTCGGTGCGTGAAACGCACGTTTTGTGCCAAAACTGAACAAAAGCGGCGATTCTGTGCACGAAACGCAAGTTTCGAGCCAAAACTGAACAATAGCGGCGATTCTGTGCACGAAACGCACGGTTTGTGACAAAACTGAGCTAAAGCGGCGATTCTGTTCACGAAACGCTCGTTTTGTTCCAAAACTTAGCAAAAGCGGCGATTCTGTGCACGAAACGCACGTGTTGCGCCAAAACTGAACAAAAGCGAAGATTCTGTGCACGAAACGCACGTTTCGAGCCAAAACTGAGCAATAGCGGCGATTCCGTGCACGAAACGCAGGTTCTGTTCCAAAACTGAGCAAAAGCGAAGATTCTGTGCACGAAACGAACGTTTCGAGTAAAAACTGAGCAAAAGCGGCGACTCCGTCCACGAAACGCAGGTTCTGTTCCAAAACTGAGCAAAAGTGGCGATTCTGCTCACGAAACGCACGATTTGAGCCAAAGCTGAGCAAAAGCGGCGATTCTGTGCACGAAACGCACGTTTTGAGCCAAAACTGAGCAGAAGCGGCGGTGCTGTTCACGAAACGCCCGTTTTGTGCCAGAAGGAGCAAATCGGTGCGTGAATCGCACGTTTTGTGCCAAAACTGAACAAAAGCGGCGATTCTGTGAACGAAACGCACATTTTGAGCCAAAACTGAGCATATGCGGCGGTTCTGTGCACGAAACGCAAGTTTCGTGCCAGAAGGAGCAATTGGGTGCGCGAAACGCACGTTTTGTGCAAAACTGAGCATAAGCGGCGATTCTGTGCACGAAACGCACGTTTCGAGCCAAAACTGAACAAAAGCGGCGATTCTGTGAACGAAACGCACATTTTGAGCCAAAACTGAGCAGAAGCGGCGGTTCGGTGCACGAAACGCTGGTTTCGTTCCAAAACTGAGCAAAAGCGGCGATTCTGTGCACGAAACGCACGTTCTGTGCGAGAACAGAGCAAATGCGGCGATTCTGTGCCCGAAACGCTGGTTTCGTTCCAAAACTGAGCAAAAGCGGCGATTCTGTGCACGAAACGCACGTTTTGTTGCAAAACTGAGCAAAAACAGCGACTCTGTGCACGAAATGCACGTTTTGTTGCAAAACTGAGCAAAAGCGGCGATTCTGTTCACGAAACGCACGTTTGGTGCCAGAAGGAGCAATTGGGTGCGTGAAACGCACGTTTTGTGCAAAACTGAGCAAATGCGGCGACTCTGTGCACGAAACGCACGTTTCTAGTCAAAACTGAACAAAAGCGGCGATTCTGTGAACGAAACGCACATTTTGAGCCAAAACTAAGCAGAAGCGGCGGTTCTGTGCACGAAACGCTGGTTTCGTTCCAAAACTGAGCAAAAGCGGCGATTCTGTGCACGAAACGCACGTTTTGTTGCAAAACTGAGCAAAAGCGGCGATTCTGTGCACGAAACGCACGTTTTGTTGCAAAACTGAGCATAAACGGCGACTCTGTGCACGAAATGCACGCTTTGTCCCAAAACTGAGCAAACGCGGCGATTCTGCTCACGAAACGCACGTTTGGCGCCAGAAGGAGCAATTGGGTGCGTGAAACGCACGTTTTGAACCAAAGCTGGGCAAAAGCGGCGATTCTGTGCACGAAACACTTGTTTTTTGCCAAAACTGAGCAATAGCGGCGATTCTGTGCACGAAACGCACGGTTTGCGACAAAGCTGAACAAAAGCCGCGGTGCTGTTCACGAAACGCACGTTTTGTGCCAGAAGGAGCAATTCCGTGCGTGAAACGCACGTTTTGTGCCAAAACTGAACAAAAGCGGCGATTCTGTGCACGAAACGCAAGTTTCGAGCCAAAACTGAACAATAGCAGCGATTCTGTGCACGAAACGCACGGCTTGTGACAAAACTGAGCTAAAGCGGCGATTCCGGGCACCAAACGCACGTTTTGTGCCAAAACTGAACAAAAGCTGCGATTCTGTTCACGAAACGCTCGTTTTGTTCCAAAACTTAGCAAAAGCGGCGATTCTGTGCACGAAACGCACGTGTTGCGCCAAAACTGAATAAAAGCGAAGATTCTGTGCACGATACGCACGTTTCGAGCCAAAACTGAGCAATAGCGGCGATTCCGTGCACGAAACGCAGGTTCTGTTCCAAAACTGAGCAAAAGCGAAGATTCTGTGCACGAAACTCACAGTTTGAGCCAAAACTGAGCAAAAGCGGCGATTCCGTGCACGAAACGCAGGTTCTGTTCCAAAACTGAGCAAAAGCGAAGATTCTGTGCACGAAACGCAGGTTTCGAGTAAAAACTGAGCAAAAGCGTCGATTCCGTCCACGAAACGCAGGTTCTGTTCCAAAAATGAGCAAAAGTGGCGATTCTGCTCACGAAACGCACGATTTGAGCCAAAGCTGAGCAAAAGCGGCGATTCTGTCCACGAAACGCACGTTTTGAGCCAAAACTGAGCAGAAGCGGCGGTTCTGTGCACGAAACGCTGGTTTCGTTCCAAAACTGAGCAAAAGCGGCGATTCTGTGCACAAAACGCACGTTTTGTTGCAAAACTGAGCATAAACGGCGACTCTGTGCACGAAATGCACGCTTTGTCCCATAACTGAGCAAAAGCGGCGATTCTGTTCACGAAACGCAGGTTCTGTTCCAAAACTGAGCAAAAGCGAAGATTCTGTGCACGAAACTCACAGTTTGAGCCAAAACTGAGCAAAAGCGGCGATTCCGTGCACGAAATGCACGTTTTGTGCCAGAAGGAGCAATTGGGAGCGTGGAACGCACGTTTTGTACCAAAGCTGAGCAAAAGCGGCGATTCTGAGCACGAAACGCACGGTTTGTGACAAAACTGAGCTAAAGCGGCGATTCCGAGCACCAAACGCACGTTTTGTGCCAAAACTGAGCAAAAGCGGTGAATCTCTGCACGAAACGCACGTTTTGTGCCACAGCTGAGCAAAAGCGGCGGTGCTGTTCACGAAACGCACGTTTTGTGCCAGAAAGAGCAATTCGGTGCGTGCAACACACGTTTTGTACCAAAACTGAGCAAAAGCGGCGATTCTCTGCACGAAACCGCACGTTTTGTGCGAGAACAGAGCAAAAGCAGCGATTCTGTGCACGAAACGCTCGTTTTGTTCCAAAACTGAGCAAAAGCGGCGATTCCGTGCACGAAACGCAGGTTCTGTTCCAAAACTGAGCAAAAGCGAAGATTCTGTGCACGAAACGAACGTTTCGAGTAAAAACTGAGCAAAAGCGGCGACTCCGTCCACGAAACGCAGGTTCTGTTCCAAAACTGAGCAAAAGTGGCGATTCTGCTCACGAAACGCACGATTTGAGCCAAAGCTGAGCAAAAGCGGCGATTCTGTGCACGAAACGCACGTTTTGAGCCAAAACTGAGCAGAAGCGGCGGTGCTGTTCACGAAACGCCCGTTTTGTGCCAGAAGGAGCAAATCGGTGCGTGAATCGCACGTTTTGTGCCAAAACTGAACAAAAGCGGCGATTCTGTGAGCGAAACGCACATTTTGAGCCAAAACTGAGCATATGCGGTGGTTCTGTGCACGAAACGCAAGTTTCGTGCCAGAAGGAGCAATTGGGTGCGCGAAACGCACGTTTTGTGCAAAACTGAGCATAAGCGGCGATTCTGTGCACGAAACGCACGTTTCGAGCCAAAACTGAACAAAAGCGGCGATTCTGTGAACGAAACGCACATTTTGAGCCAAAACTGAGCAGAAGCGGCGGTTCGGTGCACGAAACGCTGGTTTCGTTCCAAAACTGAGCAAAAGCGGCGATTCTGTGCACGAAACGCACGTTCTGTGCGAGAACAGAGCAAATGCGGCGATTCTGTGCCCGAAACGCTGGTTTCGTTCCAAAACTGAGCAAAAGCGGCGATTCTGTGCACGAAACGCACGTTTTGTTGCAAAACTGAGCAAAAACAGCGACTCTGTGCACGAAATGCACGTTTTGTTGCAAAACTGAGCAAAAGCGGCGATTCTGTTCACGAAACGTACGTTTGGTGCCAGAAGGAGCAATTGGGTGCGTGAAACGCACGTTTTGTGCAAAACTGAGCAAATGCGGCGATTCTGTGCACGAAACGCACGTTTCTAGTCAAAACTGAACAAAAGCGGCGATTCTGTGAACGAAACGCACATTTTGAGCCAAAACTAAGCAGAAGCGGCGGTTCTGTGCACGAAACGCTGGTTTCGTTCCAAAACTGAGCAAAAGCGGCGATTCTGTGCACGAAACGCACGTTTTGTTGCAAAACTGAGCAAAAGCGGCGATTCTGTGCACGAAACGCACGTTTTGTTGCAAAACTGAGCATAAACGGCGACTCTGTGCACGAAATGCACGCTTTGTCCCAAAACTGAGCAAAAGCGGCGATTCTGCTCACGAAACGCACGTTTGGCGCCAGAAGGAGCAATTGGGTGCGTGAAACGCACGTTTTGAACCAAAGCTGGGCAAAAGCGGCGATTCTGTGCACGAAACACTTGTTTTTTGCCAAAACTGAGCAATAGCGGCGATTCTGTGCACGAAACGCACGGTTTGTGACAAAGCTGAACAAAAGCCGCGGTGCTGTTCACGAAACGCACGTTTTGTGCCAGAAGGAGCAATTCCGTGCGTGAAACGCACGTTTTGTGCCAAAACTGAACAAAAGCGGCGATTCTGTGCACGAAACGCAAGTTTCGAGCCAAAACTGAACAATAGCTGCGATTCTGTGCACGAAACGCACGGCTTGTGACAAAACTGAGCTAAAGCGGCGATTCCGGGCACCAAACGCACGTTTTGTGCCAAAACTGAACAAAAGCTGCGATTCTGTTCACGAAACGCTCGTTTTGTTCCAAAACTTAGCAAAAGCGGCGATTCTGTGCACGAAACGCACGTGTTGCGCCAAAACTGAATAAAAGCGAAGATTCTGTGCACGATACGCACGTTTCGAGCCAAAACTGAGCAATAGCGGCGATTCCGTGCACGAAACGCAGGTTCTGTTCCAAAACTGAGCAAAAGCGAAGATTCTGTGCACGAAACTCACAGTTTGAGCCAAAACTGAGCAAAAGCGGCGATTCCGTGCACGAAACGCAGGTTCTGTTCCAAAACTGAGCAAAAGCGAAGATTCTGTGCACGAAACGCACGTTTCGAGTAAAAACTGAGCAAAAGCGGCGATTCCGTCCACGAAACGCAGGTTCTGTTCCAAAACTGAGCAAAAGTGGCGATTCTGCTCACGAAACGCACGATTTGAGCCAAAGCTGAGCAAAAGCGGCGATTCTGTACACGAAACGCACGTTTTGAGCCAAAACTGAGCAGAAGCGGCGGTTCTGTGCACGAAACGCTGGTTTCGTTCCAAAACTGAGCAAAAGCGGCGATTCTGTGCACGAAACGCACGTTTTGTTGCAAAACTGAGCAAAAGCGGCGATTCTGTGCACGAAACGCACGTTTTGTTGCAAAACTGAGCATAAACGGCGACTCTGTGCACGAAATGCACGCTTTGTCCCATAACTGAGCAAAAGCGGCGATTCTGTTCACGAAACGCACGTTTGGTGTCAGAAGGAGCAATTGGGTGCGTGAAACGCACGTTTTGAACCAAAGCGGGGCAAAAGCGGCGATTCTGTGCACGAAACGCACGGTTTGTGACAAAGCTGAACAAAAGCCGCGGTGCTGTTCACGAAACGCACGTTTTGTGCCAGAAGGAGCAATTCGGTGCGTGAAACGCACGTTTTGTGCCAAAACTGAACAAAAGCGGCGATTCTGTGCACGAAACGCAAGTTTCGAGCCAAAACTGAACAATAGCGGCGATTCTGTGCACGAAACGCACGGTTTGTGACAAAACTGAGCTAAAGCGGCGATTCTGTTCACGAAACGCTCGTTTTGTTCCAAAACTTAGCAAAAGCGGCGATTCTGTGCACGAAACGCACGTGTTGCGCCAAAACTGAACAAAAGCGAAGATTCTGTGCACGAAACGCACGTTTCGAGCCAAAACTGAGCAATAGCGGCGATTCCGTGCACGAAACGCAGGTTCTGTTCCAAAACTGAGCAAAAGCGAAGATTCTGTGCACGAAACGAACGTTTCGAGTAAAAACTGAGCAAAAGCGGCGACTCCGTCCACGAAACGCAGGTTCTGTTCCAAAACTGAGCAAAAGTGGCGATTCTGCTCACGAAACGCACGATTTGAGCCAAAGCTGAGCAAAAGCGGCGATTCTGTGCACGAAACGCACGTTTTGAGCCAAAACTGAGCAGAAGCGGCGGTGCTGTTCACGAAACGCCCGTTTTGTGCCAGAAGGAGCAAATCGGTGCGTGAATCGCACGTTTTGTGCCAAAACTGAACAAAAGCGGCGATTCTGTGAACGAAACGCACATTCTGAGCCAAAACTGAGCATATGCGGCGGTTCTGTGCACGAAACGCAAGTTTCGTGCCAGAAGGAGCAATTGGGTGCGCGAAACGCACGTTTTGTGCAAAACTGAGCATAAGCGGCGATTCTGTGCACGAAACGCACGTTTCGAGCCAAAACTGAACAAAAGCGGCGATTCTGTGAACGAAACGCACATTTTGAGCCAAAACTGAGCAGAAGCGGCGGTTCGGTGCACGAAACGCTGGTTTCGTTCCAAAACTGAGCAAAAGCGGCGATTCTGTGCACGAAACGCACGTTCTGTGCGAGAACAGAGCAAATGCGGCGATTCTGTGCCCGAAACGCTGGTTTCGTTCCAAAACTGAGCAAAAGCGGCGATTCTGTGCACGAAACGCACGTTTTGTTGCAAAACTGAGCAAAAACAGCGACTCTGTGCACGAAATGCACGTTTTGTTGCAAAACTGAGCAAAAGCGGCGATTCTGTTCACGAAACGCACGTTTGGTGCCAGAAGGAGCAATTGGGTGCGTGAAACGCACGTTTTGTGCAAAACTGAGCAAATGCGGCGATTCTGTGCACGAAACGCACGTTTCTAGTCAAAACTGAACAAAAGCGGCGATTCTGTGAACGAAACGCACATTTTGAGCCAAAACTAAGCAGAAGCGGCGGTTCTGTGCACGAAACGCTGGTTTCGTTCCAAAACTGAGCAAAAGCGGCGATTCTGTGCACGAAACGCACGTTTTGTTGCAAAACTGAGCAAAAGCGGCGATTCTGTGCACGAAACGCACGTTTTGTTGCAAAACTGAGCATAAACGGCGACTCTGTGCACGAAATGCACGCTTTGTCCCAAAACTGAGCAAACGCGGCGATTCTGCTCACGAAACGCACGTTTGGCGCCAGAAGGAGCAATTGGGTGCGTGAAACGCACGTTTTGAACCAAAGCTGGGCAAAAGCGGCGATTCTGTGCACGAAACACTTGTTTTTTGCCAAAACTGAGCAATAGCGGCGATTCTGTGCACGAAACGCACGGTTTGCGACAAAGCTGAACAAAAGCCGCGGTGCTGTTCACGAAACGCACGTTTTGTGCCAGAAGGAGCAATTCCGTGCGTGAAACGCACGTTTTGTGCCAAAACTGAACAAAAGCGGCGATTCTGTGCACGAAACGCAAGTTTCGAGCCAAAACTGAACAATAGCAGCGATTCTGTGCACGAAACGCACGGCTTGTGACAAAACTGAGCTAAAGCGGCGATTCCGGGCACCAAACGCACGTTTTGTGCCAAAACTGAACAAAAGCTGCGATTCTGTTCACGAAACGCTCGTTTTGTTCCAAAACTTAGCAAAAGCGGCGATTCTGTGCACGAAACGCACGTGTTGCGCCAAAACTGAATAAAAGCGAAGATTCTGTGCACGATACGCACGTTTCGAGCCAAAACTGAGCAATAGCGGCGATTCCGTGCACGAAACGCAGGTTCTGTTCCAAAACTGAGCAAAAGCGAAGATTCTGAGCACGAAACTCACAGTTTGAGCCAAAACTGAGCAAAAGCGGCGATTCCGTGCACGAAACGCAGGTTCTGTTCCAAAACTGAGCAAAAGCGAAGATTCTGTGCACGAAACGCAGGTTTCGAGTAAAAACTGAGCAAAAGCGTCGATTCCGTCCACGAAACGCAGGTTCTGTTCCAAAAATGAGCAAAAGTGGCGATTCTGCTCACGAAACGCACGATTTGAGCCAAAGCTGAGCAAAAGCGGCGATTCTGTCCACGAAACGCACGTTTTGAGCCAAAACTGAGCAGAAGCGGCGGTTCTGTGCACGAAACGCTGGTTTCGTTCCAAAACTGAGCAAAAGCGGCGATTCTGTGCACAAAACGCACGTTTTGTTGCAAAACTGAGCATAAACGGCGACTCTGTGCACGAAATGCACGCTTTGTCCCATAACTGAGCAAAAGCGGCGATTCTGTTCACGAAACGCAGGTTCTGTTCCAAAACTGAGCAAAAGCGAAGATTCTGTGCACGAAACTCACAGTTTGAGCCAAAACTGAGCAAAAGCGGCGATTCCGTGCACGAAATGCACGTTTTGTGCCAGAAGGAGCAATTGGGAGCGTGGAACGCACGTTTTGTACCAAAGCTGAGCAAAAGCGGCGATTCTGAGCACGAAACGCACGGTTTGTGACAAAACTGAGCTAAAGCGGCGATTCCGAGCACCAAACGCACGTTTTGTGCCAAAACTGAGCAAAAGCGGTGAATCTCTGCACGAAACGCACGTTTTGTGCCACAGCTGAGCAAAAGCGGCGGTGCTGTTCACGAAACGCACGTTTTGTGCCAGAAAGAGCAATTCGGTGCGTGCAACACACGTTTTGTACCAAAACTGAGCAAAAGCGGCGATTCTCTGCACGAAACCGCACGTTTTGTGCGAGAACAGAGCAAAAGCAGCGATTCTGTGCACGAAACGCTCGTTTTGTTCCAAAACTGAGCAAAAGCGGCGATTCCGTGCACGAAACGCAGGTTCTGTTCCAAAACTGAGCAAAAGCGAAGATTCTGTGCACGAAACGAACGTTTCGAGTAAAAACTGAGCAAAAGCGGCGATTCTGTGCACGAAACGCACGTTTTGAGCCAAAACTGAGCAGAAGCGGCGGTGCTGTTCACGAAACGCCCGTTTTGTGCCAGAAGGAGCAAATCGGTGCGTGAATCGCACGTTTTGTGCCAAAACTGAACAAAAGCGGCGATTCTGTGAACGAAACGCACATTTTGAGCCAAAACTGAGCATATGCGGCGGTTCTGTGCACGAAACGCAAGTTTCGTGCCAGAAGGAGCAATTGGGTGCGCGAAACGCACGTTTTGTGCAAAACTGAGCATAAGCGGCGATTCTGTGCACGAAACGCACGTTTCGAGCCAAAACTGAACAAAAGCGGCGATTCTGTGAACGAAACGCACATTTTGAGCCAAAACTGAGCAGAAGCGGCGGTTCGGTGCACGAAACGCTGGTTTCGTTCCAAAACTGAGCAAAAGCGGCGATTCTGTGCACGAAACGCACGTTCTGTGCGAGAACAGAGCAAATGCGGCGATTCTGTGCCCGAAACGCTGGTTTCGTTCCAAAACTGAGCAAAAGCGGCGATTCTGTGCACGAAACGCACGTTTTGTTGCAAAACTGAGCAAAAACAGCGACTCTGTGCACGAAATGCACGTTTTGTTGCAAAACTGAGCAAAAGCGGCGATTCTGTTCACGAAACGTACGTTTGGTGCCAGAAGGAGCAATTGGGTGCGTGAAACGCACGTTTTGTGCAAAACTGAGCAAATGCGGCGATTCTGTGCACGAAACGCACGTTTCTAGTCAAAACTGAACAAAAGCGGCGATTCTGTGAACGAAACGCACATTTTGAGCCAAAACTAAGCAGAAGCGGCGGTTCTGTGCACGAAACGCTGGTTTCGTTCCAAAACTGAGCAAAAGCGGCGATTCTGTGCACGAAACGCACGTTTTGTTGCAAAACTGAGCAAAAGCGGCGATTCTGTGCACGAAACGCACGTTTTGTTGCAAAACTGAGCATAAACGGCGACTCTGTGCACGAAATGCACGCTTTGTCCCATAACTGAGCAAAAGCGGCGATTCTGTTCACGAAACGCACGTTTGGTGTCAGAAGGAGCAATTGGGTGCGTGAAACGCACGTTTTGAACCAAAGCGGGGCAAAAGCGGCGATTCTGTGCACGAAACGCACGGTTTGTGACAAAGCTGAACAAAAGCCGCGGTGCTGTTCACGAAACGCACGTTTTGTGCCAGAAGGAGCAATTCGGTGCGTGAAACGCACGTTTTGTGCCAAAACTGAACAAAAGCGGCGATTCTGTGCACGAAACGCAAGTTTCGAGCCAAAACTGAACAATAGCGGCGATTCTGTGCACGAAACGCACGGTTTGTGACAAAACTGAGCTAAAGCGGCGATTCTGTTCACGAAACGCTCGTTTTGTTCCAAAACTTAGCAAAAGCGGCGATTCTGTGCACGAAACGCACGTGTTGCGCCAAAACTGAACAAAAGCGAAGATTCTGTGCACGAAACGCACGTTTCGAGCCAAAACTGAGCAATAGCGGCGATTCCGTGCACGAAACGCAGGTTCTGTTCCAAAACTGAGCAAAAGCGAAGATTCTGTGCACGAAACGAACGTTTCGAGTAAAAACTGAGCAAAAGCGGCGACTCCGTCCACGAAACGCAGGTTCTGTTCCAAAACTGAGCAAAAGTGGCGATTCTGCTCACGAAACGCACGATTTGAGCCAAAGCTGAGCAAAAGCGGCGATTCTGTGCACGAAACGCACGTTTTGAGCCAAAACTGAGCAGAAGCGGCGGTGCTGTTCACGAAACGCCCGTTTTGTGCCAGAAGGAGCAAATCGGTGCGTGAATCGCACGTTTTGTGCCAAAACTGAACAAAAGCGGCGATTCTGTGAACGAAACGCACATTTTGAGCCAAAACTGAGCATATGCGGCGGTTCTGTGCACGAAACGCAAGTTTCGTGCCAGAAGGAGCAATTGGGTGCGCGAAACGCACGTTTTGTGCAAAACTGAGCATAAGCGGCGATTCTGTGCACGAAACGCACGTTTCGAGCCAAAACTGAACAAAAGCGGCGATTCTGTGAACGAAACGCACATTTTGAGCCAAAACTGAGCAGAAGCGGCGGTTCGGTGCACGAAACGCTGGTTTCGTTCCAAAACTGAGCAAAAGCGGCGATTCTGTGCACGAAACGCACGTTCTGTGCGAGAACAGAGCAAATGCGGCGATTCTGTGCCCGAAACGCTGGTTTCGTTCCAAAACTGAGCAAAAGCGGCGATTCTGTGCACGAAACGCACGTTTTGTTGCAAAACTGAGCAAAAACAGCGACTCTGTGCACGAAATGCACGTTTTGTTGCAAAACTGAGCAAAAGCGGCGATTCTGTTCACGAAACGCACGTTTGGTGCCAGAAGGAGCAATTGGGTGCGTGAAACGCACGTTTTGTGCAAAACTGAGCAAATGCGGCGATTCTGTGCACGAAACGCACGTTTCTAGTCAAAACTGAACAAAAGCGGCGATTCTGTGAACGAAACGCACATTTTGAGCCAAAACTAAGCAGAAGCGGCGGTTCTGTGCACGAAACGCTGGTTTCGTTCCAAAACTGAGCAAAAGCGGCGATTCTGTGCACGAAACGCACGTTTTGTTGCAAAACTGAGCAAAAGCGGCGATTCTGTGCACGAAACGCACGTTTTGTTGCAAAACTGAGCATAAACGGCGACTCTGTGCACGAAATGCACGCTTTGTCCCAAAACTGAGCAAACGCGGCGATTCTGCTCACGAAACGCACGTTTGGCGCCAGAAGGAGCAATTGGGTGCGTGAAACGCACGTTTTGAACCAAAGCTGGGCAAAAGCGGCGATTCTGTGCACGAAACACTTGTTTTTTGCCAAAACTGAGCAATAGCGGCGATTCTGTGCACGAAACGCACGGTTTGCGACAAAGCTGAACAAAAGCCGCGGTGCTGTTCACGAAACGCACGTTTTGTGCCAGAAGGAGCAATTCCGTGCGTGAAACGCACGTTTTGTGCCAAAACTGAACAAAAGCGGCGATTCTGTGCACGAAACGCAAGTTTCGAGCCAAAACTGAACAATAGCAGCGATTCTGTGCACGAAACGCACGGCTTGTGACAAAACTGAGCTAAAGCGGCGATTCCGGGCACCAAACGCACGTTTTGTGCCAAAACTGAACAAAAGCTGCGATTCTGTTCACGAAACGCTCGTTTTGTTCCAAAACTTAGCAAAAGCGGCGATTCTGTGCACGAAACGCACGTGTTGCGCCAAAACTGAATAAAAGCGAAGATTCTGTGCACGATACGCACGTTTCGAGCCAAAACTGAGCAATAGCGGCGATTCCGTGCACGAAACGCAGGTTCTGTTCCAAAACTGAGCAAAAGCGAAGATTCTGTGCACGAAACTCACAGTTTGAGCCAAAACTGAGCAAAAGCGGCGATTCCGTGCACGAAACGCAGGTTCTGTTCCAAAACTGAGCAAAAGCGAAGATTCTGTGCACGAAACGCACGTTTCGAGTAAAAACTGAGCAAAAGCGGCGATTCCGTCCACGAAACGCAGGTTCTGTTCCAAAAATGAGCAAAAGTGGCGATTCTGCTCACGAAACGCACGATTTGAGCCAAAGCTGAGCAAAAGCGGCGATTCTGTCCACGAAACGCACGTTTTGAGCCAAAACTGAGCAGAAGCGGCGGTTCTGTGCACGAAACGCTGGTTTCGTTCCAAAACTGAGCAAAAGCGGCGATTCTGTGCACGAAACGCACGTTTTGTTGCAAAACTGAGCAAAAGCGGCGATTCTGTGCACGAAACGCACGTTTTGTTGCAAAACTGAGCATAAACGGCGACTCTGTGCACGAAATGCACGCTTTGTCCCATAACTGAACAAAAGCGGCGATTCTGTTCACGAAACGCACGTTTGGTGTCAGAAGGAGCAATTGGGTGCGTGAAACGCACGTTTTGAACCAAAGCGGGGCAAAAGCGGCGATTCTGTGCACGAAACGCACGGTTTGTGACAAAGCTGAACAAAAGCCGCGGTGCTGTTCACGAAACGCACGTTTTGTGCCAGAAGGAGCAATTCGGTGCGTGAAACGCACGTTTTGTGCCAAAACTGAACAAAAGCGGCGATTCTGTGCACGAAACGCAAGTTTCGAGCCAAAACTGAACAATAGCGGCGATTCTGTGCACGAAACGCACGGTTTGTGACAAAACTGAGCTAAAGCGGCGATTCTGTTCACGAAACGCTCGTTTTGTTCCAAAACTTAGCAAAAGCGGCGATTCTGTGAACGAAACGCACATTTTGAGCCAAAACTAAGCAGAAGCGGCGGTTCTGTGCACGAAACGCTGGTTTCGTTCCAAAACTGAGCAAAAGCGGCGATTCTGTGCACGAAACGCACGTTTTGTTGCAAAACTGAGCAAAAGCGGCGATTCTGTGCACGAAACGCACGTTTTGTTGCAAAACTGAGCATAAACGGCGACTCTGTGCACGAAATGCACGCTTTGTCCCAAAACTGAGCAAAAGCGGCGATTCTGCTCACGAAACGCACGTTTGGCGCCAGAAGGAGCAATTGGGTGCGTGAAACGCACGTTTTGAACCAAAGCTGGGCAAAAGCGGCGATTCTGTGCACGAAACACTTGTTTTTTGCCAAAACTGAGCAATAGCGGCGATTCTGTGCACGAAACGCACGGTTTGTGACAAAGCTGAACAAAAGCCGCGGTGCTGTTCACGAAACGCACGTTTTGTGCCAGAAGGAGCAATTCCGTGCGTGAAACGCACGTTTTGTGCCAAAACTGAACAAAAGCGGCGATTCTGTGCACGAAACGCAAGTTTCGAGCCAAACCTGAACAATAGCGGCGATTCTGTGCACGAAACGCACGGCTTGTGACAAAACTGAGCTAAAGCGGCGATTCCGGGCAACAAACGCACGTTTTGTGCCAAAACTGAACAAAAGCTGCGAGTCTGTTCACGAAACGCTCGTTTTGTTCCAAAACTTAGCAAAAGCGGCGATTCTGTGCACGAAACGCACGTGTTGCGCCAAAACTGAATAAAAGCGAAGATTCTGTGCACGAAACGCACGTTTCGAGCCAAAACTGAGCAATAGCGGCGATTCCGTGCACGAAACGCAGGTTCTGTTCCAAAACTGAGCAAAAGCGAAGATTCTGTGCACGAAACTCACAGTTTGAGCCAAAACTGAGCAAAAGCGGCGATTCCGTGCACGAAACGCAGGTTCTGTTCCAAAACTGAGCAAAAGCGAAGTTTCTGTGCACGAAACGCACGTTTCGAGTAAAAACTGAGCAAAAGCGGCGATTCCGTCCACGAAACGCAGGTTCTGTTCTAAAACTGAGCAAAAGTGGCGATTCTGCTCACGAAACGCACGATTTGAGCCAAAGCTGAGCAAAAGCGGCGATTCTGTTCACGAAACGCTCGTTTTGTTCCAAAACTTAGCAAAAGCGGCGATTCTGTGAACGAAACGCACATTTTGAGCCAAAACTAAGCAGAAGCGGCGGTTCTGTGCACGAAACGCTGGTTTCGTTCCAAAACTGAGCAAAAGCGGCGATTCTGTGCACGAAACGCACGTTTTGTTGCAAAACTGAGCAAAAGCGGCGATTCTGTGCACGAAACGCACGTTTTGTTGCAAAACTGAGCATAAACGGCGACTCTGTGCACGAAATGCACGCTTTGTCCCAAAACTGAGCAAACGCGGCGATTCTGCTCACGAAACGCACGTTTGGCGCCAGAAGGAGCAATTGGGTGCGTGAAACGCACGTTTTGAACCAAAGCTGGGCAAAAGCGGCGATTCTGTGCACGAAACACTTGTTTTTTGCCAAAACTGAGCAATAGCGGCGATTCTGTGCACGAAACGCACGGTTTGCGACAAAGCTGAACAAAAGCCGCGGTGCTGTTCACGAAACGCACGTTTTGTGCCAGAAGGAGCAATTCCGTGCGTGAAACGCACGTTTTGTGCCAAAACTGAACAAAAGCGGCGATTCTGTGCACGAAACGCAAGTTTCGAGCCAAAACTGAACAATAGCAGCGATTCTGTGCACGAAACGCACGGCTTGTGACAAAACTGAGCTAAAGCGGCGATTCCGGGCACCAAACGCACGTTTTGTGCCAAAACTGAACAAAAGCTGCGATTCTGTTCACGAAACGCTCGTTTTGTTCCAAAACTTAGCAAAAGCGGCGATTCTGTGCACGAAACGCACGTGTTGCGCCAAAACTGAATAAAAGCGAAGATTCTGTGCACGATACGCACGTTTCGAGCCAAAACTGAGCAATAGCGGCGATTCCGTGCACGAAACGCAGGTTCTGTTCCAAAACTGAGCAAAAGCGAAGATTCTGTGCACGAAACTCACAGTTTGAGCCAAAACTGAGCAAAAGCGGCGATTCCGTGCACGAAACGCAGGTTCTGTTCCAAAACTGAGCAAAAGCGAAGATTCTGTGCACGAAACGCACGTTTCGAGTAAAAACTGAGCAAAAGCGGCGATTCCGTCCACGAAACGCAGGTTCTGTTCCAAAAATGAGCAAAAGTGGCGATTCTGCTCACGAAACGCACGATTTGAGCCAAAGCTGAGCAAAAGCGGCGATTCTGTCCACGAAACGCACGTTTTGAGCCAAAACTGAGCAGAAGCGGCGGTTCTGTGCACGAAACGCTGGTTTCGTTCCAAAACTGAGCAAAAGCGGCGATTCTGTGCACGAAACGCACGTTTTGTTGCAAAACTGAGCAAAAGCGGCGATTCTGTGCACGAAACGCACGTTTTGTTGCAAAACTGAGCATAAACGGCGACTCTGTGCACGAAATGCACGCTTTGTCCCATAACTGAACAAAAGCGGCGATTCTGTTCACGAAACGCACGTTTGGTGTCAGAAGGAGCAATTGGGTGCGTGAAACGCACGTTTTGTCCCAAAACTGAACAAAAGCGGCGATTCTGTGCACGAAACGCAAGTTTCGAGCCAAAACTGAACAATAGCGGCGATTCTGTGCACGAAACGCACGGTTTGTGACAAAACTGAGCTAAAGCGGCGATTCTGTTCACGAAACGCTCGTTTTGTTCCAAAACTTAGCAAAAGCGGCGATTCTGTGAACGAAACGCACATTTTGAGCCAAAACTAAGCAGAAGCGGCGGTTCTGTGCACGAAACGCTGGTTTCGTTCCAAAACTGAGCAAAAGCGGCGATTCTGTGCACGAAACGCACGTTTTGTTGCAAAACTGAGCAAAAGCGGCGATTCTGTGCACGAAACGCACGTTTTGTTGCAAAACTGAGCATAAACGGCGACTCTGTGCACGAAATGCACGCTTTGTCCCAAAACTGAGCAAAAGCGGCGATTCTGCTCACGAAACGCACGTTTGGCGCCAGAAGGAGCAATTGGGTGCGTGAAACGCACGTTTTGAACCAAAGCTGGGCAAAAGCGGCGATTCTGTGCACGAAACACTTGTTTTTTGCCAAAACTGAGCAATAGCGGCGATTCTGTGCACGAAACGCACGGTTTGTGACAAAGCTGAACAAAAGCCGCGGTGCTGTTCACGAAACGCACGTTTTGTGCCAGAAGGAGCAATTCCGTGCGTGAAACGCACGTTTTGTGCCAAAACTGAACAAAAGCGGCGATTCTGTGCACGAAACGCAAGTTTCGAGCCAAACCTGAACAATAGCGGCGATTCTGTGCACGAAACGCACGGCTTGTGACAAAACTGAGCTAAAGCGGCGATTCCGGGCACCAAACGCACGTTTTGTGCCAAAACTGAACAAAAGCTGCGATTCTGTTCACGAAACGCTCGTTTTGTTCCAAAACTTAGCAAAAGCGGCGATTCTGTGCACGAAACGCACGTGTTGCGCCAAAACTGAATAAAAGCGAAGATTCTGTGCACGAAACGCACGTTTCGAGCCAAAACTGAGCAATAGCGGCGATTCCGTGCACGAAACGCAGGTTCTGTTCCAAAACTGAGCAAAAGCGAAGATTCTGTGCACGAAACTCACAGTTTGAGCCAAAACTGAGCAAAAGCGGCGATTCCGTGCACGAAACGCAGGTTCTGTTCCAAAACTGAGCAAAAGCGAAGTTTCTGTGCACGAAACGCACGTTTCGAGTAAAAACTGAGCAAAAGCGGCGATTCCGTCCACGAAACGCAGGTTCTGTTCTAAAACTGAGCAAAAGTGGCGATTCTGCTCACGAAACGCACGATTTGAGCCAAAGCTGAGCAAAAGCGGCGATTCTGTTCACGAAACGCTCGTTTTGTTCCAAAACTTAGCAAAAGCGGCGATTCTGTGAACGAAACGCACATTTTGAGCCAAAACTAAGCAGAAGCGGCGGTTCTGTGCACGAAACGCTGGTTTCGCTCCAAAACTGAGCAAAAGCGGCGATTCTGTGCACGAAACGCACGTTTTGTTGCAAAACTGAGCAAAAGCGGCGATTCTGTGCACGAAACGCACGTTTTGTTGCAAAACTGAGCATAAACGGCGACTCTGTGCACGAAATGCACGCTTTGTCCCAAAACTGAGCAAAAGCGGCGATTCTGCTCACGAAACGCACGTTTGGCGCCAGAAGGAGCAATTGGGTGCGTGAAACGCACGTTTTGAACCAAAGCTGGGCAAAAGCGGCGATTCTGTGCACGAAACACTTGTTTTTTGCCAAAACTGAGCAATAGCGGCGATTCTGTGCACGAAACGCACGGTTTGTGACAAAGCTGAACAAAAGCCGCGGTGCTGTTCACGAAACGCACGTTTTGTGCCAGAAGGAGCAATTCCGTGCGTGAAACGCACGTTTTGTGCCAAAACTGAACAAAAGCGGCGATTCTGTGCACGAAACGCAAGTTTCGAGCCAAACCTGAACAATAGCGGCGATTCTGTGCACGAAACGCACGGCTTGTGACAAAACTGAGCTAAAGCGGCGATTCCGGGCACCAAACGCACGTTTTGTGCCAAAACTGAACAAAAGCTGCGATTCTGTTCACGAAACGCTCGTTTTGTTCCAAAACTTAGCAAAAGCGGCGATTCTGTGCACGAAACGCACGTGTTGCGCCAAAACTGAATAAAAGCGAAGATTCTGTGCACGAAACGCACGTTTCGAGCCAAAACTGAGCAATAGCGGCGATTCCGTGCACGAAACGCAGGTTCTGTTCCAAAACTGAGCAAAAGCGAAGATTCTGTGCACGAAACTCACAGTTTGAGCCAAAACTGAGCAAAAGCGGCGATTCCGTGCACGAAACGCAGGTTCTGTTCCAAAACTGAGCAAAAGCGAAGTTTCTGTGCACGAAACGCACGTTTCGAGTAAAAACTGAGCAAAAGCGGCGATTCCGTCCACGAAACGCAGGTTCTGTTCCAAAACTGAGCAAAAGTGGCGATTCTGCTCACGAAACGCACGATTTGAGCCAAAGCTGAGCAAAAGCGGCGATTCTGTCCACGAAACGCACGTTTTGAGCCAAAACTGAGCAGAAGCGGCGGTTCTGTGCACGAAACGCTCGTTTTGTTCCAAAACTGAGCAAAAGCGGCGATTCCGTGCACGAAACGCAGGTTCTGTTCCAAAACTGAGCAAAAGCGGCGATTCTGTTCACGAAACGCTCGTTTTGTTCCAAAACTTAGCAAAAGCGGCGATTCTGTGCACGAAACGCAGGTTCTGTTCCAAAACTGAACAAAAGCGAAGATTCTGTGCACGAAACGCACGATTTGAGCCAAAGCTGAGCAAAAGCGGCGATTCTGTGCACGAAACGCACGTTTTGAGCCAAAACTGAGCAGAAGCGGCGGTGCTGTTCACGAAACGCCCGTTTTGTGCCAGAAGGAGCAATTCGGTGCGTGAATCGCACGTTTTGTGCCAAAACTGAACAAAAGCTGCGATTCTGTGAACGAAACGCACATTTTGAGCCAAAACTGAGCATATGCGGCGGTTCTGTGCACGAAACGCAAGTTTCGTGCCAGAAGGAGCAATTGGGTGCGCGAAACGCACGTTTTGTGCAAAACTGAGCATAAGCGGCGATTCTGTGCACGAAACGCACGTTTCGAGCCAAAACTGAACAAAAGCGGCGATTCTGTGAACGAAACGCACATTTTGAGCCAAAACTGAGCAGAAGCGGCGGTTCGGTGCACGAAACGCTGGTTTCGTTCCAAAACTGAGCAAAAGCGGCGATTCTGTGCACGAAACGCACGTTCTGTGCGAGAACAGAGCAAATGCGGCGATTCTGTGCCCGAAACGCTGGTTTCGTTCCAAAACTGAGCAAAAGCGGCGATTCTGTGCACGAAACGCACGTTTTGTTGCAAAACTGAGCAAAAACAGCGACTCTGTGCACGAAATGCACGTTTTGTTGCAAAACTGAGCAAAAGCGGCGATTCTGTTCACGAAACGCACGTTTGGTGCCAGAAGGAGCAATTGGGTGCGTGAAACGCACGTTTTGTGCAAAACTGAGCAAATGCGGCGATTCTGTGCACGAAACGCACGTTTCTAGTCAAAACTGAACAAAAGCGGCGATTCTGTGAACGAAACGCACATTTTGAGCCAAAACTAAGCAGAAGCGGCGGTTCTGTGCACGAAACGCTGGTTTCGTTCCAAAACTGAGCAAAAGCGGCGATTCTGTGCACGAAACGCACGTTTTGTTGCAAAACTGAGCAAAAGCGGCGATTCTGTGCACGAAACGCACGTTTTGTTGCAAAACTGAGCATAAACGGCGACTCTGTGCACGAAATGCACGCTTTGTCCCAAAACTGAGCAAAAGCGGCGATTCTGCTCACGAAACGCACGTTTGGTGCCAGAAGGAGCAATTGGGTGCGTGAAACGCACGTTTTGAACCAAAGCTGGGCAAAAGCGGCGATTTTGTGCACGAAACACTTGTTTTTTGCCAAAACTGAGCAATAGCGGCGATTCTGTGCACGAAACGCACGGTTTGTGACAAAGCTGAACAAAAGCCGCGGTGCTGTTCACGAAACGCACGTTTTGTGCCAGAAGGAGCAATTCCGTGCGTGAAACGCACGTTTTGTGCCAAAACTGAACAAAAGCGGCGATTCTGTGCACGAAACGCAAGTTTCGAGCCAAACCTGAACAATAGCGGCGATTCTGTGCACGAAACGCACGGCTTGTGACAAAACTGAGCTAAAGCGGCGATTCCGGGCACCAAACGCACGTTTTGTGCCAAAACTGAACAAAAGCTGCGATTCTGTTCACGAAACGCTCGTTTTGTTCCAAAACTTAGCAAAAGCGGCGATTCTGTGCACGAAACGCACGTGTTGCGCCAAAACTGAATAAAAGCGAAGATTCTGTGCACGAAACGCACGTTTCGAGCCAAAACTGAGCAATAGCGGCGATTCCGTGCACGAAACGCAGGTTCTGTTCCAAAACTGAGCAAAAGCGAAGATTCTGTGCACGAAACTCACAGTTTGAGCCAAAACTGAGCAAAAGCGGCGATTCCGTGCACGAAACGCAGGTTCTGTTCCAAAACTGAGCAAAAGCGAAGTTTCTGTGCACGAAACGCACGTTTCGAGTAAAAACTGAGCAAAAGCGGCGATTCCGTCCACGAAACGCAGGTTCTGTTCCAAAACTGAGCAAAAGTGGCGATTCTGCTCACGAAACGCACGATTTGAGCCAAAGCTGAGCAAAAGCGGCGATTCTGTCCACGAAACGCACGTTTTGAGCCAAAACTGAGCAGAAGCGGCGGTTCTGTGCACGAAACGCTGGTTTCGTTCCAAAACTGAGCAAAAGCGGCGATTCTGTGCACGAAACGCACGTTTTGTTGCAAAACTGAGCAAAACCGGCGATTCTGTGCACGAAACGCACGTTTTGTTGCAAAACTGAGCATAAACGGCGACTCTGTGCACGAAATGCACGCTTTGTCCCATAACTGAGCAAAAGCGGCGATTCTGTTCACGAAACGCACGTTTGGTGCCAGAAGGAGCAATTGGGTGCGTGAAACGCACGTTTTGAACCAAAGCGGGGCAAAAGCGGCGATTCTGTGCACGAATCGCACGGTTTGTGACAAAGCTGAACAAAAGCCGCGGTGCTGTTCACGAAACGCACGTTTTGTGCCAGAAGGAGCAATTCGGTGCGTGAAACGCACGTTTTGTGCCAAAACTGAACAAAAGCGGCGATTCTGTGCACGAAACGCAAGTTTCGAGCCAAAACTGAACAATAGCGGCGATTCTGTGCACGAAACGCACGGTTTGTGACAAAACTGAGCTAAAGCGGCGATTCCGTGCACCAAACGCACGTTTTGTGCCAAAACTGAACAAAAGCTGCGATTCTGTTCACGAAACGCTCGTTTTGTTCCAAAACTTAGCAAAAGCGGCGATTCCGTGCACGAAACGCACGTGTTGCGCCAAAACTGAACAAAAGCGAAGATTCTGTGCACGAAACGCACGTTTCGAGCCAAAACTGAGCAATAGCGGCGATTCCGTGCACGAAACGCAGGTTCTGTTCCAAAACTGAGCAAAAGCGAAGATTCTGTGCACGAAACTCACAGTTTGAGCCAAAACTGAGCAAAAGCGGCGATTCCGTGCACGAAATGCACGTTTTGTGCCAGAAGGAGCAATTGGGAGCGTGGAACGCACGTTTTGTACCAAAGCTGAGCAAAAGCGGCGATTCTGAGCACGAAACGCACGGTTTGTGACAAAACTGAGCTAAAGCGGCGATTCCGAGCACCAAACGCACGTTTTGTGCCAAAACTGAGCAAAAGCGGTGAATCTCTGCACGAAACGCACGTTTTGTGCCACAGCTGAGCAAAAGCGGCGATTCTCTGCACGAAACCGCACGTTTTGTGCGAGAACAGAGCAAAAGCAGCGATTCTGTGCACGAAACGCTCGTTTTGTTCCAAAACTGAGCAAAAGCGGCGATTCCGTGCACGAAACGCAGGTTCTGTTCCAAAACCGAGCAAAAGCGAAGATTCTGTGCACGAAACGAACGTTTCGAGTAAAAACTGAGCAAAAGCGGCGACTCCGTCCACGAAACGCAGGTTCTGTTCCAAAACTGAGCAAAAGTGGCGATTCTGCTCACGAAACGCACGATTTGAGCCAAAGCTGAGCAAAAGCGGCGGTTCTGTGCACGAAACGCACGTTTTGAGCCAAAACTGAGCAGAAGCGGCGGTGCTGTTCACGAAACGCCCGTTTTGTGCCAGAAGGAGCAATTCGGTGCGTGAATCGCACGTTTTGTGCCAAAACTGAACGAAAGCGGCGATTCTGTGAACGAAACGCACATTTTGAGCCAAAACTGAGCATATGCGGCGGTTCTGTGCACGAAACGCAAGTTTCGTGCCAGAAGGAGCAATTGGGTGCGCGAAACGCACGTTTTGTGCCAAAACTGAGCAAAAGCGGCGATTCTATGCTCGAAAAGCACGTTTTGTGCCAAAGCTGAGCAAAAGCGGCGATTCTGTTCACGAAACGCAGGATTTTGTTCCAAAACTGAGCAAAAGCGGCGATTCTGTGCTCGAAACGCACGTTTTCTGCCAGATGGAGCAATTGGGAGCGTGGAACGCACGTTTTGTACCAAAACTGAGCAAAAGCGGCGATTCTGTGCACGAAACCGCACGTATCATGCGAGAACAGAGCAAAAGCGGCGATTCTGTGCACGAAACGCTCGTTTTGTTCCAAAACTGAGCAAAAACGGCGATTCTGTGCACGATACGCACGTTCTGTTGCAAAACTGAGCAAAACGGCTATTCTATGCACGAAACGCACGTTTTGTTGCAAAACTGAGCAAAAACGGCGATTCTGTGCACGATACGCACGTTCTGTTGCAAAACTGAGCAAAACGGCTATTCTATGCACGAAACGGTCGTTTTGTGCCAAAACTGAGCAAAAGCGGCGATTCTATGCTCGAAATGCACGTTTTGTGCCAAAACTGAGCACAAGCGGCGATTCTGTGCACGAAACACGGGATTTGTGCCAAAACTGAGCAAAAGCGGCGATTCTGAGCACGAAACGCACGTTTTGTGCCAGAAGGAGAAATACGGTCCGTGAAACGCACGTTTTGTCCGAAAACTGAGCAAAAGCGGCGATTCTGTGCCGAAACGCACGTTGTATGCCAAGAGGAGCAATTCGGTGCATGGAACGCATTCTTTGTGCCAAAACTGAGCAAAAACGGCGATTCTGTGCACGAAACGGACGTTATGAGACAAAACTGAGCACAAGCGGCGATTCTGCGCACGAAACGCACGTTTTGTGCCAAAACTGAGCAAAAGCGGCGATTCTGTGCACGAAGCGCACGTGTTGCGACTAAACTGAACAGAACCGGCGATTCTGTGCACGAAACGCACGTTTTGTGCCAAAAGGAGCAATTCGGTAAGTGAAACGCCCCCTTTGTCCCAAAACTGAACAAAACTAGCATTTCGGTGCGTGAAACGCACGTTTTGTCCCCAAAACCGAGCAAAAGCGGCGATTCCGATCACGAAACGCACGTTATGTGCCAAAAGGACAAATTCGGAGCGTACCACGCACGTTTTGTGCCAAAACAGAGTAAAAGCGGCGATTCTATTCACGAAACGGTCGTTTTGAGCTAAAACTGAGCAAAAGCGGCGATGCTATGCACGAAACGCACGTATTGTTCCAAAACTGAGCAAAAGCGGCGATTCTATGCTCGAAATGCACGTTTTGTGCCAAAACTGAGCAAAAGCGGCGATTCTGTGCACGAAACGCACGTTTTGTGCCAAAACTGAGCAAAAGCGGCGATTCTGTTCACGAAGCGCACGTCATGTGCCAAAAGCAGAATTTCGGACTGTAACTCGCACGTTTTGTGCCAAAACTGAGTAAGAGCGGCGATTTTATGCACGAAACGCACGTTTTATGCCAAGAGGAGCAATTCGGTGCGTGGAACGCACGTGTTGCGCCAAAACTGAACAAAAGCGGCGATTCTGTGCACGTAACGCACGTTTTGTGCCAAAACTGAGCAATAGCGGCGATTCTATGCTCGAAATGCACGTTTTGTGCCAAAACTGAGCAAAAGTGGCGATTCTGTGCACAAGACGCACGTATTGTGCCAAAACTGAGGATTCTGTGCAGAAACGCATGTTTTGTGCCAAGACTGAGCAGAAGCGGCGATTCTGTGCACGATACGCACGTTTTGTGATAGAAGGAGCAATTGGGAGCGTGGAACGCACGTTTTGTACCAAAACTGGGCAAAAGTGGCGATTCTGTGCGCGAAACACACGTTTTGTGCCAAGACTGAGCTGGAGCGGCGATTCTGTGCTCGAAACACACGCTTTTTGCCAAAACTGAGCAAAAGCGGCGAATCTGTTCACAAAACGAACGTTATGTGCCAAAACTCAGCAAAAGCGGCGATTCCGAGCACGAAACGCACGTTTTGTGCCAAAACTGAGCACAAGCGGCGATTCTGTGCACGAAACACGGGATTTGTGCCAAAACTGAGCAAAAGCGGCGATTCTGAGCACGAAACGCACGTTTTGTGCCAAAACTGAGCAAAAGCGCCGATTCTATGCTCGAAATGCACGTTCTGAAAAAAAACTGAGCATAAGCGGCGGTTCTCTGCACGAACCGCACGTTTTGTGGCAAATCTGAGCAAAAGCGGCGATTCTGTGCACGAAACGCACGTTTTGTACCAAAACTGAGCAAAAGCGGCGATTCTATGCACGAAACACGGGATTTGTGCCAAAACTGAGCAAAAGCGGCGATTCTGTGCACGAAACGGACGTTATTAGACAAAACTGAGCAAAAGCGGCGATTCTGTTCACGAAACGCACGTTATGTGCCAAAAGGAGAAATTCGGGGCGTAAAACGCACGTTTTGTGCCAAAGCTGAGCAAATGCGGCGATTTTATTCACGAAACGCACGTTTTGTGCCAAAACTGAGCAAATGGGGCGATTCTATGCACGATAAGCACGTTTTGTGCCAAAACTGAGCAAAAGCGGCGATTCTGTGCACGAAACGCACGTTTTGTGCCAAAAGGAGCAATTCGGTAAGTGAAACGCCCCTTTTGTCCCAAAACTGAACAAAACTAGCATTTCGGTTCGTGAAACGCACGTTTTGTCCCCAAAACCGAGCAAAAGCGGCGATTCTGTGCACGAAACGCACGTATTGTGCCAAAACTCAGCAAAAGCGGCGATTCTGTGCCGAAACGCATGTTTTGTGCCAACACTGAGCAGAAGCGGCGATTCTGTGCACGAAACGCACGTTTTGTGCCAGAAAGAGCAGTTGGTTGCGTGAAACGCTCGTTTTGTACCAAAACTGTGCAAAAGCGGCGATTCTGTCCACGAAACGCGCGTTTTGTGCCAGAAGGAGCAATTCAGTGGGTGAAGCACACGTATTGAACCAAAACTGAGCAAAAGCTGCGATTCTATGCACGAAACCGCACATTTTGTGCGAGAACAGAGCAAAAGCGGCGATTCTGTGCACGAAACGCTGGTTTTCTTCCAAAACTGTGCATAAGCGGCGATTCTGTGCACGAAAAGCACGTTTTGTGCCAAAAGGAGCAATTCGGTAAGTGAAACGCCCCTTTTGTAACAAAACTGAACATAACTAGCATTTCGGTGCGTGAAACGCACGTTTTGTCCCCAAAACTGAGCAACAGCGGCGATTCTGTGCTGAAACGCATGTTTTGTGCCAACACTGAGCAGAAGCGGCGATTCTGTTCACGAAACGCACGTTCTGTTGCAAAACTGAGCAAAAGCGGCTATTCTGTGCACGAAACGAACGTATTGTGCCAAAACTGAGCAAAAGCGGCGATTCTATGCTCGAAATGCACGTTTTGTGCCAAAACTGAGCAAAAGCGGCGATTCTGTGCACGAAACTCTCGTTTTGTTGCAGAACTCAGCAAAAGTGGCGATTTTGTGCACGAAACGCACGTTTTGTGCCAAAACTGAGCAAAAGCGGCGATTCTGAGCACGGAACGCACGTTTTGTGCCAAAACTGAGCAAAAGCGCCGATTCTGTGCACGAAACGCGCGTATTGTGCCAAAACTGAGCCAAAGCGGCGATTCTGTTCACGAAACGTACGTTATGTGCCAATAGGAGAAATTCGGAGCGTAAAACGCACGTTCCGTGCCAAAACTGAGCAACAGCGGCGATTCTGTGCAGAAACGCATGTTTTGTGCCAAGACTGAGCAGAAGCGGCGATTCTGTGCACGATACGCACGTTTTGTGATAGAAGGAGCAATTGGGAGCGTGGAACGCACGTTTTGTACCAAAACTGGGCAAAAGTGGCGATTCTGTGCGCGAAACACACGTTTTGTGCCAAGACTGAGCTGGAGCGGCGATTCTGTGCTCGAAACACACGCTTTTTGCCAAAACTGAGCAAAAGCGGCGAATCTGTTCACAAAACGAACGTTATGTGCCAAAACTCAGCAAAAGCGGCGATTCCGAGCACGAAACGCACGTTTTGTGCCAAAACTGAGCACAAGCGGCGATTCTGTGCACGAAACACGGGATTTGTGCCAAAACTGAGCAAAAGCGGCGATTCTGAGCACGAAACGCACGTTTTGTGCCAAAACTGAGCAAAAGCGCCGATTCTATGCTCGAAATGCACGTTCTGAAAAAAAACTGAGCATAAGCGGCGGTTCTCTGCACGAACCGCACGTTTTGTGGCAAATCTGAGCAAAAGCGGCGATTCTGTGCACGAAACGCACGTTTTGTACCAAAACTGAGCAAAAGCGGCGATTCTATGCACGAAACACGGGATTTGTGCCAAAACTGAGCAAAAGCGGCGATTCTGAGCACGAAACGCACGTTTTGTGCCAAAACTGAGCAAAAGCGCCGATTCTATGCTCGAAATGCACGTCCTGAAAAAAAACTGAGCATAAGCGGCGGTTCTCTGCACGAACCGCACGTTTTGTGGCAAATCTGAGCAAAAGCGGCGATTCTGTGCACGAAACGCACGTTTTGTACCAAAACTGAGCAAAAGCGGCGATTCTATGCACGAAACGCTCGTTTAGTGCCAAAACTGAGCAAAAGCGGCGATTCTGTGCACGAAACGCACGTTTTGTTGCAAAACAGAGCAAAAACGGCGATTCTGTGCACGAAATGCACGTTCTGTTGCAAAACTGAGCAAAAGCGGCTATTCTGTGCACGAAACGCACGAATTGTGCCAAAACTGAGCAAAAACGGCGATTCTGTGCACGAAACACACGTTTTGTGCCACAACTGAGCAAAAGCGGCGATTCTGTGCACGAAACGCTCGTTCTGTTCCAAAACTGAGCAAAAGCAGCGATTCTGTGAACGAACCCACGTTTTGTGCCAAAGCTGTGCAAAAGCGGCGAGTCTGTGCACGAAACGCAGGATTTTGTTAAAAAACTGAGCAAAAGCGGCGATTCTGTGCTCGAATCGCACGTTTTGTTCCAGAAGGAGCAATTGGGTACGTGAAACGCACGTTTTGTGATAAAACTGAGCAAAAGTGGTGATTTTGTGCCCGAAACGCAGGATTTTGTTCCAAAACTGGGCAAAAGCGGCGTTTCTGTCCACGAAACGCACGTTTTGTTCCAGAAGGAGCAATTGGGTACGTGAAACGCACGTTTTGTGATAAAACTGAGCAAAAGTGGTGATTTTGTGCCCGAAACGCAGGATTTTGTTCCAAAACTGAGCAAAAGCGGCGATTCTATGCACGAAACGCTTGTTTTTTGCCAAACTGAGCAAAAGCGGCGATTCTGTGCACGAAACTCACGTTTAGAGCCAAAACTGAGCAAAAGCGGCGATTCTGTGCACGAAACGCTCGTTTTGTGCCATAGCTGAGCAAAAGCGACGATTCTGTTCACGAAACGCACGTTTTGTGCCAGAAGGAGCAATTCGGTGCGTGAAGCACATGTTTTGCACCAAAACTGAGCAAAAGCGGCGATACTGTGCACGAAACCGCACGTTTTGTGCGAGAACAGAGCAAAAGCGGCGATTCTGTGAACGAAACGCTGGTTTTGATCCCAAACTGAGCAAGAGCGACGAGTCTGTTCACGAAACGCACGATTGGTGCCAGAAGGAGAAATTGGGTGCGTGAAACGCACGTTTTGTACCAAAGCTGAGCAAAAGCGGCGATTCTGTGCACGAAACGCACGATTTGTGAAAGAAGGAGCAATTCGGAGCGTGAAACGCACGTTTTGTGCCAAAACTGAACAAATGCGGCGACTCTGTTCACGTACCGCACGTTTTGTACCAAAACTGAGAAAAAGCGGCGATTCTGTGCACGAAACCGCAAGTTTTGTGCGAGAACTGAGCATAAGCGGCGATTCTGTGCACGAAACGCACGTTTTGTTCCAGAAGGAGCAATTGGGTACGTGAAACGCACGTTTTGTGATCAAACTGAGCCAAAGTGGTGATTTTGTGCACGAAACGCAGGATTTTGTTCCAAAACTGAGCAAAAACGGCGATTCTGTGCACGAAACACACGTTTTGTGCCACAACTGAGCAAAGGCGGCGATTCTGTGCACGAAACGCTCGTTCTGTTCCAAAACTGAGCAAAAGCAGCGATTCTGTGAACGAACCCACGTTTTGTGCCAAAGCTGTGCAAAAGCGGCGAGTCTGTGCACGAAACGCACGTTTTGCTGCAAAATTTAGCAAAAGCGGCGATTCTGTGCACGAAACTCACACTTTGTGCCAAAACTGAGCAAAAGCGGCGATTCTATGCTCGAAAAGCACGTTTTGTGCCAAAGCTGAGCAAAAGCGGCGATTCTGTTCACGAAACGCAAGATTTTGTTCCAAAACTGAGCAAAAGCGGCGATTCTGTGCTCGAAACGCACGTTTTCTGCCAGATGGAGCAATTGGGAGCGTGGAACGCACGTTTTGTACCAAAACTGAGCAAAAGCGGCGATTCTGTGCACGAAACCGCACGTTTCGTGCGAGAACAGAGCAAAAGCGGCGATTCTGTGCACGAAACGCTCGTTTTGTTCCAAAACTGAGCAAAAACGGCGATTCTGTGCACGATACGCACGTTCTGTTGCAAAACTGAGCAAAACGGCTATTCAATGCACGAAACGGTCGTTTTGTGCCAAAACTGAGCAAAAGCGGCGATTCTATGCACGAAACGCACGTATTGTGCCAAAACTGAGCAAAAGCGGCGATTCTATGCACGAAACGCACGTTTTGTTGCAAAACTGAGCAAAAACGGCGATTCTGTGCACGATACGCACGTTCTGTTGCAAAACTGAGCAAAACGGCTATTCTATGCACGAAACGGTCGTTTTGTGCCAAAACTGAGCAAAAGCGGCGATTCTATGCACGAAACGCACGTATTGTGCCAAAACTGAGCAAAAGCGGCGATTCTATGCTCGAAATGCACGTTTTGTGCCAAAACTGAGCAAAAGCGGCGATTCTGTGCACGAAACGCACGTATTGTGCCAAAACTGAGCAATAGCGGCGATTCTATGCTCGAAATGCACGTTTTGTGCCAAAACTGAGCAAAAGCGGCGATTCTGTGCACAAAACGCTTGTTTTTTGCCAAAACTGAGCAATAGCGGCGATTCTGTGCACGAAACTCACACTTTGTGCCAAAACTGAGCAAAAGCGGCGATTCTATGCACGAAAAGCACGTTTTGTGCCAAAACTGAGCAAAAGCGACGATTCTGTGCACGAAACGCATGTTTTGTGCCAGAAGGAGCAATTGGGAGCGTGGAACGCACGTTTTGTACCATAACTGAGCAAAAGCGGCGTTTCTATGCACGAAAGGCTCGATTTGTGCCAAAACTGAGCAAAAGCGGCGTTTCTATGCACGAAAGGCTCGATTTGTGCCAAAACTGAGCAAAAGCGGCGATTCTGTGCACGAAACGCACGTTTGGTGCCAGAAGGAGAAATTGGATGGGTGAGACGCACGTTTTGTACCAAAGCTGAGCAAAAGCGGCGATTCTGTGCACGAAACGCACGATTTGTGAAAGAAGGAGCAATTCGGAGCGTGAAACGCACGTTTTGTGCCAAAACTGAACAAATGCGGCGACTCTGTTCACGTACCGCACGTTTTGTACCAAAACTGAGAAAAAGCGGCGATTCTGTGCACGAAACCGCAAGTTTTGTGCGAGAACTGAGCATAAGCGGCGATTCTGTGCACGAAACACACGTTTTGTGCCACAACTGAGCAAAAGCGGCGATTCTGTGCACGAAACGCTCGTTCTGTTCCAAAACTGAGCAAAAGCAGCGATTCTGTGAACGAACCCACGTTTTGTGCCAAAGCTGTGCAAAAGCGGCGAGTCTGTGCACGAAACGCACGTTTTGCTGCAAAATTTAGCAAAAGCGGCGATTCTGTGCACGAAACTCACACTTTGTGCCAAAACTGAGCAAAAGCGGCGATTCTATGCTCGAAAAGCACGTTTTGTGCCAAAGCTGAGCAAAAGCGGCGATTCTGTTCACGAAACGCAGGATTTTGTTCCAAAACTGAGCAAAAGCGGCGATTCTGTGCTCGAAACGCACGTTTTCTGCCAGATGGAGCAATTGGGAGCGTGGAACGCACGTTTTGTACCAAAACTGAGCAAAAGCGGCGATTCTGTGCACGAAACCGCACGTATCATGCGAGAACAGAGCAAAAGCGGCGATTCTGTGCACGAAACGCTCGTTTTGTTCCAAAACTGAGCAAAAACGGCGATTCTGTGCACGATACGCACGTTCTGTTGCAAAACTGAGCAAAACGGCTATTCTATGCACGAAACGGTCGTTTTGTGCCAAAACTGAGCAAAAGCGGCGATTCTATGCACGAAACGCACGTATTGTGCCAAAACTGAGCAAAAGCGGCGATTCTATGCACGAAACGCACGTTTTGTTGCAAAACTGAGCAAAAACGGCGATTCTGTGCACGATACGCACGTTCTGTTGCAAAACTGAGCAAAACGGCTATTCTATGCACGAAACGGTCGTTTTGTGCCAAAACTGAGCAAAAGCGGCGATTCTATGCACGAAACGCACGTATTGTGCCAAAACTGAGCAAAAGCGGCGATTCTATGCTCGAAATGCACGTTTTGTGCCAAAACTGAGCAAAAGCGGCGATTCTGTGCACGAAACGCACGTATTGTGCCAAAACTGAGCAATAGCGGCGATTCTATGCTCGAAATGCACGTTTTGTGCCAAAACTGAGCAAAAGCGGCGATTCTGTGCACAAAACGCTTGTTTTTTGCCAAAACTGAGCAATAGCGGCGATTCTGTGCACGAAACTCACACTTTGTGCCAAAACTGAGCAAAAGCGGCGATTCTATGCACGAAAAGCACGTTTTGTGCCAAAACTGAGCAAAAGCGGCGATTCTGTGCACGAAACGCATGTTTTGTGCCAGAAGGAGCAATTGGGAGCGTGGAACGCACGTTTTGTACCATAACTGAGCAAAAGCGGCGTTTCTATGCACGAAAGGCTCGATTTGTGCCAAAACTGAGCAAAAGCGGCGTTTCTATGCACGAAAGGCTCGATTTGTGCCAAAACTGAGCAAAAGCGGCGATTCTGTGCACGAAACGCACGTTTGGTGCCAGAAGGAGAAATTGGATGGGTGAGACGCACGTTTTGTACCAAAGCTGAGCAAAAGCGGCGATTCTGTGCACGAAACGCACGATTTGTGAAAGAAGGAGCAATTCGGAGCGTGAAACGCACGTTTTGTGCCAAAACTGAACAAATGCGGCGACTCTGTTCACGTACCGCACGTTTTGTACCAAAACTGAGAAAAAGCGGCGATTCTGTGCACGAAACCGCAAGTTTTGTGCGAGAACTGAGCATAAGCGGCGATTCTGTGCACGAAACGCACGTTTTGTGCCAGAAGGAGCAATTGGGTACGTGAAACGCACGTTTTGTGATCAAACTGAGCAAAAGTGGTGATTTTGTGCACGAAACGCAGGATTTTGTTCCAAAACTGAGCAAAAACGGCGATTCTGTGCACGAAACACACGTTTTGTGCCACAACTGAGCAAAAGCGGCGATTCTGTGCACGAAACGCTCGTTCTGTTCCATAACTGAGCAAAAGCAGCGATTCTGTGAACGAACCCACGTTTTGTGCCAAAGCTGTGCAAAAGCGGCGAGTCTGTGCACGAAACGCACGTTTTGCTGCAAAATTTAGCAAAAGCGGCGATTCTGTGCACGAAACTCACACTTTGTGCCAAAACTGAGCAAAAGCGGCGATTCTATGCTCGAAAAGCACGTTTTGTGCCAAAGCTGAGCAAAAGCGGCGATTCTGTTCACGAAACGCAGGATTTTGTTCCAAAACTGAGCAAAAGCGGCGATTCTGTGCTCGAAACGCACGTTTTCTGCCAGATGGAGCAATTGGGAGCGTGGAACGCACGTTTTGTACCAAAACTGAGCAAAAGCGGCGATTCTGTGCACGAAACCGCACGTATCATGCGAGAACAGAGCAAAAGCGGCGATTCTGTGCACGAAACGCTCGTTTTGTTCCAAAACTGAGCAAAAACGGCGATTCTGTGCACGATACGCACGTTCTGGTGCAAAACTGAGCAAAACGGCTATTCTATGCACGAAACGGTCGTTTTGTGCCAAAACTGAGCAAAAGCGGCGATTCTATGCACGAAACGCACGTATTGTGCCAAAACTGAGCAAAAGCGGCGATTCTATGCACGAAACGCACGTTTTGTTGCAAAACTGAGCAAAAACGGCGATTCTGTGCACGATACGCACGTTCTGTTGCAAAACTGAGCAAAACGGCTATTCTATGCACGAAACGGTCGTTTTGTGCCAAAACTGAGCAAAAGCGGCGATTCTATGCACGAAACGCACGTATTGTGCCAAAACTGAGCAAAAGCGGCGATTCTATGCTCGAAATGCACGTTTTATGCCAAGAGGAGCAATTCGGTGCGTGGAACGCACGTTTTCTGCCAAAACTGAGCAAAAGCGGCGATTCTGTGCACGAAACGCACGTTATGTGCCAAAAGGAGAAATTCGGGGCGTAAAACGCACGTTTTGTGCCAAAGCTGAGCAAATGCGGCGATTTTATTCACGAATCGCACGTTTTATGCCAAGACCAGCAATTCGGTGGGTGGAACGCACGTTTTGTGCCAAAACTGAGCAAAAGCCGCGATTCTGTGCACGAAACACAGGATTTGTGCCAGAACTGAGCAAAAGCGACGATTCTGTGCCGAAACGCACGTTGTATGCCAAGAGGAGCATTTCGGTGCATGGAACGCACGTTTTGTGCCAAAACTTAGCAAAATCCGCGATTCTGTGCACGAAACGCACGTTTTATTGCAAAACTGAGCAAAAGCGGCGATTCTATGCACGAAACGCACGTATTGTGCCAAAACTGAGCAAAAGCGGCGATTCTATGCTCGAAATGCACGTTTTGAACCAAAACTGAGCATAAGCGGCGGTTCTCTGCACGAAACGCAGGTTTTGTGCCAAAACTGAGCAAAAGCGGCGATTCTCTGCACGAAACGCACGTTTTATGCCAAGAGGAGCAATTCGGTGCGTGGAACGCACGTTTTCTGCCAAAACTGAGCAAAAGCGGCGATTCTGTGCACGAAACGCACGTTATGTTGCAAAGCTGAGTAAAAACGGCGATTCTGTGCACGAAACGCACGTTTTGTGCTAAAACTGAGCAAAAGCGACGATTCTGCGCACGAAACACGGGATTTGTGCCAAAACTGAGCAAAAGCGGCGATTCTGAGCACGAAACGCACGTTTTGTGCCAAAACTGAGCAAAAGCGCCGATTCTGTGCACGAAACGCGCGTATTGTGCCGAAACTGAGCCAAAGCGGCGATTCTGTTCACGAAACGCACGTTATGTGCCAATAGGAGAAATTCGGAACGTAAAACGCACGTTTTGTGCCAAAACTGAGCAAAAGCGGCGATTCTGAGCACGAAACGCACGTTTTGTGCCAAAACTGAGCAAAAGCGCCGATTCTGCGCACGAAACGCGCGTATTGTGCCAAAACTGAGCCAAAGCGGCGATTCTGTTCACGAAACGTACGTTATGTGCCAATAGGAGAAATTCGGAACGTAAAACGCACGTTTTGTGCGAAAACTGAGCAAAAGCGGCGACTTTATGCACGAAACGCACTTTTTATGAAAAGAGGAGCAATTCGGAGCGTGGAACGCACGTTTTGTGCCAAAACTGAGCAGAAGCGGCGATTCTGAGCACGAAACGCACGTTTTGTGCCAAAACTGAGCAAAAGCGCCAATTCTGTGCACGAACCGCACGTATTGTGCCAAAACTAAGCCAAAGCGGCGATTCTGTTCACGAAACGCACATTATGTGCCATAAGGAGAAATTCGGAGCGTAAAACGCACGTTTTGTGCCAAAACGGTGCAAAAGCGGCGATTTTGTGCACGAAACGCACGTTTTGTTGCAAAGCTGAGTAAAAACGGCGATTCTGTGCACGAAACGCACGTTTTGTGCCAAAACTGAGCAAAAGCGCCGATTCTGTGCACGAAACGCGCGTCTTGTGCCAAAACTGAGCCAAAGCGGCGATTCTGTTCACGAAACGCACGTTATGTGCCATAAGCAGAAATTCGGAGCGTAAAACGCACGTTTTGTGCCAAAACTGAGCGAAAGCGGCGATTTTATGCACGAAACGAACGTTTTATGAAAAGATGAGCAATTCGGAGCGTGGAACGCACGTTTTGTGCCAAAACTGAGCAAATGCGGCGATTCTGTGCACGAAACGCACGTGTTGCGCCAAAACTGAGCAAAAGAGGCGATTCTATGCACGAAACGCACGTATTGTGCCAAAACTGAGCAAAAGCGGCGATTCTATGCTCGAAATGCACGTTTTGAACCAAAACTGAGCAAAAGCGGCGATTCTGTGCACGAAACGCACGTTTTGTTGCAAAACTGTGCAAAAACGGCGATTCTGTGCACGATACGCACGTTCTGCTGCAAAACTGAGCAAAAGCGGCGATTCTGTGCACGATACACACGTTCTGTTGCAAAACTGAGCAAAACGGCTATTCTATGCACGAAACGGTCGTTTTGTGCCAAAACTGAGCAAAAGCGGCGATTCTATGCACGAAACGCACGTATTGTGCCAAAACTGAGCAAAAGCGGCGATTCTATGCTCGAAATGCACGTTTTGTGCCAAAACTGAGCAAAAGCGACGATTCTGTGCACGAAACGCATGTTTTGTGCCAGAAGGAGCAATTGGGAGCGTGGAACGCACGTTTTGTACCATAACTGAGCAAAAGCGGCGTTTCTATGCACGAAAGGCTC
Source organism: Stelis phaeoptera (assembly GCA_943735885.1). Lineage (NCBI taxonomy): Eukaryota > Metazoa > Arthropoda > Insecta > Hymenoptera > Megachilidae > Stelis > Stelis phaeoptera. The sequence goes on along the minus strand of CALSEM010000048.1, from coordinate 109,654 downwards.
GATTTGTGCCAAAACTGAGCAAAAGCGGCGATTCTGTGCACGAAACGCACGTTTGGTGCCAGAAGGAGAAATTGGATGGGTGAGACGCACGTTTTGTACCAAAGCTGAGCAAAAGCGGCGATTCTGTGCACGAAACGCACGATTTGTGAAAGAAGGAGCAATTCGGAGCGTGAAACGCACGTTTTGTGCCAAAACTGAACAAATGCGGCGACTCTGTTCACGTACCGCACGTTTTGTACCAAAACTGAGAAAAAGCGGCGATTCTGTGCACGAAACCGCAAGTTTTGTGCGAGAACTGAGCATAAGCGGCGATTCTGTGCACGAAACACACGTTTTGTGCCACAACTGAGCAAAAGCGGCGATTCTGTGCACGAAACGCTCGTTCTGTTCCAAAACTGAGCAAAAGCAGCGATTCTGTGAACGAACCCACGTTTTGTGCCAAAGCTGTGCAAAAGCGGCGAGTCTGTGCACGAAACGCACGTTTTGCTGCAAAATTTAGCAAAAGCGGCGATTCTGTGCACGAAACTCACACTTTGTGCCAAAACTGAGCAAAAGCGGCGATTCTATGCTCGAAAAGCACGTTTTGTGCCAAAGCTGAGCAAAAGCGGCGATTCTGTTCACGAAACGCAGGATTTTGTTCCAAAACTGAGCAAAAGCGGCGATTCTGTGCTCGAAACGCACGTTTTCTGCCAGATGGAGCAATTGGGAGCGTGGAACGCACGTTTTGTACCAAAACTGAGCAAAAGCGGCGATTCTGTGCACGAAACCGCACGTATCATGCGAGAACAGAGCAAAAGCGGCGATTCTGTGCACGAAACGCTCGTTTTGTTCCAAAACTGAGCAAAAACGGCGATTCTGTGCACGATACGCACGTTCTGTTGCAAAACTGAGCAAAACGGCTATTCTATGCACGAAACGGTCGTTTTGTGCCAAAACTGAGCAAAAGCGGCGATTCTATGCACGAAACGCACGTATTGTGCCAAAACTGAGCAAAAGCGGCGATTCTATGCACGAAACGCACGTTTTGTTGCAAAACTGAGCAAAAACGGCGATTCTGTGCACGATACGCACGTTCTGTTGCAAAACTGAGCAAAACGGCTATTCTATGCACGAAACGGTCGTTTTGTGCCAAAACTGAGCAAAAGCGGCGATTCTATGCACGAAACGCACGTATTGTGCCAAAACTGAGCAAAAGCGGCGATTCTATGCTCGAAATGCACGTTTTGTGCCAAAACTGAGCAAAAGCGGCGATTCTGTGCACGAAACGCACGTATTGTGCCAAAACTGAGCAATAGCGGCGATTCTATGCTCGAAATGCACGTTTTGTGCCAAAACTGAGCAAAAGCGGCGATTCTGTGCACAAAACGCTTGTTTTTTGCCAAAACTGAGCAATAGCGGCGATTCTGTGCACGAAACTCACACTTTGTGCCAAAACTGAGCAAAAGCGGCGATTCTATGCACGAAAAGCACGTTTTGTGCCAAAACTGAGCAAAAGCGGCGATTCTGTGCACGAAACGCATGTTTTGTGCCAGAAGGAGCAATTGGGAGCGTGGAACGCACGTTTTGTACCATAACTGAGCAAAAGCGGCGTTTCTATGCACGAAAGGCTCGATTTGTGCCAAAACTGAGCAAAAGCGGCGTTTCTATGCACGAAAGGCTCGATTTGTGCCAAAACTGAGCAAAAGCGGCGATTCTGTGCACGAAACGCACGTTTGGTGCCAGAAGGAGAAATTGGATGGGTGAGACGCACGTTTTGTACCAAAGCTGAGCAAAAGCGGCGATTCTGTGCACGAAACGCACGATTTGTGAAAGAAGGAGCAATTCGGAGCGTGAAACGCACGTTTTGTGCCAAAACTGAACAAATGCGGCGACTCTGTTCACGTACCGCACGTTTTGTACCAAAACTGAGAAAAAGCGGCGATTCTGTGCACGAAACCGCAAGTTTTGTGCGAGAACTGAGCATAAGCGGCGATTCTGTGCACGAAACGCACGTTTTGTGCCAGAAGGAGCAATTGGGTACGTGAAACGCACGTTTTGTGATCAAACTGAGCAAAAGTGGTGATTTTGTGCACGAAACGCAGGATTTTGTTCCAAAACTGAGCAAAAACGGCGATTCTGTGCACGAAACACACGTTTTGTGCCACAACTGAGCAAAAGCGGCGATTCTGTGCACGAAACGCTCGTTCTGTTCCATAACTGAGCAAAAGCAGCGATTCTGTGAACGAACCCACGTTTTGTGCCAAAGCTGTGCAAAAGCGGCGAGTCTGTGCACGAAACGCACGTTTTGCTGCAAAATTTAGCAAAAGCGGCGATTCTGTGCACGAAACTCACACTTTGTGCCAAAACTGAGCAAAAGCGGCGATTCTATGCTCGAAAAGCACGTTTTGTGCCAAAGCTGAGCAAAAGCGGCGATTCTGTTCACGAAACGCAGGATTTTGTTCCAAAACTGAGCAAAAGCGGCGATTCTGTGCTCGAAACGCACGTTTTCTGCCAGATGGAGCAATTGGGAGCGTGGAACGCACGTTTTGTACCAAAACTGAGCAAAAGCGGCGATTCTGTGCACGAAACCGCACGTATCATGCGAGAACAGAGCAAAAGCGGCGATTCTGTGCACGAAACGCTCGTTTTGTTCCAAAACTGAGCAAAAACGGCGATTCTGTGCACGATACGCACGTTCTGTTGCAAAACTGAGCAAAACGGCTATTCTATGCACGAAACGGTCGTTTTGTGCCAAAACTGAGCAAAAGCGGCGATTCTATGCACGAAACGCACGTATTGTGCCAAAACTGAGCAAAAGCGGCGATTCTATGCACGAAACGCACGTTTTGTTGCAAAACTGAGCAAAAACGGCGATTCTGTGCACGATACGCACGTTCTGTTGCAAAACTGAGCAAAACGGCTATTCTATGCACGAAACGGTCGTTTTGTGCCAAAACTGAGCAAAAGCGGCGATTCTATGCACGAAACGCACGTATTGTGCCAAAACTGAGCAAAAGCGGCGATTCTATGCTCGAAATGCACGTTTTATGCCAAGAGGAGCAATTCGGTGCGTGGAACGCACGTTTTCTGCCAAAACTGAGCAAAAGCGGCGATTCTGTGCACGAAACGCACGTTATGTGCCAAAAGGAGAAATTCGGGGCGTAAAACGCACGTTTTGTGCCAAAGCTGAGCAAATGCGGCGATTTTATTCACGAATCGCACGTTTTATGCCAAGACCAGCAATTCGGTGGGTGGAACGCACGTTTTGTGCCAAAACTGAGCAAAAGCCGCGATTCTGTGCACGAAACACAGGATTTGTGCCAGAACTGAGCAAAAGCGACGATTCTGTGCCGAAACGCACGTTGTATGCCAAGAGGAGCATTTCGGTGCATGGAACGCACGTTTTGTGCCAAAACTTAGCAAAATCCGCGATTCTGTGCACGAAACGCACGTTTTATTGCAAAACTGAGCAAAAGCGGCGATTCTATGCACGAAACGCACGTATTGTGCCAAAACTGAGCAAAAGCGGCGATTCTATGCTCGAAATGCACGTTTTGAACCAAAACTGAGCATAAGCGGCGGTTCTCTGCACGAAACGCAGGTTTTGTGCCAAAACTGAGCAAAAGCGGCGATTCTCTGCACGAAACGCACGTTTTATGCCAAGAGGAGCAATTCGGTGCGTGGAACGCACGTTTTCTGCCAAAACTGAGCAAAAGCGGCGATTCTGTGCACGAAACGCACGTTATGTTGCAAAGCTGAGTAAAAACGGCGATTCTGTGCACGAAACGCACGTTTTGTGCTAAAACTGAGCAAAAGCGACGATTCTGCGCACGAAACACGGGATTTGTGCCAAAACTGAGCAAAAGCGGCGATTCTGAGCACGAAACGCACGTTTTGTGCCAAAACTGAGCAAAAGCGCCGATTCTGTGCACGAAACGCGCGTATTGTGCCGAAACTGAGCCAAAGCGGCGATTCTGTTCACGAAACGCACGTTATGTGCCAATAGGAGAAATTCGGAACGTAAAACGCACGTTTTGTGCCAAAACTGAGCAAAAGCGGCGATTCTGAGCACGAAACGCACGTTTTGTGCCAAAACTGAGCAAAAGCGCCGATTCTGCGCACGAAACGCGCGTATTGTGCCAAAACTGAGCCAAAGCGGCGATTCTGTTCACGAAACGTACGTTATGTGCCAATAGGAGAAATTCGGAACGTAAAACGCACGTTTTGTGCGAAAACTGAGCAAAAGCGGCGACTTTATGCACGAAACGCACTTTTTATGAAAAGAGGAGCAATTCGGAGCGTGGAACGCACGTTTTGTGCCAAAACTGAGCAGAAGCGGCGATTCTGAGCACGAAACGCACGTTTTGTGCCAAAACTGAGCAAAAGCGCCAATTCTGTGCACGAACCGCACGTATTGTGCCAAAACTAAGCCAAAGCGGCGATTCTGTTCACGAAACGCACATTATGTGCCATAAGGAGAAATTCGGAGCGTAAAACGCACGTTTTGTGCCAAAACGGTGCAAAAGCGGCGATTTTGTGCACGAAACGCACGTTTTGTTGCAAAGCTGAGTAAAAACGGCGATTCTGTGCACGAAACGCACGTTTTGTGCCAAAACTGAGCAAAAGCGCCGATTCTGTGCACGAAACGCGCGTCTTGTGCCAAAACTGAGCCAAAGCGGCGATTCTGTTCACGAAACGCACGTTATGTGCCATAAGCAGAAATTCGGAGCGTAAAACGCACGTTTTGTGCCAAAACTGAGCGAAAGCGGCGATTTTATGCACGAAACGAACGTTTTATGAAAAGATGAGCAATTCGGAGCGTGGAACGCACGTTTTGTGCCAAAACTGAGCAAATGCGGCGATTCTGTGCACGAAACGCACGTGTTGCGCCAAAACTGAGCAAAAGAGGCGATTCTATGCACGAAACGCACGTATTGTGCCAAAACTGAGCAAAAGCGGCGATTCTATGCTCGAAATGCACGTTTTGAACCAAAACTGAGCAAAAGCGGCGATTCTGTGCACGAAACGCACGTTTTGTTGCAAAACTGTGCAAAAACGGCGATTCTGTGCACGATACGCACGTTCTGCTGCAAAACTGAGCAAAAGCGGCGATTCTGTGCACGATACACACGTTCTGTTGCAAAACTGAGCAAAACGGCTATTCTATGCACGAAACGGTCGTTTTGTGCCAAAACTGAGCAAAAGCGGCGATTCTATGCACGAAACGCACGTATTGTGCCAAAACTGAGCAAAAGCGGCGATTCTATGCTCGAAATGCACGTTTTGTGCCAAAACTGAGCAAAAGCGGCGATTCTGTGCACGAAACGCACGTTTTGAACCAAAACTGAGCAAAAGCGGCGATTCTGTGCACGAAACGCACGTTTTGTTGCAAAACTGAGCAAAAACGGCGATTCTGTGCACGATACGCACGTTCTGTTGCAAAACTGAGCAAAAGCGGCGATTATATGCACGAAAAGCACGTTTTGTGCCAAAACCGAGCATAAGCGGCGATTCTCTGCACGAAACGCACGTTTTATGCCAAGAGGAGCAATTCGGTGCGTGGAACGCACGTTTTCTGCCAAAACTGAGCAAAAGCGGCGATTCTGTGCACGAAACGCACGTTATGTGCCAAAAGGAGAAATTCGGGGCGTAAAACGCACGTTTTGTGCCAAAGCTGAGCAAATGCGGCGATTTTATTCACGAATCGCACGTTTTATGCCAAGACCAGCAATTCGGTGGGTGGAACGCACGTTTTGTGCCAAAACTGAGCAAAAGCCGCGATTCTGTGCACGAAACACAGGATTTGTGCCAGAACTGAGCAAAAGCGACGATTCTGTGCCGAAACGCACGTTGTATGCCAAGAGGAGCATTTCGGTGCATGGAACGCACGTTTTGTGCCAAAACTTAGCAAAATCCGCGATTCTGTGCACGAAACGCACGTTTTATTGCAAAACTGAGCAAAAGCGGCGATTCTATGCACGAAACGCACGTTTTATGCCAAGAGGAGCAATTCGGTGCGTGGAACGCACGTTTTCTGCCAAAACTGAGCAAAAGCGGCGATTCTGTGCACGAAACGCACGTATTGTGCCAAAACTGAGCAAAAGCGCCGATTCTGTTCACGAAACGCACATTATGTGCCATAAGGAGAAATTCGGAGCGTAAAACGCACGTTTTGTGCCAAAACGGTGCAAAAGCGGCGATTTTGTGCACGAAACGCACGTTATGTTGCAAAGCTGAGTAAAAGCGGCGATTCTGAGCACGAAACGCACGTTTTGTGCCAAAACTGAGCAAAAGCGCCGATTCTGTGCACGAAACGCGCGTCTTGTGCCAAAACTGAGCCAAAGCGGCGATTCTGTTCACGAAACGCACGTTATGTGCCATAAGCAGAAATTCGGAGCGTAAAACGCACGTTTTGTGCCAAAACTGAGCGAAAGCGGCGATTTTATGCACGAAACGAACGTTTTATGAAAAGATGAGCAATTCGGAGCGTGGAACGCACGTTTTGTGCCAAAACTGAGCAAATGCGGCGATTCTGTGCACGAAACGCACGTGTTGCGCCAAAACTGAGCAAAAGCGGCGATTCTATGCACGAAACGCACGTATTGTGCCAAAACTGAGCAAAAGCGGCGATTCTATGCTCGAAATGCACGTTTTGAACCAAAACTGAGCAAAAGCGGCGATTCTGTGCACGAAACGCACGTTTTGTTGCAAAACTGTGCAAAAACGGCGATTCTGTGCACGATACGCACGTTCTGCTGCAAAACTGAGCAAAAGCGGCGATTCTGTGCACGATACACACGTTCTGTTGCAAAACTGAGCAAAACGGCTATTCTATGCACGAAACGGTCGTTTTGTGCCAAAACTGAGCAAAAGCGGCGATTCTATGCACGAAACGCACGTATTGTGCCAAAACTGAGCAAAAGCGGCGATTCTATGCTCGAAATGCACGTTTTGTGCCAAAACTGAGCAAAAGCGGCGATTCTGTGCACGAAACGCACGTTTTGAACCAAAACTGAGCAAAAGCGGCGATTCTGTGCACGAAACGCACGTTTTGTTGCAAAACTGAGCAAAAACGGCGATTCTGTGCACGATACGCACGTTCTGTTGCAAAACTGAGCAAAAGCGGCGATTATATGCACGAAAAGCACGTTTTGTGCCAAAACCGAGCATAAGCGGCGATTCTCTGCACGAAACGCACGTTTTATGCCAAGAGAAGCAATTCGGTGCGTGGAACGCACGTTTTCTGCCAAAACTGAGCAAAAGCGGCGATTCTGTGCACGAAACGCACGTTATGTGCCAAAAGGAGAAATTCGGGGCGTAAAACGCACGTTTTGTGCCAAAGCTGAGCAAATGCGGCGATTTTATTCACGAATCGCACGTTTTATGCCAAGACCAGCAATTCGGTGGGTGGAACGCACGTTTTGTGCCAAAACTGAGCAAAAGCCGCGATTCTGTGCACGAAACACAGGATTTGTGCCAGAACTGAGCAAAAGCGACGATTCTGTGCCGAAACGCACGTTGTATGCCAAGAGGAGCATTTCGGTGCATGGAACGCACGTTTTGTGCCAAAACTTAGCAAAATCCGCGATTCTGTGCACGAAACGCACGTTTTATTGCAAAACTGAGCAAAAGCGGCGATTCTATGCACGAAACGCACGTATTGTGCCAAAACTGAGCAAAAGCGGCGATTCTATGCTCGAAATGCACGTTTTGAACCAAAACTGAGCATAAGCGGCGGTTCTCTGCACGAAACGCAGGTTTTGTGCCAAAACTGAGCAAAAGCGGCGATTCTGTGCACGAAACGCACGTTTTGTGCCAAAACTGAGCAAAAGCGGCGATTCTGAGCACGAAACGCGCGTATTGTGCAAAAACTGAGCAAAAGCGCCGATTCTGTTCACGAAACGCACATTTTGTGCCATAAGGAGAAATTCGGAGCGTAAAACGCACGTTTTGTGCCAAAACCGTGCAAAAGCGGCGATTTTGTGCACGAAACGCACGTTATGTTGCAAAGCTGAGTAAAAACGGCGATTCTGTGCACGAAACGCACGTTTTGTGCTAAAACTGAGCAAAAGCGACGATTCTACGCACGAAACACGGGATTTGTGCCAAAACTGAGCAAAAGCGGCGATTCTGAGCACGAAACGCACGTTTTGTGCCAAAACTGAGCAAAAGCCGCGATTCTGTGCACGAAACGCACGTTTTATTGCAAAACTGAGCAAAAGCGGCGATTCTATGCACGAAACGCACGTATTGTGCCAAAACTGAGCAAAAGCGGCGATTCTATGCTCGTAATGCACGTTTTGAACCAAAACTGAGCGTAAGCGCCGATTCTGTGCACGAAACGCGCGTATTGTGCCAAAACTGAGCATAAGCGGCGATTCTGTTCCCGAAACGCACATTATGTGCCATAAGGAGAAATTCGGAGCGTAAAACGCACGTTTTGTGCCAAAACGGTGCAAAAGCGGCGATTTTGTGCACGAAACGCACGTTATGTTGCAAAGCTGAGTAAAAACGGCGATTCTGTGCACGAAACGCACGTTTTGTGCTAAAACTGAGCAAAAGCGACGATTCTGCGCACGAAACACGGGATTTGTGCCAAAACTGAGCAAAAGCGGCGATTCTGAGCACGAAACGCACGTTTTGTGCCAAAACTGAGCAAAAGCGCCGATTCTGTGCACGAAACGCGCGTATTGTGCCAAAACTGAGCCAAAGCGGCGATTCTGTTCACGAAACGCACGTTATGTGCCATAAGAAGAAATTCGGAGTGTAAAACGCACGTTTTGTGCCAAAACTGAGCAAAAGCGGCGATTTTATGCACGAAACGCGCGTTTTAGGCCGACAGGAGCAAATCGGTGCGTGGGACGCACGTTTTCTGCCAAAACTGAGCAAAAGCGGCGATTCTGTGCACGAAACGCACGTTTTGTGCCAAAACTGAGCAAAAGCGCCGATTCTGTGCACGAAACGCGCGTATTGTGCCAAAACTGAGCAAAAGCGGCGATTCTGTTCCCGAAACGCACATTATGTGCCATAAGGAGAAATTCGGAGCGTAAAACGCACGTTTTGTGCCAAAACGGTGCAAAAGCGGCGATTTTGTGCACGAAACGCACGTTATGTTGCAAAGCTGAGTAAAAACGGCGATTCTGTGCACGAAACGCACGTTTTGTGCTAAAACTGAGCAAAAGCGACGATTCTGCGCACGACACGCACGTTTTGCGATAGAAGGAGCAATTGGGAGCGTGGAACGCACGTTCTGTACCAAAACTGGGCAAAAGTGGCGATTCTGTGCGCGAAACACACGTATTGTGCCAAGACTGAGCTGGAGCGGCGATTCTGTGCTCGAAACACACGCTTTTTGCCAAAACTGAGCAAAAGCGGCGATTCCGAGCACGAAACGCACATTTTGTGCCAAAACTGAGCACAAGCGGCGATTCTGTGCACGAAACACGGGATTTGTTCCAAAACTGAGCAAAAGCGGCGATTCTGAGCACGAAACGCACGTTTTGTGCTTAAACTGAGCAAAAGCGCCGATTCTGTGCACGAAACGCGCGTATTGTGCCAAAACTGAGAAAAAGCGGCGATTCTGTTCACGAAACGCACGTTATGTGCCATAAGCAGAAATTCGGAGCGTAAAACGCACGTTTTGTGCCAAAACGGTGCAAAAGCGGCGATTTTGTGCACGAAACGCACGTTATGTTGCAAAGCTGAGTAAAAGCGGCGATTCTGAGCACGAAACGCACGTTTTGTGCCAAAACTGAGCAAAAGCGCCGATTCTGTGCACGAAACGCGCGTCTTGTGCCAAAACTGAGCCAAAGCGGCGATTCTGTTCACGAAACGCACGTTATGTGCCATAAGCAGAAATTCGGAGCGTAAAACGCACGTTTTGTGCCAAAACTGAGCGAAAGCGGCGATTTTATGCACGAAACGAACGTTTTATGAAAAGATGAGCAATTCGGAGCGTGGAACGCACGTTTTGTGCCAAAACTGAGCAAATGCGGCGATTCTGTGCACGAAACGCACGTGTTGCGCCAAAACTGAGCAAAAGCGGCGATTCTATGCACGAAACGCACGTATTGTGCCAAAACTGAGCAAAAGCGGCGATTCTATGCTCGAAATGCACGTTTTGAACCAAAACTGAGCAAAAGCGGCGATTCTGTGCACGAAACGCACGTTTTGTTGCAAAACTGTGCAAAAACGGCGATTCTGTGCACGATACGCACGTTCTGCTGCAAAACTGAGCAAAAGCGGCGATTCTGTGCACGATACACACGTTCTGTTGCAAAACTGAGCAAAACGGCTATTCTATGCTCGAAATGCACGTTTTGTGCCAAAACTGAGCAAAAGCGGCGATTCTGTGCACGAAACGCACGTTTTGAACCAAAACTGAGCAAAAGCGGCGATTCTGTGCACGAAACGCACGTTTTGTTGCAAAACTGAGCAAAAACGGCGATTCTGTGCACGATACGCACGTTCTCTTGCAAAACTGAGCAAAAGCGGCGATTATATGCACGAAAAGCACGTTTTGTGCCAAAACCGAGCATAAGCGGCGATTCTCTGCACGAAACGCACGTTTTATGCCAAGAGAAGCAATTCGGTGCGTGGAACGCACGTTTTCTGCCAAAACTGAGCAAAAGCGGCGATTCTGTGCACGAAACGCACGTTATGTGCCAAAAGGAGAAATTCGGGGCGTAAAACGCACGTTTTGTGCCAAAGCTGAGCAAATGCGGCGATTTTATTCACGAATCGCACGTTTTATGCCAAGACCAGCAATTCGGTGGGTGGAACGCACGTTTTGTGCCAAAACTGAGCAAAAGCCGCGATTCTGTGCACGAAACACAGGATTTGTGCCAGAACTGAGCAAAAGCGACGATTCTGTGCCGAAACGCACGTTGTATGCCAAGAGGAGCATTTCGGTGCATGGAACGCACGTTTTGTGCCAAAACTTAGCAAAATCCGCGATTCTGTGCACGAAACGCACGTTTTATTGCAAAACTGAGCAAAAGCGGCGATTCTATGCACGAAACGCACGTATTGTGCCAAAACTGAGCAAAAGCGGCGATTCTATGCTCGAAATGCACGTTTTGAACCAAAACTGAGCATAAGCGGCGGTTCTCTGCACGAAACGCAGGTTTTGTGCCAAAACTGAGCAAAAGCGGCGATTCTGTGCACGAAACGCACGTTTTGTGCCAAAACTGAGCAAAAGCGGCGATTCTGAGCACGAAACGCGCGTATTGTGCAAAAACTGAGCAAAAGCGCCGATTCTGTTCACGAAACGCACATTTTGTGCCATAAGGAGAAATTCGGAGCGTAAAACGCACGTTTTGTGCCAAAACGGTGCAAAAGCGGCGATTTTGTGCACGAAACGCACGTTATGTTGCAAAGCTGAGTAAAAACGGCGATTCTGTGCACGAAACGCACGTTTTGTGCTAAAACTGAGCAAAAGCGACGATTCTACGCACGAAACACGGGATTTGTGCCAAAACTGAGCAAAAGCGGCGATTCTGAGCACGAAACGCACGTTTTGTGCCAAAACTGAGCAAAAGCCGCGATTCTGTGCACGAAACGCACGTTTTATTGCAAAACTGAGCAAAAGCGGCGATTCTATGCACGAAACGCACGTATTGTGCCAAAACTGAGCAAAAGCGGCGATTCTATGCTCGTAATGCACGTTTTGAACCAAAACTGAGCGTAAGCGCCGATTCTGTGCACGAAACGCGCGTATTGTGCCAAAACTGAGCATAAGCGGCGATTCTGTTCCCGAAACGCACATTATGTGCCATAAGGGGAAATTCGGAGCGTAAAACGCACGTTTTGTGCCAAAACGGTGCAAAAGCGGCGATTTTGTGCACGAAACGCACGTTATGTTGCAAAGCTGAGTAAAAACGGCGATTCTGTGCACGAAACGCACGTTTTGTGCTAAAACTGAGCAAAAGCGACGATTCTGCGCACGAAACACGGGATTTGTGCCAAAACTGAGCAAAAGCGGCGATTCTGAGCACGAAACGCACGTTTTGTGCCAAAACTGAGCAAAAGCGCCGATTCTGTGCACGAAACGCGCGTATTGTGCCAAAACTGAGCCAAAGCGGCGATTCTGTTCACGAAACGCACGTTATGTGCCATAAGAAGAAATTCGGAGTGTAAAACGCACGTTTTGTGCCAAAACTGAGCAAAAGCGGCGATTTTATGCACGAAACGCGCGTTTTAGGCCGACAGGAGCAAATCGGTGCGTGGGACGCACGTTTTCTGCCAAAACTGAGCAAAAGCGGCGATTCTGTGCACGAAACGCACGTTTTGTGCCAAAACTGAGCAAAAGCGCCGATTCTGTGCACGAAACGCGCGTATTGTGCCAAAACTGAGCAAAAGCGGCGATTCTGTTCCCGAAACGCACGTTATGTGCCATAAGCAGAAATTCGGAGCGTAAAACGCACGTTTTGTGCCAAAACTGAGCAAAAGCGGCGATTTTATGCACGAAACGCGCGTTTTATGAAAAGAGGAGCAATTCGGAGCGTGTCACGCACGTTTTGTGCCAAAACTGAGCAAAAGCGGCGATTCTGTGCACGAAACGCACGTGGTGCGCCAAAACTGATCAAAAGCGGCGATTCTGTGCACGAAACGCACGTTTTGTGCCAGAAGGAGTAATACTGTCCGTGGAACGCACGTTTTGTCCGAAAACTGAGCAAAAGCGGCGATTCTGTGCCGAAACGCACGTTGTATGCCAAGAGGAGCAATTCGGTGCATGGAACGCACGTTTTGTGCCAAAACTTAGCAAAAGCGGCGATTCTATGCTCGTAATGCACGTTTTGAACCAAAACTGAGCGTAAGCGGCGGTTCTCTGCACGAAACGCACGTATTGTGCCAAAACTGAGCAATAGCGGCGATTCTATGCTCGAAATGCACGTTTTGTGCCAAAACTGCGCAAAAGCGGCGATTCTGTGCACGAAACGCACGTTATGTGCCAAAAGGAGAAATTCGGAGCGTGGAACGCACGTTTTCTGCCAAAACTGAGCAAAAGCGGCGATTCTGTGCACGAAACGCACGTTTTGTGCCAAAACTGAGCAAAAGCGGCGATTCTGAGCACGAAACGCACGTTTTGTGCCAAAACTGAGCAAAAGCGCAGATTCTGCGCACGAAACGTGCGTATTGTGCCAAAACTGAGCAAAAGCGGCGATTCTATGCTCGAAATGCACGTTTTGAACCAAAACTGAGCATAAGCGGCGGTTCTCTGCACGAAACGCAGGTTTTGTGCCAAAACTGAGCAAAAGCGGCGATTCTGTTCACGAAACGCACGTTATGTGCCATAAGCAGAAATTCGGAGCGTAAAACGCACGTTTTGTGCCAAAACTGAGCGAAAGCGGCGATTTTATGCACGAAACGCACGTTTTATGAAAAGAGGAGCAATTCGGAGCGTGGAACGCACGTTTTGTGCCAAAGCTGAGCAAAAGCGGCGATGCTGTGCACGAAACGCACGTGTTGCGCCAAAACTGAGCAAAAGCGGCGATTCTATGCACGAAACGCACGTATTGTGCCAAAACTGAGCAAAAGCGGCGATTCTATGCTCGAAATGCACGTTTTGAACCAGAACTGAGCATAAGCGGCGGTTCTCTGCACGAAACGCACGTCTTGTGGCAAATCTGAGCAAACGCGGCGATTCTGTGCACGAAACGCACGTTTTGTACCAAAATTGAGCAAAAGCGGCGATTCTATGCACGAAACGCACGTTCTGTTGCAAAACTGAGCAAAACGGCGATTCTGTGCACGAAACGGTCGTTTTGTGCCAAAACTGAGCAAAAGCGGCGATTCTATGCACGAAACGCACGTATTGTGCCAAAACTGAGCAAAAGCGGCGATTCTATGCTCGAAATGCACGTTTTGAACCAAAACTGAGCATAAGCGGCGAATCTGTGCACGAAACGCACGTTTTGTGCCAAAACTGAGCAAAAGCGGCGATTCTGTTCACGAATCGCACGTTTTATGCCAAGACGAGCAATTCGGTGCGTGGAACGCACGTTTTGTGCCAAAACTGAGCAAAAGCCGCGATTCTGTGCACGAAACACAGGATTTGTGCCAGAACTGAGCAAAAGCGACGGTTCTGTGCCGAAACACGTTTTGCGCCAAGACTGAGCAGAATTGGCGATTTTGTGTGAGAAACACGCTTTTTGCCAAAACTGAGCAAAAGCGGCGGTCTGTGCACGAAACGCACGTTTTTTGCCAAAAGGAGCGATTCGGTGCACGAAACGCACGTTTTGTGCCAAAACTGAGCAAAACCGGCGATTCTGTACACGAAACTCACGTTTGGTGCCAGAAGGAGCAATTGGGTGCGTGAAACGCACGTTTTGTGCCAAAACTGAGCAAAAGCCGCGATTCTGTGCACGAAACACAGGATTTGTGCCAGAACTGAGCAAAAGCGACGATTCTGTGCCGAAACACGTTTTGCGCCAAGACTGACCAGAATTGGCGATTTTGTGTGAGAAACACGCTTTTTGCCAAAACTGAGCAAAAGCGGCGGTCTGTGCACGAAACGCACGTTTTTTGCCAAAAGGAGCGATTCGGTGCACGAAACGCACGTTTTGTTCCAAAACTGAGCAAAACCGGCGATTCTGTTCACGAAACTCACGTTTGGTGCCAGAAGGAGCAATTGGGTGCGTGAAACGCACGTTTTGTACCAAAACTGAGCAATAGCGGAGATTCTGCGCACGAAACCGCACGTTTTCTGCGAGAACGGAGTAAATGCGGCGATTCTGTGCACGAAACAAGGGATTTGTGCCAAAACCGAGCAGAAGCAGCGATGTGTGCACGAAACGCTCGCTTTCTGTAAAAACTGATCAAAAGCGGCGATCCTGTTCACGAAACGCAAGTTATGTGCCAAAAGGAGAAATTCGGGGCGTAAAACGCACGTTTTGTGCCAAAGCTGAGCAAATGCGGCGATTTTATTCACGAATCGCACGTTTTATTCCAAGACGAGCAATACGGTGCATGAAACGCATGTTTTGTCCGAAAACTGAGCAAAAGCGGCGATTCTGTGCACGAAACGAACGCTTTGTGCCAAAACTGAGCAAAAGCGGCGATCCTATTCTCGAAACGCACGTTCTGTGCTAAAACTGAACAAAAGCGGCGATTCTCTGCACGAAACGCACGTGTTGCGGCTAAACTGAACAGAACCGGCGATTCTGTGCACGAAACGAACGTTTGGTGCCAGAAGGAGCAATTGGGTGCGTGAAACGCACGTTTTGTACCAAAGCTGAGCAAAAGCGCCGATTCTGTGCACAAAACCGCACGTTTTGTGCGAGAACTGAGCATAAGCGGCGATTCTGTGCACGAAACGAACGTTTGGTGCCAGAAGGAGCTATTGGGTGCGTGAACCGCACGTTTTGTACCAAAGCTGAGCAAAAGCGGCGATTCTGTGCACGAAACCGCACGTTCTGTGCGAGAACTGAGCATAAGCGGCGATTCTGTGCCCGAAACGCAGGTTTTGATCCAAAACTGAGCAAAAGCGGCGATTCTGTGCACGAAACGCACGTTTTGTTGCAAAAATGAGCAAAAACGGCGATTCTGTGCACGAAACGCACGTTTTGTGCCAAAAGTGAGCAAAAGCGGCGATTCTGAGCACGAAACGCACGTTATGTGCCAAAACTGAGCAAAAGCGGCGATTCTGTGCACGAAAGACACGTTTTGTTGCAAAACTGAGCAAAAACGGCGATTCTGTGCTCGAAATGCACGTTTTGTGCCAAAACTGAGCAAAAGCGTCGATTCTGTTCACGAAACGCATGTCGCGTGCCAAAAGGAGAATTTCGGAGCGTAACACGCACGTTTTGTGCCAAAACTGAGTAAAAGCGGCGATTTTGTGCACGAAACGCACATTTAATGCCAAGAGGAGCAATTCGGCGCGTGGAACGCACGTTTTGTGCGAAAACTGAGAAAAAACGGCGATTCTGTGCACGAAACGCACGTTTTGTTGCAAAACTGAGCAAAAGCGGCGATTCTGTGCACGAAACGCAAGTTCTGTGCCAAAACCGAACAAAAGCGGCGACTCTATGCACGAATCGCTCGTTTTGTGCCAAAACTGAGCAAAATTGGCGATTCTGTGTACGAAACGCACGGTTTGTGCCAAAACTGAGCAAAAGCGGCGATTCTGTGCACGAAACCGCACGTTTTGTGCGAGAACTGAGCATAAGCGGCGATTATGTGCACGAAACGCTGGTTTTGATCCAAAACTGAGCAAAAGCGGCGATTCTGTGCACGAAACGCACGTTTAGAGCCAAAACTGAGCATAAGAGGCGATTCCGTGCACGAAACGCACGTTTATTGCCAAAACTGTGCAAAAGCGCCGATTCTGTGCACGAAACGCACGTATTGTGCCAGAACTGAGCAAAATCGGCGATTCTATGCTCGAAATGCACGTTTTGGGCCAAAACTGAGCAAAAGCGGCGATTCTGTGCACGAAACGCACGTGTTGCGCCAAAACTGTTCAAAAGCGTCGTTTCTGTTCACGAAACTCACGATTGGTGCCAGAAGGAGCAATTGGGTGCGTGAAACGCACGTTTTGTACCAAAGCTGAGCAAAAGCGGCGATTCTGTTCACGGAACCGCACGTTTTGTGCGAGAACTGAGCATAAGCGGCGATTCTGTGCACGAAACGCAGGTTTTGATCCAAAACTGAGCAAAAGCGGCGATTCTGTGCACGAAACGCAAGTTTTATGCCAAGAGGAGCAATTCGGTGCGTGGAACGCACGTTTTGTGCCAAATCTGAGCAAAAGCGGCGATTCTGTGCACGAAACGCACGTTTTGTGCCAAAACTGAGCAAAAACGGCGATTCTGTGCACGAAACGCACGTTTTGTTCCAAAGCTGAGCAAAAGCTACGATTCTGTTCACGAAACGCACATTTTGAGCCAAAACTGAGCAAAAACGGCGGTTCTGTGCACGAAACGCACGTTTTGTGCCAAAAGTGAACAAAAACGGCGACTCTGTGCACGAAACGCTCGTTTTGTGCCAAAACTGAGCAAAAGCGACGATTCTGTTCACGAAACGCTCGTTTTGTGCCAGAAGGAGCAATACGGTCCGTGAAACGCACGTTTTGTCGAAAAACTGTGTGTAGTGTATTGGGGTGGTTCAAACACACGAATATGTACTTAACTCATTATAAGTATATTAAACATGATATGGATAATACACGGATAACTCTCGTGACGGTCTCTAGGTAACTAACTAACTTCTACGCTGTAGACACAATACGCAACAATGGACGCGCCCGAAATCGGCAACCCTGGCGCGCTCTCCAGCGTCGATATATCACAACTTCCCCCCTTTTTATTTTTCACCATTACTGCTTCTTTTTTAATCGTTCGGAACGACGCTCTACCTTTGACTCATTTACAGGCACATCCTTGATCTTAGAATTACCATTGCCTCGCGGAATAAATCGAATGATCTGATCGACGTGTCGCTTCCAAACCCTTCCGTCATCGATCTCCACCCTAAACGTTAACGGAGATAGCTTTTTTACAATTTTACCTTGAATGCGGTTGTTATTACGCACACCAAAATCATCTACCATTACGATGTCGCCAATTTGGAAATCAACACTTCGACTACCTCCTTTGCTTGCTACTTGTGCCAACTGCTTATCGTTAACATGATCGCATACGTCTGGTTTTAATAAATCGAATCGCGTTCTTAACTCACGCTTATACATCATGTACGCTGGTGTTCTTCCCGTGGTACAATGCTCTGTCGATCTATAATCGAACAAGAAGAGATTTATCGCATATTCGAGCGACTTTCCGCTGTTAACAATTTTATCAACTTTGTCTTTAAACGTTTCAACGAAATTTTCAGCCGCGCCGTTCGTCGCAGGATGATGCGGTGCCGTGAAGGTTTGCTTAATGCCGTTATTTTTACAAAACTCCTGAAATTCTGTACTTGTATACTGTCTATCGTTATCGCTAACCAAATGTCTCGGAAGACCAAATCGAGCCAATACTTTCTTGAATGCTTCGATTACCCTCGGTGCCTGCGTACATTTCTGCATATCTATAATTTCAGGCCACTTCGAGTATGCGTCAATAATTAACATAAACATATGTCCTTGAAATGGACCTAGGAAGTCGGTATGAATTCTACTCCAACATCTGTCAGGATACGGCCACGGTGTCAACGGAACGTTCGCAGGTTTCTTTCTCTCTTGCACACACACTTTACATGCTGCCGCAACATCCTCAATGTCTTTATCAATATTCGGCCACCACACGTATGATCTTGCCAGCATCTTCATCTTCACTATGCCGAAATGAGATGCGTGTATTTCCCGTAACACACACTGTTGCACTGATTCTGGTATCACAACTCTGTACCCCCACAATAGACACTCCCTTTCCACCGTTAACTCGTCCCGTTTTACATAGAATTTTTTCTCATACTCGCTCATTTCACTCGCGCTTGGCCAAGTACCCCTGACATATTGAATTATCCTATTTAACGCTTTGTCCCGTTTCGTTTCCTTTGCAATTTCTACCGCGTTTAACGTTTCTAACTCTTCCTCCACATAATTGATCGCAGTGAATTCATGATAAAAAACTGGAGTGGAATCGTGGACCGGAAGTCGTGAGAGAGCATCACAGTTACCGTTCTGCTCGGATCTAATGTACTCAATTTTATACACAAATCTAGAAAGAAAATAAGCCCATCTTTGTAATCTACTTGCTATTGTTAATGGGATTTCTTGCGTAGGACCAAAAATAAAAATCAAAGGCTTGTGATCAGTTCTTAACGTTATCTCTTTTCCGTAAATATAATTATAGAATTTCTTAAATCCAAATACTATGGCACTCGCCTCCTTATCAATAATTGCACGACTCAACTCCTTTTCAGGAATTATTTTTGATGCATACGCAATCGGTTTTTCTGTCCCATCCCTATACCGATGTGACAATATCGCTGCCAACCCGTACGAAGACGCATCGCACGATAATACAACTTCCTCATCTGGATCAAAGTGTGCCAATACGCGTGATGACACCAATTCTTTTTTCACCCATTTAAATGCTAAGTCGCATTCTTTAGTCCACTTAAATTTATCAACCTTCGCACATTCGTAAAGTGGTTTCAATCTTGTTGCTCTATCGGGTAAAAATCTTGCATAATATGTTATAAGACCAATAAATGAATCTAACTGTTTTTTATCAACTGGTATTGGAGCTTCGATCATTGCGTTAACTTTTGTTTTTGATTTATGTAGCCCGTCTTTGTCTATAACGTAACCTAAAATATCTAATCTTTGTTTGAAGAAGTCGCATTTGTTTATATTAACTTTAAACCCGCAGTTTTCAAGTCGTCGGAACACTGCGTAAAGTGTTTGTAAGTGTTCTTCATCGGTTTTACCAATACAAAAAATATTATCGAGATATGGAATCGCTCCGTCGACTCCCGCTAGACATTGTTCGATTTTTCGCTGAAAATCTCCTGGACCCGATGCGATGCCCTCCGTCATCTTTGTGTATCTGTACAGCCCTTTGTGCGTTATTATCGTTAGTAAATTACGACTACTTTCCTCTACTGGGATTTGCATATACGCGTGCTCTAAATCGATTTGAGAAAAAGTCTTGCCGTTCCTTAATGCTAAGAAAATTTCATCAATTAATGGAATCGGGTGTCGATCTTTAACTAAATTTGGATTCAACGTTAATTTAAAATTACCGCAGATTCTAATAGACCCGTCCGATTTTATCACTGGTACAATCGGTGTTGCCCATTCGCTTACGTCAATTTTCTCAAGATGACGCAATTTAACAAGACGATTAATTTCATTCTCAACTTTACTTGCCAATGTAAACGGCAAATGTCTCGCCTTCAACGCTACTGGCTGTGCATTTTCTTTTAATATTAATTTAAGTGTTCCTTTATTATACATTCCCGGGCCTGGACCAAACAATTTCGGAAATTTATTAGGAAATTCCTTCGTTACATTTACTACATCTATCTTGTTGCAATCGCTAAGGTTATTTGGTATACTCAATGGCAATGGCCATAAGCCGAGTACCTTAAGCCACTGTCTACCGATCAACATCGATCCATCTCGCGTCATTACCCTCATTTTTAATGTCGCTTCGCGATCCCCCAATTTGACATTTAAATTTTCCATAACACCTTTGCTCTCTAACGGGATTTTGCCATACGCGTTTAACGGTGCTGCGCTCGTTATTTTATAATCCGGAAAATATTTATTTTTATCTTTATTTGAGATAATCGCTGCGTACGAGCCCGAATCAATTTCCATATTGTAATTTTTCCCGTTAATTGTTACATTCAAATACATCGGATCCGCTTTTACCATATCGTTTACATTACCGACTGAAGCGCCTGTCGTCTGATCACTGTCCTTAATTTTGTAAAAATCGGATTCTTCTCCGCTCGACGTCTTCACGTGTTGAACTGTTGATTTCTGCGATGATCTACACATCGTTGCTAAATGGCCCTTCATTTTACATGTTTTACACGTGCTGTATCGATGATAGCAGTCCCGTGCCCAATGATTCGGTTTGCCGCAACAATAACATGTTGAACGCCCTGCGCCGTATGACTTTGCGTTATTGTGCGAAGCTCGGTTATCACTATTAACTGCTGTTTTGCTCCTGTATCGCTGTCCTTGCCGATTTCCACGATACGCACCTCTTCCTCGTGTACTTGGAATTAATTGTTTTTGTTTTACCTTTTTGGGATTTGACTGAATTATATTTATACTTGCATTATCAGTCGACTTGACATTAGACATTTTATCAGTTGATGATGCGTTTTTTTCCGCTTCTTCCATGGCAATTGCAATTTTATATGCAGAATCGTATGTTAATTTTTCTTCACGGAACAGAGTTTTTTTTGTCGTATGGTCTTTCAATCCACACACCAATTGGTCTCTCAACGCTATATTTGCGTTGTCGAAATTACAATTTATTGACAAATTTTTTAATCTTGCCGTAAAATCTGCCACTGTTTCCGTCGCTGCTTGATGCGCTTGATAAAATTTGCATCTTTCCATTGTTTCTGACGGTTTGGGATTTAGATGATTTTTCACTAACATCACCAACTCAGCAAATTCTTTTTCACTCGGTTTAGTTGGTGCACACAAATCGCGAATAAGTTTATAAGTATCAGCACTGATTTTAGTTAATAATACGGCCACTTGTTTTTCCGCACTTACGTCGTTTACCATAAAATATAATTCAAGTCTTTCCGTATACAGTTCCCAATCATCTTTTCCTAGCTGGAATTCTAATTTCGCGTTGCCATTATCTCCTGCCATTGTGTGAGTTACCTTTATTTTCTTATTTCCACTAACGACGCACTTTATTTCGTTTTCACCGTTCGCTTCTGTGCTATCGGGTTCCTTCTCCCCCGCGTTAAACTTGTCTATATAGCCTCGCAAAATTTTACGCAGTTTATCAACAGGAGAATTTTCTTCGAAACGCAATCCCAATTGCGTTAAAGTTTCAATTAATTGCGGTTTTGAAAGTTGGTAAATCCACGACTTTTTCAAATAATTGATGAATTCTGTGTTGAATTCAGGACCCGACATTTACCACAATGCAGCGTCGTTTATAATCGTTTACGCCAATTGACAATTTTTATATTATTCGTTTACAGTCAATTAGGAATATCATTTTGTGACACATGCGTAAATATTTAATTATGACCATCCAATTTCTTCCCTAACGTTACACGTGCTTATATATGTATATTTTCGAATACAGTGCTTACGATTACGGTGAAATTTGAACATTTCACTAAATTTGCACTATTTATTATTTATTAACCACACACTCTGAGCTCGAAGACACCTCGTCGCCAAAATTGTAGTGTATTGGGGTGGTTCAAACACACGAATATGTACTTAACTCATTATAAGTATATTAAACATAATATGGATAATACATGGATAACTCTCGTGACGTGTCTATGTAACTAACTAACTTCTACGCTGTAGGCACAATACGCAACAATGGACGCGCCCGAAATCGGCAACCCTGGCGCGCTCTCCAGCGTCGATATATCACACCGTGCAAAACCGGTGATTCTGCGCACGAAACGCACGTTTTTTGCCAAAAGGAGCGATTCGGTGCACGCAACGGACGTTTAGTGCCAAAACTGAGCAAAACCGGCGATTCTGTTCACGAAACGCACGTTTGGTGCCAGAAGGAGCAATTGGGTGCGTGAAACGCACGTTTTGTACCAAAGCTGAGCGAAAGCGGCGATTCTGTGCACGAAACACGGGATTTGTGCCAAAACTGAGCAAAAACGGCGATTCTGTGCACGAAACGCACGTGTTGTGCCAAAACTGAACAAAAGCAGCGATTCTGTGCACGAAACGCACGGTTTGTGCCAAAAGGAGAAATTCGGAGGGTAAAACGCACGTTTTGTGCTAAAACTGAGCAAAAGCGGCGATTCTGTGCACGAAACGCACGTGTTGCGTGAAAACTGAACAAAAGCGGCGATTCTGTGCACGAAACGCACAGTTTGTGCCAAAACTGATCAAAAGCGGCGATTTTATGCACGAAACGCACGTTTATTGCCAAAACTGAGCAAAAGCGGCGATTCTGTGCCCGAAACGCACGTTTTGTGCCAAAACTGAGCAAAAGCGGCGATTCTGTGCACGAAACGCATGTTTCGTGCCAAAACTGAGCAACAGCGGCGATTCTGTGCCGAAACTCATGTTTTGTGCCAACACTGAGCAAAAGCGACGATTCTGTGCACGAAACGCACGTTTTGTGCCAGAAAGAGCAGCTGGTGGCGTGGAACGCTCGTTTTGTACCAAAACTGTGCAAAAGCGGCGATTCTGACCACGAAACGCGCGTTTTGTGCCAGAAGGAGCAATTCGGTGGGTGAAGCACACGTATTGAACCAAAACTGAGCAAAAGCTGCGATTCTGTGCACGACACCGCACGTTTTGTGCGAGAACGGAGTAAATGCGGCGATTCTGTGCACGAAACGCACGCATTGTGCCAAAAGAAGACATTCGGAGCGTAAAACGCACGTTTTGTGCCAAAACTGAGCAAAAGCGGCGATTTTATGCACGAAACGCACGTTTTGTGCCAAAACTGTGGAAAGCGGCGAATCTGTCCACGAAACGCATGTTTTGTGAGAAAACTGAGCAAAAGCGGCGATTATATGCACGAAAAGCACGTTTTGTGCCAAAACTGAGCATAAGCGGCGATTCTCTGCACGAAACGCACGTTTTATGTCAAGAGGAGCAATTCGGTGCGTGGAACGCACGTTTTCTGCCAAAACTGAGCAAAAGCGGCGATTCTGTGCACAAAACGCACGTATTGTGCCAAAACTGAGCAAAAGCGGCGATTCTGTGCACGAAACGCACGTTATGTGCCAAAAGGAGAAATTCGGGGCGTAAAACGCACGTTTTGTGCCAAAGCTGAGCAAATGCGGCGATTTTATTCACGAATCCCACGTTTTATGCCAAGACCAGCAATTCGGTGCGTGGAACGCACGTTTTGCGCCAAAACTGAGCAAAAGCCGCGATTCTGTGCACGAAACACAGGATTAGCGCCAGAACTGAGCAAAAGCGGCGATTCTGAGCACGAAACGCACGTTTTGTGCCAGAAGGAGCAATACGGTCCGTGAAACGCACGTTTTGTCCGAAAACTGAGCAAAAGCGGCGATTCTGTGCCGAAACGCACGTTGTATGCCAAGAGGAGCATTTCGGTGCATGGAACGCACGTTTTGTGCCAAAACTTAGCAAAAGCCGCGATTCTGTGCACGAAACGCACGTTTTATTGCAAAACTGAGCAAAAGCGGCGATTCTCTGCACGAAACGCAGGTTTTGTGCCAAAACTGAGCAAAAGCGGCGATTCTCTGCACGAAACGCACGTTTTATGCCAAGAGGAGCAATTCGGTGCGTGGAACGCACGTTTTCTGCCAAAACTGAGCAAATGCGGCGATTCTGTGCACGAAACGCACGTTTTGTGCCAAAACTGAGCAAAAGCGGCGATTCTGAGCACGAAACGCACGTTTTGTGCCAAAACTGAGCAAAAGCGCCGATTCTGTGCACGAAACGCGCGTATTGTGCCAAAACTGAGCCAAAGCGGCGATTCTGTTCACGAAACGCACATTATGTGCCATAAGGAGAAATTCGGAGCGTAAAACGCACGTTTTGTGTCAAAACGGTGCAAAAGCGGCGATTTTGTGCACGAAACGCACGTTTTGTTGCAAAGCTGAGTAAAAACGGCGATTCTGTGCACGAAACGCACGTTGTGTGCCAAACGGTGCAAAAGCGGCGATTCTGTGCACGAAACGCAAGTGTTGCGCCAAAACTGAGCAAAAGCGGCGATTCTATGCACGAAACGCACGTATTGAGACAAAACTGAGCCAAAGCGGCGATTCTGTGCACGAAACGCGCGTATTGTGCCAAAACTGAGCCAAAGCGGCGATTCTGTTCACGAAACGCACGTTTTGTGGCAAATCTGAGCAAAAGCGGCGATTCTGTGCACGAAACGCACGTTTTGTACCAAAACTGAGCAAAAGCGGCGATTCTGTGCACGATACGCACGTTCTGTTGCAAAACTGAGCAAAACGGCTATTCTATGCACGAAACGGTCGTTTTGTGCCAAAACTGAGCAAAAGCGGCGATTCTATGCACGAAACGCACGCATTGTGCCAAAACTGAGCAAAAGCGGCGATTCTATGCTCGAAATGCACGTTTTGTGCCAAAACTGTGGAAAGCGGCGAATCTGTCCACGAAACGCATGTTTTGTGAGAAAACTGAGCAAAAGCGGCGATTATATGCACGAAAAGCACGTTTTGTGCCAAAACTGAGCATAAGCGGCGATTCTCTGCACGAAACGCACGTTTTATGTCAAGAGGAGCAATTCGGTGCGTGGAACGCACGTTTTCTGCCAAAACTGAGCAAAAGCGGCGATTCTGTGCACAAAACGCACGTATTGTGCCAAAACTGAGCAAAAGCGGCGATTCTGTGCACGAAACGCACGTTATGTGCCAAAAGGAGAAATTCGGGGCGTAAAACGCACGTTTTGTGCCAAAGCTGAGCAAATGCGGCGATTTTATTCACGAATCCCACGTTTTATGCCAAGACCAGCAATTCGGTGCGTGGAACGCACGTTTTGCGCCAAAACTGAGCAAAAGCCGCGATTCTGTGCACGAAACACAGGATTAGCGCCAGAACTGAGCAAAAGCGGCCATTCTGAGCACGAAACGCTCGTTTTGTGCCAGAAGGAGCAATACGGTCCGTGAAACGCACGTTTTGTCCGAAAACTGAGCAAAAGCGGCGATTCTGTGCCGAAACGCACGTTGTATGCCAAGAGGAGCATTTCGGTGCATGGAACGCACGTTTTGTGCCAAAACTTAGCAAAAGCCGCGATTCTGTGCACGAAACGCACGTTTTATTGCAAAACTGAGCAAAAGCGGCGATTCTCTGCACGAAACGCAGGTTTTGTGCCAAAACTGAGCAAAAGCGGCGATTCTCTGCACGAAACGCACGTTTTATGCCAAGAGGAGCAATTCGGTGCGTGGAACGCACGTTTTCTGCCAAAACAGAGCAAATGCGGCGATTCTGTGCACGAAACGCACGTTTTGTGCCAAAACTGAGCAAAAGCGGCGATTCTGAGCACGAAACGCACGTTTTGTGCCAAAACTGAGCAAAAGCGCCGATTCTGTGCACGAAACGCGCGTATTGTGCCAAAACTGAGCCAAAGCGGCGATTCTGTTCACGAAACGCACATTATGTGCCATAAGGAGAAATTCGGAGCGTAAAACGCACGTTTTGTGTCAAAACGGTGCAAAAGCGGCGATTTTGTGCACGAAACGCACGTTTTGTTGCAAAGCTGAGTAAAAACGGCGATTCTGTGCACGAAACGCACGCTTTGTGCTAAAACTGAGCAAAAGCGACGATTCTGCGCACGAAACACGGGATTTGTGCCAAAACTGAGCAAAAGCGGCGATTCTGAGCACGAAACGCACGTTTTGTGCCAAAACTGAGCAAAAGCGCCGATTCTGTGCACGAAACGCGCGTATTGTGCCAAAACTGAGCCAAAGCGGCGATTCTGTTCACGAAACGCACATTATGTGCCATAAGGAGAAATTCGGAGCGTAAAACGCACGTTTTGTGCCAAAACTGAGCAAAAGCGGCGATTTTATGCACGAAACGCACGTTTTATGCCAAGAGGAGCAATTCGGTGCGTGGGACGCACGTTGTGTGCCAAACGGTGCAAAAGCGGCGATTCTGTGCACGAAACGCACGCTTTTTGCAAAAACTGAGCAAAAGCGGCGATTCTGTTCACGAAACGAACGTTATGTGCCAAAACTCAGCAAAAGCGGCGACTTTATGCACGAAACGCACTTTTTATGAAAAGAGGAGCAATTCGGAGCGTGGAACGCACGTTTTGTGCCAAAACTGAGCAAAAGCGGCGATTCTGTGCACGAAACGCACGTGTTGCGCCAAAACTGAGCAACAGCGGCGATTCTGAGCAGAAACGCATGCTTTGTGCCAAGACTGAGCAGAAGCGGCGATTCTGTGCACGAAACGCACGTTTTGTGATAGAAGGAGCAATTGGGAGCGTGGAACGCACGTTTTGTACCAAAACTGGGCAAAAGTGGCGATTCTGTGCGCGAAACACACGTTTTGTGCCAAGACTGAGCTGGAGCGGCGATTCTGTGCTCGAAACACACGCTTTTTGCCAAAACTGAGCAATAGCGGCGATTCTGTGCACGAAACGCACGTGTTGCGCCAAAACTGATCAAAGGCGGCGATTCTGTGCACGAAACGCACGTTTTGAACCAAAACTGAGCATAAGCGGCGGTTCTCTGCACGAAACGCAGGTTTTGTGCCAAAACTGAGCAAATGCGGCGATTCTGTGCACGAAACGCACCTTTTGTGCCAAAACTGAGCATAAGCGGCGATTCTCAGCGCGAAACGCAGGTTTTTATCCAAAACTGAGCAAAAGCGGCGATTCTGTGCACGAAACGCACGTTTTGTGCCAAAACTGAGCAAAAGCGGCGATTCTGTAAACGAAACGCACGTTATGTGCCAAAAGGAGAAATTCGGGGCGTAAAACGCACGTTTTGTGCCAAAGCTGAGCAAATGCGGCGATTTTATTCACGAATCCCACGTTTTATGCCAAGACCAGCAATTCGGTGCGTGGAACGCACGTTTTGCGCCAAAACTGAGCAAAAGCCGCGATTCTGTGCACGAAACACAGGATTAGCGCCAGAACTGAGCAAAAGCGGCGATTCTGAGCACGAAACTCACGTTTTGTGCCAGAAGGAGCAATACGGTCCGTGAAACGCACGTTTTGTACGAAAACTGAGCAAAAGCGGCGATTCTGTGCCGAAACGCACGTTGTATGCCAAGAGGAGCATTTCGGTGCATGGAACGCACGTTTTGTGCCAAAACTTAGCAAAAGCCGCGATTCTGTGCACGAAACGCACGTTTTATTGCAAAACTGAGCAAAAGCGGCGATTCTCTGCACGAAACGCAGGTTTTGTGCCAAAACTGAGCAAAAGCGGCGATTCTCTGCACGAAACGCACGTTTTATGCCAAGAGGAGCAATTCGGTGCGTGGAACGCACGTTTTCTGCCAAAACTGAGCAAATGCGGCGATTCTGTGAACGAAACGCACGTTTTGTGCCAAAACTGAGCAAAAGCGGCGATTCTGAGCACGAAACGCACGTTTTGTGCCAAAACTGAGCAAAAGCGCCGATTCTGTGCACGAAACGCGCGTATTGTGCCAAAACTGAGCCAAAGCGGCGATTCTGTTCACGAAACGCACATTATGTGCCATAAGGAGAAATTCGGAGCGTAAAACGCACGTTTTGTGTCAAAACGGTGCAAAAGCGGCGATTTTGTGCACGAAACGCACGTTTTGTTGCAAAGCTGAGTAAAAACGGCGATTCTGTGCACGAAACGCACGTTTTGTGCTAAAACTGAGCAAAAGCGACGATTCTGCGCACGAAACACGGGATTTGTGCCAAAACTGAGCAAAAGCGGCGATTCTGAGCACGAAACGCACGTTTTGTGCCAAAACTGAGCAAAAGCGGCGATTCTGTGCACGAAACGCACGTGTTGCGCCAAAACTGAGCAAAAGCGGCGATTCTATGCACGAAACGCACGTTTTGTGGCAAATCTGAGCAAAAGCGGCGATTCTGTGCACGAAACGCACGTTTTGTACCAAAACTGAGCAAAAGCGGCGATTCTATGCTCGAAATGCACGTTTTGTGCCAAAACTGAGCAAAAGCGGCGATTCTGTGCACGAAATGCACGTGTTGCGCCAAAACTGAACAAAAGCGGCGATTCTGTGCACGAAACGCACGTATTGTGCCAAAACTGAGCAATAGCGGCGACTCTATGCTCGAAATGCACGTTTTGTGCCAAAACTGAGCAAAAGCGGCGATTCTGTGCACAAAACGCACGTATTGTGCCAACACTGAGCAAAAGCGGCGATTCTGTGCACGAAACGCACGTTATGTGCCAAAAGGAGAAATTCGGAGCGTAAAACGCACGTTTTGTGCCAAAACTGAGCAAAAGCGGCGATTTTATGCACGAAACGCACGTTTTGTGCCAAAACTGTGGAAAGCGGCGAATCTGTCCACGAAACGCATGTTTTGTGAGAAAACTGAGCAAAAGCGGCGATTATATGCACGAAAAGCACGTTTTGTGCCAAAACTGAGCATAAGCGGCGATTCTCTGCACGAAACGCACGTGTTGCGCCAAAACTGAGCAAAAGCGGCGATTCTATGCACGAAACGCACGTTTTGTGGCAAATCTGAGCAAAAGCGGCGATTCTGTGCACGAAACGCACGTTTTGTACCAAAACTGTGCAAAAGCGGCGATTCTATGCTCGAAATGCACGTTTTGTGCCAAAACTGAGCAAAAGCGGCGATTCTGTGCACGAAATGCACGTGTTGCGCCAAAACTGAACAAAAGCGGCGATTCTGTGCACGAAACGCACGTATTGTGCCAAAACTGAGCAATAGCGGCGACTCTATGCTCGAAATGCACGTTTTGTGCCAAAACTGAGCAAAAGCGGCGATTCTGTGCACAAAACGCACGTATTGTGCCAACACTGAGCAAAAGCGGCGATTCTGTGCACGAAACGCACGTTATGTGCCAAAAGGAGAAATTCGGAGCGTAAAACGCACGTTTTGTGCCAAAACTGAGCAAAAGCGGCGATTTTATGCACGAAACGCACGTTTTGTGCCAAAACTGTGGAAAGCGGCGAATCTGTCCACGAAACGCATGTTTTGTGAGAAAACTGAGCAAAAGCGGCGATTATATGCACGAAAAGCACGTTTTGTGCCAAAACTGAGCATAAGCGGCGATTCTCTGCACGAAACGCACGTTTTATGTCAAGAGGAGCAATTCGGTGCGTGGAACGCACGTTTTCTGCCAAAACTGAGCAAAAGCGGCGATTCTGTGCACAAAACGCACGTATTGTGCCAAAACTGAGCAAAAGCGGCGATTCTGTGCACGAAACGCACGTTATGTGCCAAAAGGAGAAATTCGGGGCGTAAAACGCACGTTTTGTGCCAAAGCTGAGCAAATGCGGCGATTTTATTCACGAATCCCACGTTTTATGCCAAGACCAGCAATTCGGTGCGTGGAACGCACGTTTTGCGCCAAAACTGAGCAAAAGCCGCGATTCTGTGCACGAAACACAGGATTAGCTCCAGAACTGAGCAAAAGCGGCGATTCTGAGAACGAAACGCACGTTTTGTGCCAGAAGGAGCAATACGGTCCGTGAAACGCACGTTTTGTCCGAAAACTGAGCAAAAGCGGCGATTCTGTGCCGAAACGCACGTTGTATGCCAAGAGGAGCATTTCGGTGCATGGAACGCACGTTTTGTGCCAAAACTTAGCAAAAGCCGCGATTCTGTGCACGAAACGCACGTTTTATTGCAAAACTGAGCAAAAGCGGCGATTCTCTGCACGAAACGCAGGTTTTGTGCCAAAACTGAGCAAAAGCGGCGATTCTGAGCACGAAACGCACGTTTTGTGCCAAAACTGAGCAAAAGCGCCGATTCTGTGCACGAAACGCGCGTATTGTGCCAAAACTGAGCCAAAGCGGCGATTCTGTTCACGAAACGCACATTATGTGCCATAAGGAGAAATTCGGAGCGTAAAACGCACGTTTTGTGTCAAAACGGTGCAAAAGCGGCGATTTTGTGCACGAAACGCACGTTTTGTTGCAAAGCTGAGTAAAAACGGCGATTCTGTGCACGAAACGCACGTTTTGTGCTAAAACTGAGCAAAAGCGACGATTCTGCGCACGAAACACGGGATTTGTGCCAAAACTGAGCAAAAGCGGCGATTCTGAGCACGAAACGCACGTTTTGTGCCAAAACTGAGCAAAAGCGCCGATTCTGTGCACGAAACGCGCGTATTGTGCCAAAACTGAGCCAAAGCGGCGATTCTGTTCACGAAACGCACATTATGTGCCATAAGGAGAAATTCGGAGCGTAAAACGCACGTTTTGTGCCAAAACTGAGCAAAAGCGGCGATTTTATGCACGAAACGCACGTTTTATGCCAAGAGGAGCAATTCGGTGCGTGGGACGCACGTTGTGTGCCAAACGGTGCAAAAGCGGCGATTCTGTGCACGAAACGCACGTATTGAGACAAAACTGAGCTAAAGCGGCGATTCTGTGCTCGAAACACACGCTTTTTGCAAAAACTGAGCAAAAGCGGCGATTCTGTTCACGAAACGAACGTTATGTGCCAAAACTCAGCAAAAGCGGCGACTTTATGCACGAAACGCACTTTTTATGAAAAGAGGAGCAATTCGGAGCGTGGAACGCACGTTTTGTGCCAAAACTGAGCAAAAGCGGCGATTCTGTGCACGAAACGCACGTGTTGCGCCAAAACTGAGCAACAGCGGCGATTCTGAGCAGAAACGCATGCTTTGTGCCAAGACTGAGCAGAAGCGGCGATTCTGTGCACGAAACGCACGTTTTGTGATAGAAGGAGCAATTGGGAGCGTGGAACGCACGTTTTGTACCAAAACTGGGCAAAAGTGGCGATTCTGTGCGCGAAACACACGTTTTGTGCCAAGACTGAGCTGGAGCGGCGATTCTGTGCTCGAAACACACGCTTTTTGCCAAAACTGAGCAATAGCGGCGATTCTGTGCACGAAACGCACGTGTTGCGCCAAAACTGATCAAAGGCGGCGATTCTGTGCACGAAACGCACGTTTTGAACCAAAACTGAGCATAAGCGGCGGTTCTCTGCACGAAACGCAGGTTTTGTGCCAAAACTGAGCAAATGCGGCGATTCTGTGCACGAAACGCACCTTTTGTGCCAAAACTGAGCATAAGCGGCGATTCTCAGCGCGAAACGCAGGTTTTTATCCAAAACTGAGCAAAAGCGGCGATTCTGTGCACGAAACGCACGTTTTGTGCCAAAACTGAGCAAAAGCGGCGATTCTGTAAACGAAACGCACGTTATGTGCCAAAAGGAGAAATTCGGGGCGTAAAACGCACGTTTTGTGCCAAAGCTGAGCAAATGCGGCGATTTTATTCACGAATCCCACGTTTTATGCCAAGACCAGCAATTCGGTGCGTGGAACGCACGTTTTGCGCCAAAACTGAGCAAAAGCCGCGATTCTGTGCACGAAACACAGGATTAGCGCCAGAACTGAGCAAAAGCGGCGATTCTGAGCACGAAACTCACGTTTTGTGCCAGAAGGAGCAATACGGTCCGTGAAACGCACGTTTTGTACGAAAACTGAGCAAAAGCGGCGATTCTGTGCCGAAACGCACGTTGTATGCCAAGAGGAGCATTTCGGTGCATGGAACGCACGTTTTGTGCCAAAACTTAGCAAAAGCCGCGATTCTGTGCACGAAACGCACGTTTTATTGCAAAACTGAGCAAAAGCGGCGATTCTCTGCACGAAACGCAGGTTTTGTGCCAAAACTGAGCAAAAGCGGCGATTCTCTGCACGAAACGCACGTTTTATGCCAAGAGGAGCAATTCGGTGCGTGGAACGCACGTTTTCTGCCAAAACTGAGCAAATGCGGCGATTCTGTGAACGAAACGCACGTTTTGTGCCAAAACTGAGCAAAAGCGGCGATTCTGAGCACGAAACGCACGTTTTGTGCCAAAACTGAGCAAAAGCGCCGATTCTGTGCACGAAACGCGCGTATTGTGCCAAAACTGAGCCAAAGCGGCGATTCTGTTCACGAAACGCACATTATGTGCCATAAGGAGAAATTCGGAGCGTAAAACGCACGTTTTGTGTCAAAACGGTGCAAAAGCGGCGATTTTGTGCACGAAACGCACGTTTTGTTGCAAAGCTGAGTAAAAACGGCGATTCTGTGCACGAAACGCACGTTTTGTGCTAAAACTGAGCAAAAGCGACGATTCTGCGCACGAAACACGGGATTTGTGCCAAAACTGAGCAAAAGCGGCGATTCTGAGCACGAAACGCACGTTTTGTGCCAAAACTGAGCAAAAGCGGCGATTCTGTGCACGAAACGCACGTGTTGCGCCAAAACTGAGCAAAAGCGGCGATTCTATGCACGAAACGCACGTTTTGTGGCAAATCTGAGCAAAAGCGGCGATTCTGTGCACGAAACGCACGTTTTGTACCAAAACTGAGCAAAAGCGGCGATTCTATGCTCGAAATGCACGTTTTGTGCCAAAACTGAGCAAAAGCGGCGATTCTGTGCACGAAATGCACGTGTTGCGCCAAAACTGAACAAAAGCGGCGATTCTGTGCACGAAACGCACGTATTGTGCCAAAACTGAGCAATAGCGGCGACTCTATGCTCGAAATGCACGTTTTGTGCCAAAACTGAGCAAAAGCGGCGATTCTGTGCACAAAACGCACGTATTGTGCCAACACTGAGCAAAAGCGGCGATTCTGTGCACGAAACGCACGTTATGTGCCAAAAGGAGAAATTCGGAGCGTAAAACGCACGTTTTGTGCCAAAACTGAGCAAAAGCGGCGATTTTATGCACGAAACGCACGTTTTGTGCCAAAACTGTGGAAAGCGGCGAATCTGTCCACGAAACGCATGTTTTGTGAGAAAACTGAGCAAAAGCGGCGATTATATGCACGAAAAGCACGTTTTGTGCCAAAACTGAGCATAAGCGGCGATTCTCTGCACGAAACGCACGTGTTGCGCCAAAACTGAGCAAAAGCGGCGATTCTATGCACGAAACGCACGTTTTGTGGCAAATCTGAGCAAAAGCGGCGATTCTGTGCACGAAACGCACGTTTTGTACCAAAACTGTGCAAAAGCGGCGATTCTATGCTCGAAATGCACGTTTTGTGCCAAAACTGAGCAAAAGCGGCGATTCTGTGCACGAAATGCACGTGTTGCGCCAAAACTGAACAAAAGCGGCGATTCTGTGCACGAAACGCACGTATTGTGCCAAAACTGAGCAATAGCGGCGACTCTATGCTCGAAATGCACGTTTTGTGCCAAAACTGAGCAAAAGCGGCGATTCTGTGCACAAAACGCACGTATTGTGCCAACACTGAGCAAAAGCGGCGATTCTGTGCACGAAACGCACGTTATGTGCCAAAAGGAGAAATTCGGAGCGTAAAACGCACGTTTTGTGCCAAAACTGAGCAAAAGCGGCGATTTTATGCACGAAACGCACGTTTTGTGCCAAAACTGTGGAAAGCGGCGAATCTGTCCACGAAACGCATGTTTTGTGAGAAAACTGAGCAAAAGCGGCGATTATATGCACGAAAAGCACGTTTTGTGCCAAAACTGAGCATAAGCGGCGATTCTCTGCACGAAACGCACGTTTTATGTCAAGAGGAGCAATTCGGTGCGTGGAACGCACGTTTTCTGCCAAAACTGAGCAAAAGCGGCGATTCTGTGCACAAAACGCACGTATTGTGCCAAAACTGAGCAAAAGCGGCGATTCTGTGCACGAAACGCACGTTATGTGCCAAAAGGAGAAATTCGGGGCGTAAAACGCACGTTTTGTGCCAAAGCTGAGCAAATGCGGCGATTTTATTCACGAATCCCACGTTTTATGCCAAGACCAGCAATTCGGTGCGTGGAACGCACGTTTTGCGCCAAAACTGAGCAAAAGCCGCGATTCTGTGCACGAAACACAGGATTAGCTCCAGAACTGAGCAAAAGCGGCGATTCTGAGAACGAAACGCACGTTTTGTGCCAGAAGGAGCAATACGGTCCGTGAAACGCACGTTTTGTCCGAAAACTGAGCAAAAGCGGCGATTCTGTGCCGAAACGCACGTTGTATGCCAAGAGGAGCATTTCGGTGCATGGAACGCACGTTTTGTGCCAAAACTTAGCAAAAGCCGCGATTCTGTGCACGAAACGCACGTTTTATTGCAAAACTGAGCAAAAGCGGCGATTCTCTGCACGAAACGCAGGTTTTGTGCCAAAACTGAGCAAAAGCGGCGATTCTGAGCACGAAACGCACGTTTTGTGCCAAAACTGAGCAAAAGCGCCGATTCTGTGCACGAAACGCGCGTATTGTGCCAAAACTGAGCCAAAGCGGCGATTCTGTTCACGAAACGCACATTATGTGCCATAAGGAGAAATTCGGAGCGTAAAACGCACGTTTTGTGTCAAAACGGTGCAAAAGCGGCGATTTTGTGCACGAAACGCACGTTTTGTTGCAAAGCTGAGTAAAAACGGCGATTCTGTGCACGAAACGCACGTTTTGTGCTAAAACTGAGCAAAAGCGACGATTCTGCGCACGAAACACGGGATTTGTGCCAAAACTGAGCAAAAGCGGCGATTCTGAGCACGAAACGCACGTTTTGTGCCAAAACTGAGCAAAAGCGCCGATTCTGTGCACGAAACGCGCGTATTGTGCCAAAACTGAGCCAAAGCGGCGATTCTGTTCACGAAACGCACATTATGTGCCATAAGGAGAAATTCGGAGCGTAAAACGCACGTTTTGTGCCAAAACTGAGCAAAAGCGGCGATTTTATGCACGAAACGCACGTTTTATGCCAAGAGGAGCAATTCGGTGCGTGGGACGCACGTTGTGTGCCAAACGGTGCAAAAGCGGCGATTCTGTGCACGAAACGCACGTATTGAGACAAAACTGAGCTAAAGCGGCGATTCTATGCTCGAAATGCACGTTTTGAACCAAAACTGAGCATAAGCGGCGGTTCTCTGCACGAAACGCACGTTTTGTGGCAAATCTGAGCAAAAGCGGCGATTCTGTGCACGAAACGCACGTTTTGTACCAAAACTGAGCAAAAGCGGCGATTCTGTGCACGATACGCACGTTCTGTTGCAAAACTGAGCAAAACGGCTATTCTATGCACGAAACGGTCGTTTTGTGCCAAAACTGAGCAAAAGCGGCGATTCTATGCACGAAACGCACGCATTGTGCCAAAACTGAGCAAAAGCGGCGATTCTGAGCACGAAACGCACGTTTTGTGCCAAAACTGAGCAAAAGCGCCGATTCTGTGCACGAAACGCGCGTTTTGTGCCAAAACTTAGCAAAAGCCGCGATTCTGTGCACGAAACGCACGTTTTATTGCAAAACTGAGCAAAAGCGGCGATTCTCTGCACGAAACGCAGGTTTTGTGCCAAAACTGAGCAAAAGCGGCGATTCTCTGCACGAAACGCACGTTTTATGCCAAGAGGAGCAATTCGGTGCGTGGAACGCACGTTTTCTGCCAAAACTGAGCAAATGCGGCGATTCTGTGCACGAAACGCACGTTTTGTGCCAAAACTGAGCAAAAGCGGCGATTCTGAGCACGAAACGCACGTTTTGTGCCAAAACTGAGCAAAAGCGCCGATTCTGTGCACGAAACGCGCGTATTGTGCCAAAACTGAGCCAAAGCGGCGATTCTGTTCACGAAACGCACATTATGTGCCATAAGGAGAAATTCGGAGCGTAAAACGCACGTTTTGTGTCAAAACGGTGCAAAAGCGGCGATTTTGTGCACGAAACGCACGTTTTGTTGCAAAGCTGAGTAAAAACGGCGATTCTGTGCACGAAACGCACGTTTTGTGCTAAAACTGAGCAAAAGCGACGATTCTGCGCACGAAACACGGGATTTGTGCCAAAACTGAGCAAAAGCGGCGATTCTGAGCACGAAACGCACGTTTTGTGCCAAAACTGAGCAAAAGCGGCGATTCTGTGCACGAAACGCACGTGTTGCGCCAAAACTGAGCAAAAGCGGCGATTCTATGCACGAAACGCACGTTTTGTGGCAAATCTGAGCAAAAGCGGCGATTCTGTGCACGAAACGCACGTTTTGTACCAAAACTGAGCAAAAGCGGCGATTCTATGCTCGAAATGCACGTTTTGTGCCAAAACTGAGCAAAAGCGGCGATTCTGTGCACGAAATGCACGTGTTGCGCCAAAACTGAACAAAAGCGGCGATTCTGTGCACGAAAC
This sequence comes from Stelis phaeoptera, assembly GCA_943735885.1. Lineage (NCBI taxonomy): Eukaryota > Metazoa > Arthropoda > Insecta > Hymenoptera > Megachilidae > Stelis > Stelis phaeoptera. The sequence goes on along the minus strand of CALSEM010000048.1, from coordinate 73,325 downwards.
GCACGTATTGTGCCAAAACTGAGCAATAGCGGCGACTCTATGCTCGAAATGCACGTTTTGTGCCAAAACTGAGCAAAAGCGGCGATTCTGTGCACAAAACGCACGTATTGTGCCAACACTGAGCAAAAGCGGCGATTCTGTGCACGAAACGCACGTTATGTGCCAAAAGGAGAAATTCGGAGCGTAAAACGCACGTTTTGTGCCAAAACTGAGCAAAAGCGGCGATTTTATGCACGAAACGCACGTTTTGTGCCAAAACTGTGGAAAGCGGCGAATCTGTCCACGAAACGCATGTTTTGTGAGAAAACTGAGCAAAAGCGGCGATTATATGCACGAAAAGCACGTTTTGTGCCAAAACTGAGCATAAGCGGCGATTCTCTGCACGAAACGCACGTTTTATGTCAAGAGGAGCAATTCGGTGCGTGGAACGCACGTTTTCTGCCAAAACTGAGCAAAAGCGGCGATTCTGTGCACAAAACGCACGTATTGTGCCAAAACTGAGCAAAAGCGGCGATTCTGTGCACGAAACGCACGTTATGTGCCAAAAGGAGAAATTCGGGGCGTAAAACGCACGTTTTGTGCCAAAGCTGAGCAAATGCGGCGATTTTATTCACGAATCCCACGTTTTATGCCAAGACCAGCAATTCGGTGCGTGGAACGCACGTTTTGCGCCAAAACTGAGCAAAAGCCGCGATTCTGTGCACGAAACACAGGATTAGCTCCAGAACTGAGCAAAAGCGGCGATTCTGAGAACGAAACGCACGTTTTGTGCCAGAAGGAGCAATACGGTCCGTGAAACGCACGTTTTGTCCGAAAACTGAGCAAAAGCGGCGATTCTGTGCCGAAACGCACGTTGTATGCCAAGAGGAGCATTTCGGTGCATGGAACGCACGTTTTGTGCCAAAACTTAGCAAAAGCCGCGATTCTGTGCACGAAACGCACGTTTTATTGCAAAACTGAGCAAAAGCGGCGATTCTCTGCACGAAACGCAGGTTTTGTGCCAAAACTGAGCAAAAGCGGCGATTCTGAGCACGAAACGCACGTTTTGTGCCAAAACTGAGCAAAAGCGCCGATTCTGTGCACGAAACGCGCGTATTGTGCCAAAACTGAGCCAAAGCGGCGATTCTGTTCACGAAACGCACATTATGTGCCATAAGGAGAAATTCGGAGCGTAAAACGCACGTTTTGTGTCAAAACGGTGCAAAAGCGGCGATTTTGTGCACGAAACGCACGTTTTGTTGCAAAGCTGAGTAAAAACGGCGATTCTGTGCACGAAACGCACGTTTTGTGCTAAAACTGAGCAAAAGCGACGATTCTGCGCACGAAACACGGGATTTGTGCCAAAACTGAGCAAAAGCGGCGATTCTGAGCACGAAACGCACGTTTTGTGCCAAAACTGAGCAAAAGCGCCGATTCTGTGCACGAAACGCGCGTATTGTGCCAAAACTGAGCCAAAGCGGCGATTCTGTTCACGAAACGCACATTATGTGCCATAAGGAGAAATTCGGAGCGTAAAACGCACGTTTTGTGCCAAAACTGAGCAAAAGCGACGATTTTATGCACGAAACGCACGTTTTATGCCAAGAGGAGCAATTCGGTGCGTGGGACGCACGTTGTGTGCCAAACGGTGCAAAAGCGGCGATTCTGTGCACGAAACGCACGTATTGAGACAAAACTGAGCTAAAGCGGCGATTCTATGCTCGAAATGCACGTTTTGAACCAAAACTGAGCATAAGCGGCGGTTCTCTGCACGAAACGCACGTTTTGTGGCAAATCTGAGCAAAAGCGGCGATTCTGTGCACGAAACGCACGTTTTGTACCAAAACTGAGCAAAAGCGGCGATTCTGTGCACGATACGCACGTTCTGTTGCAAAACTGAGCAAAACGGCTATTCTATGCACGAAACGGTCGTTTTGTGCCAAAACTGAGCAAAAGCGGCGATTCTATGCACGAAACGCACGCATTGTGCCAAAACTGAGCAAAAGCGGCGATTCTGAGCACGAAACGCACGTTTTGTGCCAAAACTGAGCAAAAGCGCCGATTCTGTGCACGAAACGCGCGTTTTGTGCCAAAACTTAGCAAAAGCCGCGATTCTGTGCACGAAACGCACGTTTTATTGCAAAACTGAGCAAAAGCGGCGATTCTCTGCACGAAACGCAGGTTTTGTGCCAAAACTGAGCAAAAGCGGCGATTCTCTGCACGAAACGCACGTTTTATGCCAAGAGGAGCAATTCGGTGCGTGGAACGCACGTTTTCTGCCAAAACTGAGCAAATGCGGCGATTCTGTGCACGAAACGCACGTTTTGTGCCAAAACTGAGCAAAAGCGGCGATTCTGATCACGAAACGCACGTTTTGTGCCAAAACTGAGCAAAAGCGCCGATTCTGTGCACGAAACGCGCGTATTGTGCCAAAACTGAGCCAAAGCGGCGATTCTGTTCACGAAACGCACATTATGTGCCATAAGGAGAAATTCGGAGCGTAAAACGCACGTTTTGTGTCAGAACGGTGCAAAAGCGGCGATTTTGTGCACGAAACGCACGTTTTGTTGCAAAGCTGAGTAAAAACGGCGATTCTGTGCACGAAACGCACGTTGTGTGCCAAACGGTGCAAAAGCGGCGATTCTGTGCACGAAACGCAAGTGTTGCGCCAAAACTGAGCAAAAGCGGCGATTCTATGCACGAAACGCACGTATTGAGACAAAACTGAGCTAAAGCGGCGATTCTGTGCACGAAACGCGCGTATTGTGCCAAAACTGAGCCAAAGCGGCGATTCTGTTCACGAAACGCACGTTTTGTGGCAAATCTGAGCAAAAGCGGCGATTCTGTGCACGAAACGCACGTTTTGTACCAAAACTGAGCAAAAGCGGCGATTCTGTGCACGATACGCACGTTCTGTTGCAAAACTGAGCAAAACGGCTATTCTATGCACGAAACGGTCGTTTTGTGCCAAAACTGAGCAAAAGCGGCGATTCTATGCACGAAACGCACGCATTGTGCCAAAACTGAGCAAAAGCGGCGATTCTATGCTCGAAATGCACGTTATGTGCCAAAAGGAGAAATTCGGGGCGTAAAACGCACGTTTTGTGCCAAAGCTGAGCAAATGCGGCGATTTTATTCACGAATCCCACGTTTTATGCCAAGACCAGCAATTCGGTGCGTGGAACGCACGTTTTGCGCCAAAACTGAGCAAAAGCCGCGATTCTGTGTACGAAACACAGGATTAGCGCCAGAACTGAGCAAAAGCGGCGATTCTGAGCACGAAACGCACGTTTTGTGCCAGAAGGAGCAATACGGTCCGTGAAACGCACGTTTTGTCCGAAAACTGAGCAAAAGCGGCGATTCTGTGCCGAAACGCACGTTGTATGCCAAGAGGAGCATTTCGGTGCATGGAACGCACGTTTTGTGCCAAAACTTAGCAAAAGCCGCGATTCTGTGCACGAAACGCACGTTTTATTGCAAAACTGAGCAAAAGCGGCGATTCTCTGCACGAAACGCAGGTTTTGTGCCAAAACTGAGCAAAAGCGGCGATTCTCTGCACGAAACGCACGTTTTATGCCAAGAGGAGCAATTCGGTGCGTGGAACGCACGTTTTCTGCCAAAACAGAGCAAATGCGGCGATTCTGTGCACGAAACGCACGTTTTGTGCCAAAACTGAGCAAAAGCGGCGATTCTGAGCACGAAACGCACGTTTTGTGCCAAAACTGAGCAAAAGCGGCGATTCTGTACACGAAACGCACGTGTTGCGCCAAAACTGAGCAACAGCGGCGATTCTGAGCAGAAACGCATGTTTTGTGCCAAGACTGAGCAGAAGCGGCGATTCTGTGCACGAAACGCACGTTTTGTGATAGAAGGAGCAATTGGGAGCGTGGAACGCACGTTTTGTACCAAAACTGGGCAAAAGTGGCGATTCTGTGCGCGAAACACACGTTTTGTGCCAAGACTGAGCTGGAGCGGCGATTCTGTGCTCGAAACACACGCTTTTTGCCAAAACTGAGCAATAGCGGCGATTCTGTGCACGAAACGCACGTGTTGCGCCAAAACTGATCAAAAGCGGCGATTCTGTGCACGAAACGCACGTTTTGAACCAAAACTGAGCATAAGCGGCGGTTCTCTGCACGAAACGCAGGTTTTGTGCCAAAACTGAGCAAATGCGGCGATTCTGTGCACGAAACGCACCTTTTGTGCCAAAACTGAGCATAAGCGGCGATTCTCAGCGCGAAACGCAGGTTTTTATCCAAAACTGAGCAAAAGCGGCGATTCTGTGCACGAAACGCACGTTTTATGCCAAGAGGAGCAATTCGGTGCGTGGAACGCACGTTTTGTTTCAAATCTGAGCAAAAGCGGCTATTCTGTGCACGAAACGCACGTAATGTGCCAAAGCTGAGCAAAAGCGGCGATTCTGTGCACGAAGCGCACGTTATGTGCCAAAAGGAGAAATTCGGAGCGTAAATCACACGTTTTGTGCCAAAACTGGGCAAAAGCGGCGATTCTATGCACGAAACACAGGATTTGTGCCAAAACTATGCACAAGCGACGATTCTGTGCACGAAACGCACGTTTTGTACCAAAACTGAGCAAAAGCGGCGATTCTGTGTACGAAACGCACGTTTTGTGCCAAAACTGAGCGAAAGCGGCGATTCTGTAAACGAAACGCACGTTATGTGCCAAAAGGAGAAATTCGGAGCGTAAAACGCACGTTTTGTGACAAAACTGAGCAATAGCGGCGATTTTATGCACGAAACGCACGTTTCGTGCCAAAACTGTGCAAAAGCGGCGATTCTGTGCACGAAACGCATGTTTTGTGAGAAAACTGAGAAAAAGCGGCGATTATATGCACGAAAAGCACGTTTTGTGCCAAAACTGAGCATAAGCGGCGATTCTCTGCACGAAACCGCACGTTTTGTGCGAGAACGGAGTAAATGCGGCGATTCTGTGCACGAAACACGGGATTTGTGCCAAAACCGAGCAGAAGCAGCGATGTGTGCACGAAACGCTCGCTTTGTGCCAAAACTGATCAAAAGCGGCGATTCTGTTCACGAAACGAACGTTATGTGCCAAAAGGAGAAATTCGGGGCGTAAAACGCACGTTTTGTGCCAAAGCTGAGCAAATGCGGCGATTTTATTCACGAATCCCACGTTTTATGCCAAGACCAGCAATTCGGTGCGTGGAACGCACGTTTTGCGCCAAAACTGAGCAAAAGCCGCGATTCTGTGCACGAAACACAGGATTAGCGCCAGAACTGAGCAAAAGCGGCGATTCTGAGCACGAAACGCACGTTTTGTGCCAGAAGGAGCAATACGGTCCGTGAAACGCACGTTTTGTCCGAAAACTGAGTAAAAGCGGCGATTCTGTGCCGAAACGCACGTTGTATGACAAGAGGAGCATTTCGGTGCATGGAACGCACGTTTTGTGCCAAAACTGAGCAAATGCGGCGATTCTGTGCACGAAACGCACGTTTTGTGCCAAAACTGAGCAAAAGCGGCGATTCTGAGCACGAAACGCACGTTTTGTGCCAAAACTGAGCAAAAGCGGCGATTCTCTGCACGAAACGCACGTTTTATGCCAAGAGGAGCAATTCGGTGCGTGGAACGCACGTTTTCTGCCAAAACTGAGCAAATGCGGCGATTCTGTGCACGAAACGCACGTTTTGTGCCAAAACTGAGCAAAAGCGGCGATTCTGATCACGAAACGCACGTTTTGTGCCAAAACTGAGCAAAAGCGCCGATTCTGTGCACGAAACGCGCGTATTGTGCCAAAACTGAGCCAAAGCGGCGATTCTGTTCACGAAACGCACATTATGTGCCATAAGGAGAAATTCGGAGCGTAAAACGCACGTTTTGTGTCAAAACGGTGCAAAAGCGGCGATTTTGTGCACGAAACGCACGTTTTGTTGCAAAGCTGAGTAAAAACGGCGATTCTGTGCACGAAACGCACGTTTTGTGCTAAAACTGAGCAAAAGCGACGATTCTGCGCACGAAACACGGGATTTGTGCCAAAACTGAGCAAAAGCGGCGATTCTGAGCACGAAACGCACGTTTTGTGCCAAAACTGAGCAAAAGCGCCGATTCTGTGCACGAAACGCGCGTATTGTGCCAAAACTGAGCCAAAGCGGCGATTCTGTTCACGAAACGCACATTATGTGCCATAAGGAGAAATTCGGAGCGTAAAACGCACGTTTTGTGCCAAAACTGAGCAAAAGCGGCGATTTTATGCACGAAACGCACGTTTTATGCCAAGAGGAGCAATTCGGTGCGTGGGACGCACGTTGTGTGCCAAACGGTGCAAAAGCGGCGATTCTGTGCACGAAACGCAAGTGTTGCGCCAAAACTGAGCAAAAGCGGCGATTCTATGCACGAAACGCACGTATTGAGACAAAACTGAGCTAAAGCGGCGATTCTATGCTCGAAATGCACGTTTTGAACCAAAACTGAGCATAAGCGGCGGTTCTCTGCACGAAACGCACGTTTTGTGGCAAATCTGAGCAAAAGCGGCGATTCTGTGCACGAAACGCACGTTTTGTACCAAAACTGAGCAAAAGCGGCGATTCTGTGCACGATACGCACGTTCTGTTGCAAAACTGAGCAAAACGGCTATTCTATGCACGAAACGGTCGTTTTGTGCCAAAACTGAGCAAAAGCGGCGATTCTATGCACGAAACGCACGCATTGTGCCAAAACTGAGCAAAAGCGGCGATTCTATGCTCGAAATGCACGTTTTGTGCCAAAACTGAGTAAAAGCGGCGATTCTGTGCACGAAACGCACGTGTTGCGCCAAAACTGAACAAAAGCGGCGATTCTGTGCACGAAACGCACGTTATGTGCCAAAAGGAGAAATTCGGAGCGTAAAACGCACGTTTTGTGCCAAAACTGAGCATAAGCGGCGATTCTCTGCACGAAACGCACGTTTTATGCCAAGAGGAGCGATTCGGTTGCACGAAGCGCACGTTTTGTGCCAAAACTGAGCAAAACCGGCGATTCTGTTCACGAAACGCACGTTTTATGCCAGAAGGAGCAATTGGGATCGTGGAACGCACGTTTTGTACCAAAACTGGGCAAAAGCGGCGATTCTGTGCGCGAAACACACGTTTTATGCCAAGACTGAGCTGAAGCGGCGATTCTGTGCTCGAAACACACGCTTTTTGCAAAAACTGAGCAAAAGCGGCGATTCTGTTCACGAAACGAACGTTATGTGCCAAAACTCAGCAAAAGCGGCGACTTTATGCACGAAACGCACTTTTTATGAAAAGAGGAGCAATTCGGAGCGTGGAACGCACGTTTTGTGCCAAAACTGAGCAAAAGCGGCGATTCTGTGCACGAAACGCACGTGTTGTGCCAAGACTGAGCAGAAGCGGCGATTCTGTGCACGAAACGCACGTTTTGTGATAGAAGGAGCAATTGGGAGCGTGGAACGCACGTTTTGTACCAAAACTGGGCAAACGTGGCGATTCTGTGCGCGAAACACACGTTTTGTGCCAAGACTGAGCTGGAGCGGCGATTCTGTGCTCGAAACACACGCTTTTTGCCAAAACTGAGCAATAGCGGCGATTCTGTGCACGAAACGCACGTGTTGCGCCAAAACTGATCAAAAGCGGCGATTCTCAGCGCGAAACGCAGGTTTTTATCCAAAACTGAGCAAAAGCGGCGATTCTGTGCACGAAACGCACGTTTTATGCCAAGAGGAGCAATTCGGTGCGTGGAACGCACGTTTTGTTTCAAATCTGAGCAAAAGCGGCTATTCTGTGCACGAAACGCACGTAATGTGCCAAAGCTGAGCAAAAGCGGCGATTCTGTGCACGAAGCGCACGTTATGTGCCAAAAGGAGAAATTCGGAGCGTAAATCACACGTTTTGTGTCAAAACTGGGCAAAAGCGGCGATTCTGTGCACGAAACGAACGTGTTGCGTCAAAACTGAACAAAAGCGGCGATTCTGTGCACGAAACGCACGGTTTGTGCCAAAACTGAGCAAAAGCGGCGATTTTATGCACGAAACGCACGTTTATTGCCAAAACTGAGCAAAAGCGGCGATTCTGTGCACGAAACGCACGTTTTGTGCCAAAACTGAGCAAAAGCGGCGATTCTGTGCACGAAACGCACGTATTGCGTCAAAACTGAACAAAAGCGGCGATTCTGTGCACGAAACGCACGTTTTGTTGCAAAACTGAGCAAAAACGGCGATTCTGTGCACGAAACGCACGTTCTGTTGCAAAACTGAGCAAAAGCGGCTATTCTGTGCACGAAACGCACGTATTATGCCAAAACTGAGCAAAAGCGGCGATTCTATGCTCGAAATGCACGTTTTGTTCCAAAACTGAGCAAAAGCGGCGATTCTGATCACGAAACGCACGTTATGTGCCAAAAGGACAAATTCGGAGCGTACCACGCACGATTTGTGCCAAAACAGAGTAAAAGCGGCGATTCTATGCACGAAACGGTCGTTTTGTGCCAAAACTGAGCCAAAGCGGCGATTCTGTTTACGAATCGTACGTTATGTGCCAATAGGAGAAATTCGGAACGTAAAACGCACGTTTTGTGCCAAAACTGAGCAAAAGCGGCGATTCTGAGCACGAAACGCACGTGTTGCGCCAAAGCTGATCAAAAGCGGCGATTCTGTGCACGAAACGCACGTTTCGTGCCAAAACTGAGCAACAGCGGCGATTCTGTGCCGAAACGCATGTTTTGTGCCAAAACTGAGCACAAGCGGCGATCCTGTGCACGAAACACGGGATTTGTGCCAAACCTGAGCAAAAGCGGCGATTCTGATCACGAAACGCACGTTTTGTGCCAAAACTGTGCAAAAGCGGCGATTTTATGCACGAAACGCACGTTTTATGAAAAGAGGAGCAATTCGGAGCGTGGCACGCACGTTTTGTGCCAAAACTGAGCAAAAGCGGCGATTCTGTGCACGAAACGCACGTGTTGCGCCAAAACTGATCAAAAGCGGCGATTCTGTGCACGAAACGCACGTTTTGTGCCAGAAGGAGCAATACGGTCCGTGAAACGCACGTTTTGTCCGAAAACTGAGCAACAGCGGCGATTCTGTGCCGAAACGCACGTTTTGTGCCAACACTGAGCAAAAACGGCGATTCTGTGCACGAAACGGACGTTATGAGACAAAACTGAGCAAAAGCGGCGATTCTGTGCACGAAGCGCACGTGTTGCGACTAAACTGAACAGAACCGGCGATTCTGTGCACGAAACGCACGTTTTGTGCCAAAAGGAGCAATTCGGTAAGTGAAACGCCCCTTTTGTCCCAAAACTGAACAAAACTAGCATTACGGTGCGTGAAACGCACGTTTTGTCCCCAAAACCGAGCAAAAGCGGCGATTCTGTGCACGAAACGCACGTGTTGCGCCAAAACTGAGCAAAAGCGGCGATTCTGATCACGAAACGCACGTTATGTGCCAAAAGGACAAATTCGGAGCGTACCACGCACGTTTTGTGCCAAAACAGAGTAAAAGCGGCGATTCTATGCACGAAACGGTCGTTTTGAGCCAAAACTGAGCAAAAGCGGCGATTCTATGCACGAAACGCACGTATTGTTCCAAAACTGAGCAAAAGCGGCGATTCTATGTTCGAAATGCACGTTTTGTGCCAAAACTGAGCAAAAGCGGCGATTCTGTGCACGAAACGCACGTGTTGCGCCAAAACTGAACAAAAGCGGCGATTCTGTGCACGAAACGCACGTTTTGTGCCAAAACTGAGCAATAGCGGCGATTCTATGCTCGATACGCACGTGTTGCGCCAAAGCTGATCAAAAGCGGCGATTCTGTGCACGAAACGCACGTTTCGTGCCAAAACTGAGCAACAGCGGCGATTCTGTGCCGAAACGCATGTTTTGTGCCAAAACTGAGCACAAGCGGCGATTCTGTGCACGAAACACGGGATTTGTGCCAAACCTGAGCAAAAGCGGCGATTCTGAGCACGAAACGCACGTTTTGTGCCAAAACTGTGCAAAAGCGGCGATTTTATGCACGAAACGCACGTTTTATGAAAAGAGGAGCAATTCGGAGCGTGGCACGCACGTTTTGTGCCAAAACTGAGCAAAAGCGGCGATTCTGTGCACGAAACGCACGTGTTGCGCCAAAACTGATCAAAAGCGGCGATTCTGTGCACGAAACGCACGTTTTGTGCCAGAAGGAGCAATACGGTCCGTGAAACGCACGTTTTGTCCGAAAACTGAGCAAAAGCGGCGATTCTGTGCACGAAGCGCACGTGTTGCGACTAAACTGAACAGAACCGGCGATTCTGTGCACGAAACGCACGTTTTGTGCCAAAAGGAGCAATTCGGTAAGTGAAACGCCCCTTTTGTCCCAAAACTGAACAAAACTAGCAGTACGGTGCGTGAAACGCACGTTTTGTCCCCAAAACCGAGCAAAAGCGGCGATTCTGTGCACGAAACGCACGTGTTGCGCCAAAACTGAGCAAAAGCGGCGATTCTGATCACGAAACGCACGTTATGTGCCAAAAGGACAAATTCGGAGCGTACCACGCACGTTTTGTGCCAAAACAGAGTAAAAGCGGCGATTCTATGCACGAAACGGTCGTTTTGAGCCAAAACTGAGCAAAAGCGGCGATTCTATGCACGAAACGCACGTATTGTTCCAAAACTGAGCAAAAGCGGCGATTCTATGCTCGAAATGCACGTTTTGTGCCAAAACTGAGCAAAAGCGGCGATTCTGTACACGAAACGCACGTGTTGCGCCAAAACTGAACAAAAGCGGCGATTCTGTGCACGAAACGCACGTTTTGTGCCAAAACTGAGCAATAGCGGCGATTCTATGCTCGAAACGCACGTGTTGCGCCAAAACTGAACAAAAGCGGCGATTCTGTGCCGAAACGCATGTTTTGTGCCAACACTGAGCAGAAGCGGCGATTTTGTTCACGAAACGCACGTCTGGTGCCAGCAGGAGCAATTGGGTGCGTGAAACGCACGTTTTGTACCAAAACTGAGCAAAAGCGGCGATTCTGTGCACGAAACTCTCGTTTTGTTGCAGAACTCAGCAAAAGTGGCGATTTTGTGCACGAAACGCACGTTTTGTGCCAAAACTGAGCAAAAGCGGCGATTCTGTGCACGAAACGCACGTTTTGTTGCAGAAATGAGCAAAAGCGGCGATTCTGTGCACGAAACGCACGTATTGTGCCAAAACTCAGCAAAAGCGGCGATTCTGTGCACGAAACGCACGTGTTGCGCCAAAGCTGATCAAAAGCGGCGATTCTGTGCACGAAACGCACGTTTCGTGCCAAAACTGAGCAACAGCGGCGATTCTGTGCCGAAACGCATGTTTTGTGCCAAAACTGAGCACAAGCGGCGATTCTGTGCACGAAACACGGGATTTGTGCCAAACCTGAGCAAAAGCGGCGATTCTGAGCACGAAACGCACGTTTTGTGCCAAAACTGTGCAAAAGCGGCGATTTTATGCACGAAACGCACGTTTTATGAAAAGAGGAGCAATTCGGAGCGTGGCACGCACGTTTTGTGCCAAAACTGAGCAAAAGCGGCGATTCTGTGCACGAAACGCACGTGTTGCGCCAAAACTGATCAAAAGCGGCGATTCTGTGCACGAAACGCACGTTTTGTGCCAGAAGGAGCAATACGGTCCGTGAAACGCACGTTTTGTCCGAAAACTGAGCAAAAGCGGCGATTCTGTGCACGAAGCGCACGTGTTGCGACTAAACTGAACAGAACCGGCGATTCTGTGCACGAAACGCACGTTTTGTGCCAAAAGGAGCAATTCGGTAAGTGAAACGCCCCTTTTGTCCCAAAACTGAACAAAACTAGCATTACGGTGCGTGAAACGCACGTTTTGTCCCCAAAACCGAGCAAAAGCGGCGATTCTGTGCACGAAACGCACGTGTTGCGCCAAAACTGAGCAAAAGCGGCGATTCTGATCACGAAACGCACGTTATGTGCCAAAAGGACAAATTCGGAGCGTACCACGCACGTTTTGTGCCAAAACAGAGTAAAAGCGGCGATTCTATGCACGAAACGGTCGTTTTGAGCCAAAACTGAGCAAAAGCGGCGATTCTATGCACGAAACGCACGTATTGTTCCAAAACTGAGCAAAAGCGGCGATTCTATGCTCGAAATGCACGTTTTGTGCCAAAACTGAGCAAAAGCGGCGATTCTGTACACGAAACGCACGTGTTGCGCCAAAACTGAACAAAAGCGGCGATTCTGTGCACGAAACGCACGTTTTGTGCCAAAACTGAGCAATAGCGGCGATTCTATGCTCGAAACGCACGTGTTGCGCCAAAACTGAACAAAAGCGGCGATTCTGTGCCGAAACGCATGTTTTGTGCCAACACTGAGCAGAAGCGGCGATTTTGTTCACGAAACGCACGTCTGGTGCCAGCAGGAGCAATTGGGTGCGTGAAACGCACGTTTTGTACCAAAACTGAGCAAAAGCGGCGATTCTGTGCACGAAACTCTCGTTTTGTTGCAGAACTCAGCAAAAGTGGCGATTTTGTGCACGAAACGCACGTTTTGTGCCAAAACTGAGCAAAAGCGGCGATTCTGTGCACGAAACGCACGTTTTGTTGCAGAAATGAGCAAAAGCGGCGATTCTGTGCACGAAACGCACGTATTGTGCCAAAACTCAGCAAAAGCGGCGATTCTGTGCACGAAACGCATGTTTCGTGCCAAAACTGAGCAACAGCGGCGATTCTGTGCCGAAACGCATGTTTTGTGCCAACACTGAGCAGAAGCGGCGATTCTGTTCACGAAACGCACGTCTGGTGCCAGAAGGAGCAATTGGGTGCGTGAAACGCACGTTTTGTACCAAAACTGAGCAAAAGCGGCGATTCTGTGCACGAAACTCTCGTTTTGTTGCAGAACTCAGCAAAAGTGGCGATTTTGTGCACGAAACGCACGTTTTGTGCCAAAACTGAGCAAAAGCGGCGATTCTGTGCACGAAACGCACGTTTTGTGCCAGAAAGAGCAATTCGGTGGGTGAAGCACACGTATCGAACCAAAACTGACCAAAAGCTGCGATTCTGTGCACGAAACCGCACATTTTTTGCGAGAACAGAGCAAAAGCGGCGATTCTGTGCACGAAACGCTGGTTTTCTTCCAAAACTGAGCAAAAGCGGCGATTCTGTGCACGAAAAGCACGTTTTGTGCCAAAAGGAGCAGTTCGGTAAGTGAAACCCACGTTTTGTGCCAAAACAGAGCAATAGCAGCGATTCAGTGCACGAAACGCTCCTTCTGTTCCAAAACTGAACAAAAGCGGCTATTCTGTGCACGAAACGGACGTTATGAGACAAAACTGAGCAAAAGCGGCGATTTTGTTCACGAAACGCACGTTATGTGCCAAAAGGAGAAATTCGGGGCGTAAAACGCACGTTTTGTGCCAAAGCTGAGCAAATGCGGCGATTTTATTCACTAATCGCACGTTTTATGCCAAGACCAGCAATTCGGTGCGTGGAACGCACGTTTTGTGCCAAAACTGAGTAAAAGCCGCGATTCTGTGCACGAAACACAGGATCTGTGCCAGAACTGAGCAAAAGCGACGATTCTGTGCCGAAAAACGTTTTGCGCCAAAACTGAGCAAAACCGGCGATTCTGTTCACGAAACGCACGTTTGGTGCCAAAAGGAGAAATTCGGGGCGTAAAACGCACGTTTTGTGCCAAAGCTGAGCAAATGCGGCGATTTTATTCACGAAACGCACGTTTTGTGCCAAAACTGAGCAAAAGCGGCGATTCTGTGCACGAAACGCACGTTTTGTGCCAGAAGGAGCAATACGGTCCGTGAAACGCACGTTTTGTCCGAAAACTGAGCAACAGCGGCGATTCTGTGCCGAAACGCACGTTTTGTGCCAACACTGAGCAAAAACGGCGATTCTGTGCACGAAACGGACGTTATGAGACAAAACTGAGCAAAAGCGGCGATTCTGTGCACGAAGCGCACGTGTTGCGACTAAACTGAACAAAAGCGGCGATTCTGTGCACGAAACGCACGTTTTGTGCCAAAACTGAGCAATAGCGGCGATTCTATGCTCGAAACGCACGTGTTGCGCCAAAACTGAACAAAAGCGGCGATTCTGTGCCGAAACGCATGTTTTGTGCCAACACTGAGCAGAAGCGGCGATTCTGTTCACGAAACGCACGTCTGGTGCCAGCAGGAGCAATTGGGTGCGTGAAACGCACGTTTTGTACCAAAACTGAGCAAAAGCGGCGATTCTGTGCACGAAACTCTCGTTTTGTTGCAGAACTCAGCAAAAGTGGCGATTTTGTGCACGAAACGCACGTTTTGTGCCAAAACTGAGCAAAAGCGGCGATTCTGTGCACGAAACGCACGTTTTGTTGCAGAAATGAGCAAAAGCGGCGATTCTGTGCACGAAACGCACGTATTGTGCCAAAACTCAGCAAAAGCGGCGATTCTGTGCACGAAACGCACGTGTTGCGCCAAAGCTGATCAAAAGCGGCGATTCTGTGCACGAAACGCACGTTTCGTGCCAAAACTGAGCAACAGCGGCGATTCTGTGCCGAAACGCATGTTTTGTGCCAAAACTGAGCACAAGCGGCGATTCTGTGCACGAAACACGGGATTTGTGCCAAACCTGAGCAAAAGCGGCGATTCTGAGCACGAAACGCACGTTTTGTGCCAAAACTGTGCAAAAGCGGCGATTTTATGCACGAAACGCACGTTTTATGAAAAGAGGAGCAATTCGGAGCGTGGCACGCACGTTTTGTGCCAAAACTGAGCAAAAGCGGCGATTCTGTGCACGAAACGCACGTGTTGCGCCAAAACTGATCAAAAGCGGCGATTCTGTGCACGAAACGCACGTTTTGTGCCAGAAGGAGCAATACGGTCCGTGAAACGCACGTTTTGTCCGAAAACTGAGCAAAAGCGGCGATTCTGTGCACGAAGCGCACGTGTTGCGACTAAACTGAACAAAAGCGGCGATTCTGTGCACGAAACGCACGTTTTGTGCCAAAACTGAGCAATAGCGGCGATTCTATGCTCGAAACGCACGTGTTGCGCCAAAACTGAACAAAAGCGGCGATTCTGTGCCGAAACGCATGTTTTGTGCCAACACTGAGCAGAAGCGGCGATTCTGTTCACGAAACGCACGTCTGGTGCCAGCAGGAGCAATTGGGTGCGTGAAACGCACGTTTTGTACCAAAACTGAGCAAAAGCGGCGATTCTGTGCACGAAACTCTCGTTTTGTTGCAGAACTCAGCAAAAGTGGCGATTTTGTGCACGAAACGCACGTTTTGTGCCAAAACTGAGCAAAAGCGGCGATTCTGTGCACGAAACGCACGTTTTGTTGCAGAAATGAGCAAAAGCGGCGATTCTGTGCACGAAACGCACGTATTGTGCCAAAACTCAGCAAAAGCGGCGATTCTGTGCACGAAACGCACGTGTTGCGCCAAAGCTGATCAAAAGCGGCGATTCTGTGCACGAAACGCACGTTTCGTGCCAAAACTGAGCAACAGCGGCGATTCTGTGCCGAAACGCATGTTTTGTGCCAAAACTGAGCACAAGCGGCGATTCTGTGCACGAAACACGGGATTTGTGCCAAACCTGAGCAAAAGCGGCGATTCTGAGCACGAAACGCACGTTTTGTGCCAAAACTGTGCAAAAGCGGCGATTTTATGCACGAAACGCACGTTTTATGAAAAGAGGAGCAATTCGGAGCGTGGCACGCACGTTTTGTGCCAAAACTGAGCAAAAGCGGCGATTCTGTGCACGAAACGCACGTGTTGCGCCAAAACTGATCAAAAGCGGCGATTCTGTGCACGAAACGCACGTTTTGTGCCAGAAGGAGCAATACGGTCCGTGAAACGCACGTTTTGTCCGAAAACTGAGCAACAGCGGCGATTCTGTGCCGAAACGCACGTTTTGTGCCAACACTGAGCAAAAACGGCGATTCTGTGCACGAAACGGACGTTATGAGACAAAACTGAGCAAAAGCGGCGATTCTGTGCACGAAGCGCACGTGTTGCGACTAAACTGAACAGAACCGGCGATTCTGTGCACGAAACGCACGTTTTGTGCCAAAAGGAGCAATTCGGTAAGTGAAACGCCCCTTTTGTCCCAAAACTGAACAAAACTAGCATTACGGTGCGTGAAACGCACGTTTTGTCCCCAAAACCGAGCAAAAGCGGCGATTCTGTGCACGAAACGCACGTGTTGCGCCAAAACTGAGCAAAAGCGGCGATTCTGATCACGAAGCGCACGTTATGTGCCAAAAGGACAAATTCGGAGCGTACCACGCACGTTTTGTGCCAAAACAGAGTAAAAGCGGCGATTCTATGCACGAAACGGTCGTTTTGAGCCAAAACTGAGCAAAAGCGGCGATTCTATGCACGAAACGCACGTATTGTTCCAAAACTGAGCAAAAGCGGCGATTCTATGCTCCAAATGCACGTTTTGTGCCAAAACTGAGCAAAAGCGGCGATTCTGTGCACGAAACGCACGTGTTGCGCCAAAACTGAACAAAAGCGGCGATTCTGTGCACGAAACGCACGTTTTGTGCCAAAACTGAGCAATAGCGGCGATTCTATGCTCGAAACGCACGTGTTGCGCCAAAACTGAACAAAAGCGGCGATTCTGTGCCGAAACGCATGTTTTGTGCCAACACTGAGCAGAAGCGGCGATTCTGTTCACGAAACGCACGTCTGGTGCCAGCAGGAGCAATTGGGTGCGTGAAACGCACGTTTTGTACCAAAACTGAGCAAAAGCGGCGATTCTGTGCACGAAACTCTCGTTTTGTTGCAGAACTCAGCAAAAGTGGCGATTTTGTGCACGAAACGCACGTTTTGTTGCAAAACTGAGCAAAAACGGCGATTCTGTGCACGAAACGCACGTTCTGTTGCAAAACTGAGCAAAAGCGGCTATTCTGTGCACGAAACGCACGTATTATGCCAAAACTGAGCAAAAGCGGCGATTCTATGCTCGAAATGCACGTTTTGTTCCAAAACTGAGCAAAAGCGGCGATTCTGATCACGAAACGCACGTTATGTGCCAAAAGGACAAATTCGGAGCGTACCACGCACGATTTGTGCCAAAACAGAGTAAAAGCGGCGATTCTATGCACGAAACGGTCGTTTTGTGCCAAAACTGAGCCAAAGCGGCGATTCTGTTTACGAATCGTACGTTATGTGCCAATAGGAGAAATTCGGAACGTAAAACGCACGTTTTGTGCCAAAACTCAGCAAAAGCGGCGATTCTGTGCACGAAACGCACGTGTTGCGCCAAAGCTGATCAAAAGCGGCGATTCTGTGCACGAAACGCACGTTTCGTGCCAAAACTGAGCAACAGCGGCGATTCTGTGCCGAAACGCATGTTTTGTGCCAAAACTGAGCACAAGCGGCGATTCTGTGCACGAAACACGGGATTTGTGCCAAACCTGAGCAAAAGCGGCGATTCTGAGCACGAAACGCACGTTTTGTGCCAAAACTGTGCAAAAGCGGCGATTTTATGCACGAAACGCACGTTTTATGAAAAGAGGAGCAATTCGGAGCGTGGCACGCACGTTTTGTGCCAAAACTGAGCAAAAGCGGCGATTCTGTGCACGAAACGCACGTGTTGCGCCAAAACTGATCAAAAGCGGCGATTCTGTGCACGAAACGCACGTTTTGTGCCAGAAGGAGCAATACGGTCCGTGAAACGCACGTTTTGTCCGAAAACTGAGCAACAGCGGCGATTCTGTGCCGAAACGCACGTTTTGTGCCAACACTGAGCAAAAACGGCGATTCTGTGCACGAAACGGACGTTATGAGACAAAACTGAGCAAAAGCGGCGATTCTGTGCACGAAGCGCACGTGTTGCGACTAAACTGAACAGAACCGGCGATTCTGTGCACGAAACGCACGTTTTGTGCCAAAAGGAGCAATTCGGTAAGTGAAACGCCCCTTTTGTCCCAAAACTGAACAAAACTAGCATTACGGTGCGTGAAACGCACGTTTTGTCCCCAAAACCGAGCAAAGGCGGCGATTCTGTGCACGAAACGCACGTGTTGCGCCAAAACTGAGCAAAAGCGGCGATTCTGATCACGAAACGCACGTTATGTGCCAAAAGGACAAATTCGGAGCGTACCACGCACGTTTTGTGCCAAAACAGAGTAAAAGCGGCGATTCTATGCACGAAACGGTCGTTTTGAGCCAAAACTGAGCAAAAGCGGCGATTCTATGCACGAAACGCACGTATTGTTCCAAAACTGAGCAAAAGCGGCGATTCTATGCTCGAAATGCACGTTTTGTGCCAAAACTGAGCAAAAGCGGCGATTCTGTGCACGAAACGCACGTGCTGCGCCAAAACTGAACAAAAGCGGCGATTCTGTGCACGAAACGCACGTTTTGTGCCAAAACTGAGCAATAGCGGCGATTCTATGCTCGAAACGCACGTGTTGCGCCAAAACTGAACAAAAGCGGCGATTCTGTGCCGAAACGCATGTTTTGTGCCAACACTGAGCAGAAGCGGCGATTCTGTTCACGAAACGCACGTCTGGTGCCAGCAGGAGCAATTGGGTGCGAGAAACGCACGTTTTGTACCAAAACTGAGCAAAAGCGGCGATTCTGTGCACGAAACTCTCGTTTTGTTGCAGAACTCAGCAAAAGTGGCGATTTTGTGCACGAAACGCACGTTTTGTGCCAAAACTGAGCAAAAGCGGCGATTCTGTGCACGAAACGCACGTTTTGTTGCAGAAATGAGCAAAAGCGGCGATTCTGTGCACGAAACGCACGTATTGTGCCAAAACTCAGCAAAAGCGGCGATTCTGTGCACGAAACGCATGTTTCGTGCCAAAACTGAGCAACAGCGGCGATTCTGTGCCGAAACGCATGTTTTGTGCCAACACTGAGCAGAAGCGGCGATTCTGTTCACGAAACGCACGTCTGGTGCCAGAAGGAGCAATTTTGTGCGTGAAACGCACGTTTTGTACCAAAACTGAGCAAAAGCGGCGATTCTGTGCACGAAACTCTCGTTTTGTTGCAGAACTCAGCAAAAGTGGCGATTTTGTGCACGAAACGCACGTTTTGTGCCAAAACTGAGCAAAAGCGGCGATTCTGTGCACGAAACGCACGTTTTGTGCCAGAAAGAGCAATTCGGTGGGTGAAGCACACGTATTGAACCAAAACTGACCAAAAGCTGCGATTCTGTGCACGAAACCGCACATTTTTTGCGAGAACAGAGCAAAAGCGGCGATTCTGTGCACGAAACGCGGGTTTTCTTCCAAAACTGAGCAAAAGCGGCGATTCTGTGCACGAAAAGCACGTTTTGTGCCAAAAGGAGCAGTTCGGTAAGTGAAACCCACGTTTTGTGCCAAAACAGAGCAATAGCAGCGATTCAGTGCACGAAACGCTCCTTCTGTTCCAAAACTGAGCAAAAGCGGCGATTCTGTGCCGAAAAACGTTTTGCGCCAAAACTGAGCAAAACCGGCGATTCTGTTCACGAAACGCACGTTTGGTGCCAAAAGGAGAAATTCGGGGCGTAAAACGCACGTTTTGTGCCAAAGCTGAGCAAATGCGGCGATTTTATTCACGAAACGCACGTTTTGTGCCAAAACTGAGCAAAAGCGGCGATTCTATGCACGATAAGCACGTTTTGTGCCAAAACTGAGCAAAAGCGGCGATTCTGTGCACGAAACGCACGTTTTGTTGCAAAACTGAGCAAAAACGGCGATTCTGTGCACGAAACGCACGTTCTGTTGCAAAACTGAGCAAAAGCGGCTATTCTGTGCACGAAACTCACGTATTATGCCAAAACTGAGCAAAAGCGGCGATTCTATGCTCGAAATGCACGTTTTGTTCCAAAACTGAGCAAAAGCGGCGATTCTGATCACGAAACGCACGTTATGTGCCAAAAGGACAAATTCGGAGCGTACCACGCACGATTTGTGCCAAAACAGAGTAAAAGCGGCGATTCTATGCACGAAACGGTCGTTTTGTGGCAAAACTGAGCCAAAGCGGCGATTCTGTTTACGAATCGTACGTTATGTGCCAATAGGAGAAATTCGGTACGTAAAACGCACGTTTTGTGCCAAAACTGAGCAAAAGCGGCGATTCTGTGCACGAAACGCACGTGTTGCGCCAAAGCTGATCAAAAGCGGCGATTCTGTGCACGAAACGCACGTTTCGTGCCAAAACTGAGCAACAGCGGCGATTCTGTGCCGAAACGCATGTTTTGTGCCAAAACTGAGCACAAGCGGCGATTCTGTGCACGAAACACGGGATTTGTGCCAAACCTGAGCAAAAGCGGCGATTCTGAGCACGAAACGCACGTTTTGTGCCAAAACTGTGCAAAAGCGGCGATTTTATGCACGAAACGCACGTTTTATGAAAAGAGGAGCAATTCGGAGCGTGGCACGCACGTTTTGTGCCAAAACTGAGCAAAAGCGGCGATTCTGTGCACGAAACGCACGTGTTGCGCCAAAACTGATCAAAAGCGGCGATTCTGTGCACGAAACGCACGTTTTGTGCCAGAAGGAGCAATACGGTCCGTGAAACGCACGTTTTGTCCGAAAACTGAGCAACAGCGGCGATTCTGTGCCGAAACGCACGTTTTGTGCCAACACTAAGCAAAAACGGCGATTCTGTGCACGAAACGGACGTTATGAGACAAAACTGAGCAAAAGCGGCGATTCTGTGCACGAAGCGCACGTGTTGCGACTAAACTGAACAGAACCGGCGATTCTGTGCACGAAACGCACGTTTTGTGCCAAAAGGAGCAATTCGGTAAGTGAAACGCCCCTTTTGTCCCAAAACTGAACAAAACTAGCATTACGGTGCGTGAAACGCACGTTTTGTCCCCAAAACCGAGCAAAGGCGGCGATTCTGTGCACGAAACGCACGTGTTGCGCCAAAACTGAGCAAAAGCGGCGATTCTGATCACGAAACGCACGTTATGTGCCAAAAGGACAAATTCGGAGCGTACCACGCACGTTTTGTGCCAAAACAGAGTAAAAGCGGCGATTCTATGCACGAAACGGTCTTTTTGAGCCAAAACTGAGCAAAAGCGGCGATTCTATGCACGAAACGCACGTATTGTTCCAAAACTGAGCAAAAGCGGCGATTCTATGCTCGAAATGCACGTTTTGTGCCAAAACTGAGCAAAAGCGGCGATTCTGTGCACGAAACGCACGTGTTGCGCCAAAACTGAACAAAAGCGGCGATTCTGTGCACGAAACGCACGTTTTGTGCCAAAACTGAGCAATAGCGGCGATTCTATGCTCGAAACGCACGTGTTGCGCCAAAACTGAACAAAAGCGGCGATTCTGTGCCGAAACGCATGTTTTGTGCCAACACTGAGCAGAAGCGGCGATTCTGTTCACGAAACGCACGTCTGGTGCCAGCAGGAGCAATTGGGTGCGAGAAACGCACGTTTTGTACCAAAACTGAGCAAAAGCGGCGATTCTGTGCACGAAACTCTCGTTTTGTTGCAGAACTCAGCAAAAGTGGCGATTTTGTGCACGAAACGCACGTTTTGTGCCAAAACTGAGCAAAAGCGGCGATTCTGTGCACGAAACGCACGTTTTGTTGCAGAAATGAGCAAAAGCGGCGATTCTGTGCACGAAACGCACGTATTGTGCCAAAACTCAGCAAAAGCGGCGATTCTGTGCACGAAACGCATGTTTCGTGCCAAAACTGAGCAACAGCGGCGATTCTGTGCCGAAACGCATGTTTTGTGCCAACACTGAGCAGAAGCGGCGATTCTGTTCACGAAACGCACGTCTGGTGCCAGAAGGAGCAATTGGGTGCGTGAAACGCACGTTTTGTACCAAAACTGAGCAAAAGCGGCGATTCTGTGCACGAAACTCTCGTTTTGTTGCAGAACTCAGCAAAAGTGGCGATTTTGTGCACGAAACGCACGTTTTGTGCCAAAACTGAGCAAAAGCGGCGATTCTGTGCTCGAAACGCACGTTTTGTGCCAGAAAGAGCAATTCGGTGGGTGAAGCACACGTATTGAACCAAAACTGACCAAAAGCTGCGATTCTGTGCACGAAACCGCACATTTTTTGCGAGAACAGAGCAAAAGCGGCGGTTCTGTGCACGAAAAGCACGTTTTGTGCCAAAAGGAGCAGTTCGGTAAGTGAAACCCACGTTTTGTGCCAAAACAGAGCAATAGCAGCGATTCAGTGCACGAAACGCTCCTTCTGTTCCAAAACTGAGCAAAAGCGGCTATTCTGTGCACGAAACGGACGTTATGAGACAAAACTGAGCAAAAGCGGCGATTTTGTTCACGAAACGCACGTTATGTGCCAAAAGGAGAAATTCGGGGCGTAAAACGCACGTTTTGTGCCAAAGCTGAGCAAATGCGGCGATTTTATTCACTAATCGCACGTTTTATGCCAAGACCAGCAATTCGGTGCGTGGAACGCACGTTTTGTGCCAAAACTGAGCAAAAGCCGCGATTCTGTGCACGAAACACAGGATCTGTGCCAGTACTGAGCAAAAGCGACGATTCTGTGCCGAAAAACGTTTTGCGCCAAAACTGAGCAAAACCGGCGATTCTGTTCACGAAACGCACGTTTGGTGCCAAAAGGAGAAATTCGGGGCGTAAAACGCACGTTTTGTGCCAAAGCTGAGCAAATGCGGCGATTTTATTCACGAAACGCACGTTTTGTGCCAAAACTGAGCAAAAGCGGCGATTCTATGCACGATAAGCACGTTTTGTGCCAAAACTGAGCAAAAGCGGCGATTCTGTGCACGAAACGCACGTTTTGTTGCAAAACTGAGCAAAAACGGCGATTCTGTGCACGAAACGCACGTTCTGTTGCAAAACTGAGCAAAAGCGGCTATTCTGTGCACGAAACTCACGTATTATGCCAAAACTGAGCAAAAGCGGCGATTCTATGCTCGAAATGCACGTTTTGTTCCAAAACTGAGCAAAAGCGGCGATTCTGATCACGAAACGCACGTTATGTGCCAAAAGGACAAATTCGGAGCGTACCACGCACGATTTGTGCCAAAACAGAGTAAAAGCGGCGATTCTATGCACGAAACGGTCGTTTTGTGCCAAAACTGAGCCAAAGCGGCGATTCTGTTTACGAATCGTACGTTATGTGCCAATAGGAGAAATTCGGAACGTAAAACGCACGTTTTGTGCCAAAACTGAGCAAAAGCGGCGATTCTGTGCACGAAACGCACGTGTTGCGCCAAAGCTGATCAAAAGCGGCGATTCTGTGCACGAAACGCACGTTTCGTGCCAAAACTGAGCAACAGCGGCGATTCTGTGCCGAAACGCATGTTTTGTGCCAAAACTGAGCACAAGCGGCGATTCTGTGCACGAAACACGGGATTTGTGCCAAACCTGAGCAAAAGCGGCGATTCTGAGCACGAAACGCACGTTTTGTGCCAAAACTGTGCAAAAGCGGCGATTTTATGCACGAAACGCACGTTTTATGAAAAGAGGAGCAATTCGGAGCGTGGCACGCACGTTTTGTGCCAAAACTGAGCAAAAGCGGCGATTCTGTGCACGAAACGGACGTTATGAGACAAAACTGAGCAAAAGCGGCGATTCTGTGCACGAAGCGCACGTGTTGCGATTAAACTGAACAGAACCGGCGATTCTGTGCACGAAACGCACGTTTTGTGCCAAAAGGAGCAATTCGGTAAGTGAAACGCCCCTTTTGTCCCAAAACTGAACAAAACTAGCATTACGGTGCGTGAAACGCACGTTTTGTCCCCAAAACCGAGCAAAAGCGGCGATTCTGTGCACGAAACGCACGTGTTGCGCCAAAACTGAGCAAAAGCGGCGATTCTGATCACGAAACGCACGTTATGTGCCAAAAGGACAAATTCGGAGCGTACCACGCACGTTTTGTGCCAAAACAGAGTAAAAGCGGCCATTCTATGCACGAAACGGTCGTTTTGAGCCAAAACTGAGCAAAAGCGGCGATTCTATGCACGAAACGCACGTATTGTTCCAAAACTGAGCAAAAGCGGCGATTCTATGCTCGAAATGCACGTTTTGTGCCAAAACTGAGCAAAAGCGGCGATTCTGTGCACGAAACGCACGTGTTGCGCCAAAACTGAACAAAAGCGGCGATTCTGTGCACGAAACGCACGTTTTGTGCTAAAACTGAGCAATAGCGGCGATTCTATGCTCGAAACGCACGTGTTGCGCCAAAACTGAACAAAAGCGGCGATTCTGTGCCGAAACGCATGTTTTGTGCCAACACTGAGCAGAAGCGGCGATTCTGTTCACGAAACGCACGTCTGGTGCCAGCAGGAGCAATTGGGTGCGTGAAACGCACGTTTTGTACCAAAACTGAGCAAAAGCGGCGATTCTGTGCACGAAACTCTCGTTTTGTTGCAGAACTCAGCAAAAGTGGCGATTTTGTGCACGAAACGCACGTTTTGTGCCAAAACTGAGCAAAAGCGGCGATTCTGTGCACGAAACGCACGTTTTGTGCCAGAAGGAGCAATTCGGTGGGCGAAGCACACGTATTGAACCAATACTGAGCAGAAGCTGCGATTCTGTGCACGAAACCGCACATTTTGTGCGAGAACAGAGCAAAAGCGGCGATTCTGTGCACGAAACGCTGGTTTTCTTCCAAAACTGAGCAAAAGCGGCGATTCTGTGCACGAAAAGCACGTTTTGTGCCAAAAGGAGCAGTTCGGTAAGTGAAACCCACGTTTTGTGCCAAAGCAGAGCAATAGCAGCGATTCAGTGCACGAAACGCTCGTTCTGTTCCAAAACTGAGCAAAAGCGGCGGTTCTGTGCACGAAACGGACGTAATGAGACAAAACTGAGCAAAAGCGGCGATTCTGTGCACGAAACGCACGTTTTGTTGCAAAAATGAGCAAAAACGGCGATTCTGTGCACGAAACGCACGTTCTGTTGCAAAACTGAGCAAAAGCGGCTATTCTGTGCACGAAACGCACGTATTGTGCCAAAACTGAGCAAAAGCGGCGATTCTATGCTCGAAATGCACGTTTTGTGCCAAAACTGAGCAAAAGCGGCGATTCTGATCACGAAACGCACGTTATGTGCCAAAAGGACAAATTCGGAGCGTACCACGCATGTTTTGTGCCAAAACAGAGTAAAAGCGGCGATTCTTTGCACGAAACGGTCGTTTTGAGCCAAAACTGAGCAAAAGCGGCGATTCTATGCACGAAACGCACGTATTGTTCCAAAACTGAGCAAAAGCGGCGATTCTATGCACGAAACGCACGTTTTGTGCCAAAACTGTGCAAAAGCGGCAATTTTATGCACGAAACGCACGTTTTATGAAAAGAGGAGCAATTCGGAGCGTGGCACGCACGTTTTGTGCCAAAACTGAGCAAAAGCGGCGATTCTGTGCACGAAACGCACGTGTTGCGCCAAAACTGATCAAAAGCGGCGATTCTGTGCACGAAACGCACGTTTTGTGCCAGAAGGAGCAATACGGTCCGTGAAACGCACGTTTTGTCCGAAAACTGAGCAAAAGCGGCGATTCTGTGCCGAAACGCACGTTGTATGCCAAGAGGAGCAATTCGGTGCGTGGAACGCACGTTTTGTGCCAACACTGAGCAAAAACGGCGATTCTGTGCACGAAACGGACGTTATGAGACAAAACTGAGCAAAAGCGGCGATTCTGTGCACGAAGCGCACGTGTTGCGACTAAACTGAACAGAACCGGCGATTCTGTGCACGAAACGCACGTTTTGTGCCAAAAGGAGCAATTCGGTAAGTGAAACGCCCCTTTTGTCCCAAAACTGAACAAAACTAGCATTACGGTGCGTGAAACGCACGTTTTGTCCCCAAAACCGAGCAAAAGCGGCGATTCTGTGCACGAAACGCACGTGTTGCGCCAAAACTGAGCAAAAGCGGCGATTCTGATCACGAAACGCACGTTATGTGCCAAAAGGACAAATTCGGAGCGTACCACGCACGTTTTGTGCCAAAACAGAGTAAAAGCGGCGATTCTATGCACGAAACGGTCGTTTTGATCCAAAACTGAGCAAAAGCGGCGATTCTATGCACGAAACGCACGTATTGTTCCAAAACTGAGCAAAAGCGGCGATTCTATGCTCGAAATGCATGTTTTGTGCCAAAACTGAGCAAAAGCGGCGATTCTGTGCACGAAACGCACGTGTTGCGCCAAAACTGAACAAAAGCGGCGATTCTGTGCACGAAACGCACGTTTTGTGCCAAAACTGAGCAATAGCGGCGATTCTATGCTCGAAACGCACGTGTTGCGCCAAAACTGAACATAAGCGGCGATTCTGTGCACGAAACGCACGTTTTGTGCCAAAACTGAGCAATAGCGGCGATTCTATGCTCGAAACGCACGTTTTGTCCCCAAAACCGAGCAAAAGCGGCGATTCTGTGCACGAAACGCACGTATTGTGCGAAAACTCAGCAAAAGCGGCGATTCTGTGCCGAAACGCATGTTTTGTGCCAACACTGAGCAGAAGCGGCGATTCTGTTCACGAAACGCACGTCTGGTGCCAGAAGGAGCAATTGGGTGCGTGAAACGCACGTTTTGTACCAAAACTGAGCAAAAGCGGCGATTCAGTGCACGAAACGCTCGTTCTGTTCCAAAACTGAGCAAAAGCGGCGGTTCTGTGCATGAAACGGACGTAATGAGACAAAACTGAGCAATAGCGGCGATTCTATGCTCGAAACGCACGTTTTGTCCCCAAAACCGAGCAAAAGCGGCGATTCTGTGCACGAAACGCACGTATTGTGCGAAAACTCAGCAAACGCGGCGATTCTGTGCCGAAACGCATGTTTTGTGCCAAAACTGAGCACAAGCGGCGATTCTGTGCACGAAACACGGGATTTGTGCCAAACCTGAGCAAAAGCGGCGATTCTGAGCACGAAACGCACGTTTTGTGCCAAAACTGTGCAAAAGCGGCGATTTTATGCACGAAACGCACGTTTTATGAAAAGAGGAGCAATTCGGAGCGTGGCACGCACGTTTTGTGCCAAAACTGAGCAAAAGCGGCGATTCTGTGCACGAAACGGACGTTATGAGACAAAACTGAGCAAAAGCGGCGATTCTGTGCACGAAGCGCACGTGTTGCGACTAAACTGAACAGAACCGGCGATTCTGTGCACGAAACGCACGTTTTGTGCCAAAAGGAGCAATTCGGTAAGTGAAACGCCCCTTTTGTCCCAAAACTGAACAAAACTAGCATTACGGTGCGTGAAACGCACGTTTTGTCCCCAAAACCGAGCAAAAGCGGCGATTCTGTGCACGAAACGCACGTGTTGCGCCAAAACTGAGCAAAAGCGGCGATTCTGATCACGAAACGCACGTTATGTGCCAAAAGGACAAATTCGGAGCGTACCACGCACGTTTTGTGCCAAAACAGAGTAAAAGCGGCCATTCTATGCACGAAACGGTCGTTTTGAGCCAAAACTGAGCAAAAGCGGCGATTCTATGCACGAAACGCACGTATTGTTCCAAAACTGAGCAAAAGCGGCGATTCTATGCTCGAAATGCACGTTTTGTGCCAAAACTGAGCAAAAGCGGCGATTCTGTGCACGAAACGCACGTGTTGCGCCAAAACTGAACAAAAGCGGCGATTCTGTGCACGAAACGCACGTTTTGTGCCAAAACTGAGCAATAGCGGCGATTCTATGCTCGAAACGCACGTGTTGCGCCAAAACTGAACAAAAGCGGCGATTCTGTGCCGAAACGCATGTTTTGTGCCAACACTGAGCAGAAGCGGCGATTCTGTTCACGAAACGCACGTCTGGTGCCAGCAGGAGCAATTGGGTGCGTGAAACGCACGTTTTGTACCAAAACTGAGCAAAAGCGGCGATTCTGTGCACGAAACTCTCGTTTTGTTGCAGAACTCAGCAAAAGTGGCGATTTTGTGCACGAAACGCACGTTTTGTGCCAAAACTGAGCAAAAGCGGCGATTCTGTGCACGAAACGCACGTTTTGTGCCAGAAGGAGCAATTCGGTGGGCGAAGCACACGTATTGAACCAATACTGAGCAGAAGCTGCGATTCTGTGCACGAAACCGCACATTTTGTGCGAGAACAGAGCAAAAGCGGCGATTCTGTGCACGAAACGCTGGTTTTCTTCCAAAACTGAGCAAAAGCGGCGATTCTGTGCACGAAAAGCACGTTTTGTGCCAAAAGGAGCAGTTCGGTAAGTGAAACCCACGTTTTGTGCCAAAGCAGAGCAATAGCAGCGATTCAGTGCACGAAACGCTCGTTCTGTTCCAAAACTGAGCAAAAGCGGCGGTTCTGTGCACGAAACGGACGTAATGAGACAAAACTGAGCAAAAGCGGCGATTCTGTGCACGAAACGCACGTTTTGTTGCAAAAATGAGCAAAAACGGCGATTCTGTGCACGAAACGCACGTTCTGTTGCAAAACTGAGCAAAAGCGGCTATTCTGTGCACGAAACGCACGTATTGTGCCAAAACTGAGCAAAAGCGGCGATTCTATGCTCGAAATGCACGTTTTGTGCCAAAACTGAGCAAAAGCGGCGATTCTGATCACGAAACGCACGTTATGTGCCAAAAGGACAAATTCGGAGCGTACCACGCACGTTTTGTGCCAAAACAGAGTAAAAGCGGCGATTCTTTGCACGAAACGGTCGTTTTGAGCCAAAACTGAGCAAAAGCGGCGATTCTATGCACGAAACGCACGTATTGTTCCAAAACTGAGCAAAAGCGGCGATTCTATGCACGAAACGCACGTTTTGTGCCAAAACTGTGCAAAAGCGGCAATTTTATGCACGAAACGCACGTTTTATGAAAAGAGGAGCAATTCGGAGCGTGGCACGCACGTTTTGTGCCAAAACTGAGCAAAAGCGGCGATTCTGTGCACGAAACGCACGTGTTGCGCCAAAACTGTTCAAAAGCGGCGATTCTGTGCACGAAACGCACGTTTTGTGCCAGAAGGAGCAATACGGTCCGTGAAACGCACGTTTTGTCCGAAAACTGAGCAAAAGCGGCGATTCTGTGCCGAAACGCACGTTGTATGCCAAGAGGAGCAATTCGGTGCGTGGAACGCACGTTTTGTGCCAACACTGAGCAAAAACGGCGATTCTGTGCACGAAACGGACGTTATGAGACAAAACTGAGCAAAAGCGGCGATTCTGTGCACGAAGCGCACGTGTTGCGACTAAACTGAACAGAACCGGCGATTCTGTGCACGAAACGCACGTTTTGTGCCAGAAGGAGCAATACGGTCCGTGAAACGCACGTTTTGTCCGAAAACTGAGCAAAAGCGGCGATTCTGTGCCGAAACGCACGTTGTATGCCAAGAGGAGCAATTCGGTGCGTGGAACGCACGTTTTGTGCCAACACTGAGCAAAAACGGCGATTCTGTGCACGAAACGGACGTTATGAGACAAAACTGAGCAAAAGCGGCGATTCTGTGCACGAAGCGCACGTGTTGCGACTAAACTGAACAGAACCGGCGATTCTGTGCACGAAACGCACGTTTTGTGCCAGAAGGAGCAATACGGGCCGTGAAACGCACGTTTTGTCCGAAAACTGAGCAAAAGCGGCGATTCTGTGCCGAAACGCACGTTGTATGCCAAGAGGAGCAATTCGGTGCGTGGAACGCACGTTTTGTGCCAACACTGAGCAAAAACGGCGATTCTGTGCACGAAACGGACGTTATGAGACAAAACTGAGCAAAAGCGGCGATTCTGTGCACGAAGCGCACGTGTTGCGACTAAACTGAACAGAACCGGCGATTCTGTGCACGAAACGCACGTTTTGTGTAAAAAGGAGCAATTCGGTAAGTGAAACGCCCCTTTTGTCCCAAAACTGAACAAAACTAGCATTACGGTGCGTGAAACGCACGTTTTGTCCCCAAAACCGAGCAAAAGCGGCGATTCTGTGCACGAAACGCACGTGTTGCGCCAAAACTGAGCAAAAGCGGCGATTCTGATCACGAAACGCACGTTATGTGCCAAAAGGACAAATTCGGAGCGTACCACGCACGTTTTGTGCCAAAACAGAGTAAAAGCGGCGATTCTATGCACGAAACGGTCGTTTTGAGCCAAAACTGAGCAAAAGCGGCGATTCTATGCACGAAACGCACGTATTGTTCCAAAACTGAGCAAAAGCGGCGATTCTATGCTCGAAATGCACGTTTTGTGCCAAAACTGAGCAAAAGCGGCGATTCTGTGCACGAAACGCACGTGTTGCGCCAAAACTGAACAAAAGCGGCGATTCTGTGCACGAAACGCACGTTTTGTGCCAAAACTGAGCAATAGCGGCGATTCTATGCTCGAAACGCACGTGTTGCGCCAAAACTGAACAAAAGCGGCGATTCTGTGCCGAAACGCATGTTTTGTGCCAACACTGAGCAGAAGCGGCGATTCTGTTCACGAAACGCACGTCTGGTGCCAGCAGGAGCAATTGGGTGCGAGAAACGCACGTTTTGTACCAAAACTGAGCAAAAGCGGCGATTCTGTGCACGAAACTCTCGTTTTGTTGCAGAACTCAGCAAAAGTGGCGATTTTGTGCACGAAACGCACGTTTTGTGCCAAAACTGAGCAAAAGCGGCGATTCTGTGCACGAAACGCACGTTTTGTGCCAGAAAGAGCAATTCGGTGGGTGAAGCACACGTATTGAACCAAAACTGACCAAAAGCTGCGATTCTGTGCACGAAACCGCACATTTTTTGCGAGAACAGAGCAAAAGCGGCGATTCTGTGCACGAAACGCGGGTTTTCTTCCAAAACTGAGCAAAAGCGGCGATTCTGTGCACGAAAAGCACGTTTTGTGCCAAAAGGAGCAGTTCGGTAAGTGAAACCCACGTTTTGTGCCAAAACAGAGCAATAGCAGCGATTCAGTGCACGAAACGCTCCTTCTGTTCCAAAACTGAGCAAAAGCGGCTATTCTGTGCACGAAACGGACGTTATGAGACAAAACTGAGCAAAAGCGGCGATTTTGTTCACGAAACGCACGTTATGTGCCAAAAGGAGAAATTCGGAGCGTAAAACGCACGTTTTGTGCCAAAGCTGAGCAAATGCGGCGATTTTATTCACTAATCGCACGTTTTATGCCAAGACCAGCAATTCGGTGCGTGGAACGCACGTTTTGTGCCAAAACTGAGCAAAAGCCGCGATTCTGTGCACGAAACACAGGATCTGTGCCAGTACTGAGCAAAAGCGACGATTCTGTGCCGAAAAACGTTTTGCGCCAAAACTGAGCAAAACCGGCGATTCTGTTCACGAAACGCACGTTTGGTGCCAAAAGGAGAAATTCGGGGCGTAAAACGCACGTTTTGTGCCAAAGCTGAGCAAATGCGGCGATTTTATTCACGAAACGCACGTTTTGTGCCAAAACTGAGCAAAAGCGGCGATTCTATGCACGATAAGCACGTTTTGTGCCAAAACTGAGCAAAAGCGGCGATTCTGTGCACGAAACGCACGTTTTGTTGCAAAACTGAGCAAAAACGGCGATTCTGTGCACGAAACGCACGTTCTGTTGCAAAACTGAGCAAAAGCGGCTATTCTGTGCACGAAACTCACGTATTATGCCAAAACTGAGCAAAAGCGGCGATTCTATGCTCGAAATGCACGTTTTGTTCCAAAACTGAGCAAAAGCGGCGATTCTGATCACGAAACGCACGTTATGTGCCAAAAGGACAAATTCGGAGCGTACCACGCACGATTTGTGCCAAAACAGAGTAAAAGCGGCGATTCTATGCACGAAACGGTCGTTTTGTGCCAAAACTGAGCCAAAGCGGCGATTCTGTTTACGAATCGTACGTTATGTGCCAATAGGAGAAATTCGGAACGTAAAACGCACGTTTTGTGCCAAAACTGAGCAAAAGCGGCGATTCTGTGCACGATAAGCACGTTTTGTGCCAAAACTGAGCAAAAGCGGCGATTCTGTGCACGAAACGCACGTTTTGTTGCAAAACTGAGCAAAAACGGCGATTCTGTGCACGAAACGCACGTTCTGTTGCAAAACTGAGCAAAAGCGGCTATTCTGTGCACGAAACTCACGTATTATGCCAAAACTGAGCAAAAGCGGCGATTCTATGCTCGAAATGCACGTTTTGTTCCAAAACTGAGCAAAAGCGGCGATTCTGATCACGAAACGCACGTTATGTGCCAAAAGGACAAATTCGGAGCGTACCACGCACGATTTGTGCCAAAACAGAGTAAAAGCGGCGATTCTATGCACGAAACGGTCGTTTTGTGCCAAAACTGAGCCAAAGCGGCGATTCTGTTTACGAATCGTACGTTATGTGCCAATAGGAGAAATTCGGAACGTAAAACGCACGTTTTGTGCCAAAACTGAGCAAAAGCGGCGATTCTGTGCACGAAACGCACGTGTTGCGCCAAAGCTGATCAAAAGCGGCGATTCTGTGCACGAAACGCACGTTTCGTGCCAAAACTGAGCAACAGCGGCGATTCTGTGCCGAAACGCATGTTTTGTGCCAAAACTGAGCACAAGCGGCGATTCTGTGCACGAAACACGGGATTTGTGCCAAACCTGAGCAAAAGCGGCGATTCTGAGCACGAAACGCACGTTTTGTGCCAAAACTGTGCAAAAGCGGCGATTTTATGCACGAAACGCACGTTTTATGAAAAGAGGAGCAATTCGGAGCGTGGCACGCACGTTTTGTGCCAAAACTGAGCAAAAGCGGCGATTCTGTGCACGAAACGGACGTTATGAGACAAAACTGAGCAAAAGCGGCGATTCTGTGCACGAAGCGCACGTGTTGCGACTAAACTGAACAGAACCGGCGATTCTGTGCACGAAACGCACGTTTTGTGCCAAAAGGAGCAATTCGGTAAGTGAAACGCCCCTTTTGTCCCAAAACTGAACAAAACTAGCATTACGGTGCGTGAAACGCACGTTTTGTCCCCAAAACCGAGCAAAAGCGG
Organism: Stelis phaeoptera; assembly: GCA_943735885.1. NCBI lineage: Eukaryota > Metazoa > Arthropoda > Insecta > Hymenoptera > Megachilidae > Stelis > Stelis phaeoptera. The sequence goes on along the minus strand of CALSEM010000048.1, from coordinate 40,569 downwards.
CGATTCTGTGCACGAAACGCACGTGTTGCGCCAAAACTGAGCAAAAGCGGCGATTCTGATCACGAAACGCACGTTATGTGCCAAAAGGACAAATTCGGAGCGTACCACGCACGTTTTGTGCCAAAACAGAGTAAAAGCGGCCATTCTATGCACGAAACGGTCGTTTTGAGCCAAAACTGAGCAAAAGCGGCGATTCTATGCACGAAACGCACGTATTGTTCCAAAACTGAGCAAAAGCGGCGATTCTATGCTCGAAATGCACGTTTTGTGCCAAAACTGAGCAAAAGCGGCGATTCTGTGCACGAAACGCACGTGTTGCGCCAAAACTGAACAAAAGCGGCGATTCTATGCTCGAAATGCACGTTTTGTGCCAAAACTGAGCAAAAGCGGCGATTCTGATCACGAAACGCACGTTATGTGCCAAAAGGACAAATTCGGAGCGTACCACGCACGTTTTGTGCCAAAACAGAGTAAAAGCGGCGATTCTTTGCACGAAACGGTCGTTTTGAGCCAAAACTGAGCAAAAGCGGCGATTCTATGCACGAAACGCACGTATTGTTCCAAAACTGAGCAAAAGCGGCGATTCTATGCACGAAACGCACGTTTTGTGCCAAAACTGTGCAAAAGCGGCAATTTTATGCACGAAACGCACGTTTTATGAAAAGAGGAGCAATTCGGAGCGTGGCACGCACGTTTTGTGCCAAAACTGAGCAAAAGCGGCGATTCTGTGCACGAAACGCACGTGTTGCGCCAAAACTGATCAAAAGCGGCGATTCTGTGCACGAAACGCACGTTTTGTGCCAGAAGGAGCAATACGGTCCGTGAAACGCACGTTTTGTCCGAAAACTGAGCAAAAGCGGCGATTCTGTGCCGAAACGCACGTTGTATGCCAAGAGGAGCAATTCGGTGCGTGGAACGCACGTTTTGTGCCAACACTGAGCAAAAACGGCGATTCTGTGCACGAAACGGACGTTATGAGACAAAACTGAGCAAAAGCGGCGATTCTGTGCACGAAGCGCACGTGTTGCGACTAAACTGAACAGAACCGGCGATTCTGTGCACGAAACGCACGTTTTGTGCCAAAAGGAGCAATTCGGTAAGTGAAACGCCCCTTTTGTCCCAAAACTGAACAAAACTAGCATTACGGTGCGTGAAACGCACGTTTTGTCCCCAAAACCGAGCAAAAGCGGCGATTCTGTGCACGAAACGCACGTGTTGGGCCAAAACTGAGCAAAAGCGGCGATTCTGATCACGAAACGCACGTTATGTGCCAAAAGGACAAATTCGGAGCGTACCACGCACGTTTTGTGCCAAAACAGAGTAAAAGCGGCCATTCTATGCACGAAACGGTCGTTTTGAGCCAAAACTGAGCAAAAGCGGCGATTCTATGCACGAAACGCACGTATTGTTCCAAAACTGAGCAAAAGCGGCGATTCTATGCTCGAAATGCATGTTTTGTGCCAAAACTGAGCAAAAGCGGCGATTCTGTGCACGAAACGCACGTGTTGCGCCAAAACTGAACAAAAGCGGCGATTCTGTGCACGAAACGCACGTTTTGTGCCAAAACTGAGCAATAGCGGCGATTCTATGCTCGAAACGCACGTGTTGCGCCAAAACTGAACATAAGCGGCGATTCTGTGCACGAAACGCACGTTTTGTGCCAAAACTGAGCAATAGCGGCGATTCTATGCTCGAAACGCACGTTTTGTCCCCAAAACCGAGCAAAAGCGGCGATTCTGTGCACGAAACGCACGTATTGTGCGAAAACTCAGCAAAAGCGGCGATTCTGTGCCGAAACGCATGTTTTGTGCCAACACTGAGCAGAAGCGGCGATTCTGTTCACGAAACGCACGTCTGGTGCCAGAAGGAGCAATTGGGTGCGTGAAACGCACGTTTTGTACCAAAACTGAGCAAAAGCGGCGATTCAGTGCACGAAACGCTCGTTCTGTTCCAAAACTGAGCAAAAGCGGCGGTTCTGTGCATGAAACGGACGTAATGAGACAAAACTGAGCAATAGCGGCGATTCTATGCTCGAAACGCACGTTTTGTCCCCAAAACCGAGCAAAAGCGGCGATTCTGTGCACGAAACGCACGTATTGTGCGAAAACTCAGCAAAAGCGGCGATTCTGTGCCGAAACGCATGTTTTGTGCCAAAACTGAGCACAAGCGGCGATTCTGTGCACGAAACACGGGATTTGTGCCAAACCTGAGCAAAAGCGGCGATTCTGAGCACGAAACGCACGTTTTGTGCCAAAACTGTGCAAAAGCGGCGATTTTATGCACGAAACGCACGTTTTATGAAAAGAGGAGCAATTCGGAGCGTGGCACGCACGTTTTGTGCCAAAACTGAGCAAAAGCGGCGATTCTGTGCACGAAACGGACGTTATGAGACAAAACTGAGCAAAAGCGGCGATTCTGTGCACGAAGCGCACGTGTTGCGACTAAACTGAACAGAACCGGCGATTCTGTGCACGAAACGCACGTTTTGTGCCAAAAGGAGCAATTCGGTAAGTGAAACGCCCCTTTTGTCCCAAAACTGAACAAAACTAGCATTACGGTGCGTGAAACGCACGTTTTGTCCCCAAAACCGAGCAAAAGCGGCGATTCTGTGCACGAAACGCACGTGTTGCGCCAAAACTGAGCAAAAGCGGCGATTCTGATCACGAAACGCACGTTATGTGCCAAAAGGACAAATTCGGAGCGTACCACGCACGTTTTGTGCCAAAACAGAGTAAAAGCGGCCATTCTATGCACGAAACGGTCGTTTTGAGCCAAAACTGAGCAAAAGCGGCGATTCTATGCACGAAACGCACGTATTGTTCCAAAACTGAGCAAAAGCGGCGATTCTATGCTCGAAATGCACGTTTTGTGCCAAAACTGAGCAAAAGCGGCGATTCTGTGCACGAAACGCACGTGTTGCGCCAAAACTGAACAAAAGCGGCGATTCTGTGCACGAAACGCACGTTTTGTGCCAAAACTGAGCAATAGCGGCGATTCTATGCTCGAAACGCACGTGTTGCGCCAAAACTGAACAAAAGCGGCGATTCTGTGCCGAAACGCATGTTTTGTGCCAACACTGAGCAGAAGCGGCGATTCTGTTCACGAAACGCACGTCTGGTGCCAGCAGGAGCAATTGGGTGCGTGAAACGCACGTTTTGTACCAAAACTGAGCAAAAGCGGCGATTCTGTGCACGAAACTCTCGTTTTGTTGCAGAACTCAGCAAAAGTGGCGATTTTGTGCACGAAACGCACGTTTTGTGCCAAAACTGAGCAAAAGCGGCGATTCTGTGCACGAAACGCACGTTTTGTGCCAGAAGGAGCAATTCGGTGGGCGAAGCACACGTATTGAACCAATACTGAGCAGAAGCTGCGATTCTGTGCACGAAACCGCACATTTTGTGCGAGAACAGAGCAAAAGCGGCGATTCTGTGCACGAAACGCTGGTTTTCTTCCAAAACTGAGCAAAAGCGGCGATTCTGTGCACGAAAAGCACGTTTTGTGCCAAAAGGAGCAGTTGGGTAAGTGAAACCCACGTTTTGTGCCAAAGCAGAGCAATAGCAGCGATTCAGTGCACGAAACGCTCGTTCTGTTCCAAAACTGAGCAAAAGCGGCGGTTCTGTGCACGAAACGGACGTAATGAGACAAAACTGAGCAAAAGCGGCGATTCTGTGCACGAAACGCACGTTTTGTTGCAAAAATGAGCAAAAACGGCGATTCTGTGCACGAAACGCACGTTCTGTTGCAAAACTGAGCAAAAGCGGCTATTCTGTGCACGAAACGCACGTATTGTGCCAAAACTGAGCAAAAGCGGCGATTCTATGCTCGAAATGCACGTTTTGTGCCAAAACTGAGCAAAAGCGGCGATTCTGATCACGAAACGCACGTTATGTGCCAAAAGGACAAATTCGGAGCGTACCACGCACGTTTTGTGCCAAAACAGAGTAAAAGCGGCGATTCTTTGCACGAAACGGTCGTTTTGAGCCAAAACTGAGCAAAAGCGGCGATTCTATGCACGAAACGCACGTATTGTTCCAAAACTGAGCAAAAGCGGCGATTCTATGCACGAAACGCACGTTTTGTGCCAAAACTGTGCAAAAGCGGCAATTTTATGCACGAAACGCACGTTTTATGAAAAGAGGAGCAATTCGGAGCGTGGCACGCACGTTTTGTGCCAAAACTGAGCAAAAGCGGCGATTCTGTGCACGAAACGCACGTGTTGCGCCAAAACTGATCAAAAGCGGCGATTCTGTGCACGAAACGCACGTTTTGTGCCAGAAGGAGCAATACGGTCCGTGAAACGCACGTTTTGTCCGAAAACTGAGCAAAAGCGGCGATTCTGTGCCGAAACGCACGTTGTATGCCAAGAGGAGCAATTCGGTGCGTGGAACGCACGTTTTGTGCCAACACTGAGCAAAAACGGCGATTCTGTGCACGAAACGGACGTTATGAGACAAAACTGAGCAAAAGCGGCGATTCTGTGCACGAAGCGCACGTGTTGCGACTAAACTGAACAGAACCGGCGATTCTGTGCACGAAACGCACGTTTTGTGCCAAAAGGAGCAATTCGGTAAGTGAAACGCCCCTTTTGTCCCAAAACTGAACAAAACTAGCATTACGGTGCGTGAAACGCACGTTTTGTCCCCAAAACCGAGCAATAGCGGCGATTCTGTGCACGAAACGCACGTGTTGCGCCAAAACTGAGCAAAAGCGGCGATTCTGATCACGAAACGCACGTTATGTGCCAAAAGGACAAATTCGGAGCGTACCACGCACGTTTTGTGCCAAAACAGAGTAAAAGCGGCGATTCTATGCACGAAACGGTCGTTTTGAGCCAAAACTGAGCAAAAGCGGCGATTCTATGCACGAAACGCACGTATTGTTCCAAAACTGAGCAAAAGCGGCGATTCTATGCTCGAAATGCATGTTTTGTGCCAAAACTGAGCAAAAGCGGCGATTCTGTGCACGAAACGCACGTGTTGCGCCAAAACTGAACAAAAGCGGCGATTCTGTGCACGAAACGCACGTTTTGTGCCAAAACTGAGCAATAGCGGCGATTCTATGCTCGAAACGCACGTGTTGCGCCAAAACTGAACATAAGCGGCGATTCTGTGCACGAAACGCACGTTTTGTGCCAAAACTGAGCAATAGCGGCGATTCTATGCTCGAAACGCACGTTTTGTCCCCAAAACCGAGCAAAAGCGGCGATTCTGTGCACGAAACGCACGTATTGTGCGAAAACTCAGCAAAAGCGGCGATTCTGTGCCGAAACGCATGTTTTGTGCCAACACTGAGCAGAAGCGGCGATTCTGTTCACGAAACGCACGTCTGGTGCCAGAAGGAGCAATTGGGTGCGTGAAACGCACGTTTTGTACCAAAACTGAGCAAAAGCGGCGATTCAGTGCACGAAACGCTCGTTCTGTTCCAAAACTGAGCAAAAGCGGCGGTTCTGTGCATGAAACGGACGTAATGAGACAAAACTGAGCAATAGCGGCGATTCTATGCTCGAAACGCACGTTTTGTCCCCAAAACCGAGCAAAAGCGGCGATTCTGTGCACGAAACGCACGTATTGTGCGAAAACTCAGCAAAAGCGGCGATTCTGTGCCGAAACGCATGTTTTGTGCCAAAACTGAGCACAAGCGGCGATTCTGTGCACGAAACACGGGATTTGTGCCAAACCTGAGCAAAAGCGGCGATTCTGAGCACGAAACGCACGTTTTGTGCCAAAACTGTGCAAAAGCGGCGATTTTATGCACGAAACGCACGTTTTATGAAAAGAGGAGCAATTCGGAGCGTGGCACGCACGTTTTGTGCCAAAACTGAGCAAAAGCGGCGATTCTGTGCACGAAACGGACGTTATGAGACAAAACTGAGCAAAAGCGGCGATTCTGTGCACGAAGCGCACGTGTTGCGACTAAACTGAACAGAACCGGCGATTCTGTGCACGAAACGCACGTTTTGTGCCAAAAGGAGCAATTCGGTAAGTGAAACGCCCCTTTTGTCCCAAAACTGAACAAAACTAGCATTACGGTGCGTGAAACGCACGTTTTGTCCCCAAAACCGAGCAAAAGCGGCGATTCTGTGCACGAAACGCACGTGTTGCGCCAAAACTGAGCAAAAGCGGCGATTCTGATCACGAAACGCACGTTATGTGCCAAAAGGACAAATTCGGAGCGTACCACGCACGTTTTGTGCCAAAACAGAGTAAAAGCGGCCATTCTATGCACGAAACGGTCGTTTTGAGCCAAAACTGAGCAAAAGCGGCGATTCTATGCACGAAACGCACGTATTGTTCCAAAACTGAGCAAAAGCGGCGATTCTATGCTCGAAATGCACGTTTTGTGCCAAAACTGAGCAAAAGCGGCGATTCTGTGCACGAAACGCACGTGTTGCGCCAAAACTGATCAAAAGCGGCGATTCTGTGCACGAAACGCACGTTTTGTGCCAGAAGGAGCAATACGGTCCGTGAAACGCACGTTTTGTCCGAAAACTGAGCATAAGCGGCGATTCTGAGCACGAAACGCACGCTTTGTGTCAAAACTGAGCAAAAGCGCCGATTCTGCGCACGAAACGCGCGTATTGTGCCAAAACTGAGCCAAAGCGGCGATTCTGTTCACGAAACGTACGTTATGTGCCAATAGGAGAAATTCGGAACGTAAAACGCACGTTTTGTGCGAAAACTGAGCAAAAGCGGCGACTTTATGCACGAAACGCACTTTTTATGAAAAGAGGAGCAATTCGGAGCGTGGAACGCACGTTTTGTGTCAAAACTGGGCAAAAGCCGCGATTCTGTGCACGAAACGCACGTTTTATTGCAAAACTGAGCAAAAGCGGCGATTCTATGCTCGAAATGCACGTTTTGAACCAAAACTCAGCATAAGCGGCGGTTCTCTGCACGAAACGCGCGTATTGTGCCAAAACTGAGCCAAACCGGCGATTCTGTTCACGAAACGCACGTTATGTGCCATAAGGAGAAATTCGGAGCGTAAAACGCACGTTTTGTGCCAAAACTGAGCAAAAGCGACGATTTTATGCACGAAACGCGCGTTTTATGCCAAGAGGAGCAATTCGGTGCGTGGGACGCACGTTGTGTGCCAAAACGGTGCAAAAGCGGCGATTTTGTGCATGAAACGCACGTTTTGTTGCAAAGCTGAGTAAAAACGGCGATTCTGTGCACGAAACGCACGTTTTGTGCTAAAACTGAGCAAAAGCGACGACTCTGCGCACGAAACACGGGATTTGTGCCAAAACTGAGCAAAAGCGGCGATTCCGAGCACGAAACGCACGTTTTGTGCCAAAACTGAGCAAAAGCGGCGATTTTATGCACGAAACGCACGTTTTGTGCCAAAACTGAACATAAGCGGCGACTCTCTGCACGAAACGCAGGTTTTGTGCCAAAACTGAGCAAAAGCGGCGATTCTGTGCACGAAACGCACGTTATGTGCCAAAAGGAGAAATTCGGAGCGTAAAACGCACGTTTTGTGCCAAAACTGAGCAAAAGCGGCGACTTTATGCACGAAACGCACGTTTTGTGCCAAAACTGTGCAAAAGCGGCGATTCTGTGCACGAAACGCACGTTTTATGAAAAGAGGAGCAATTCGGAGTGTGGCACGCACGTTTTGTGCCAAAACAGAGCAAAAGCGGCTATTCTGTGCACGAAACGCACGTGTTGCGCCAAAACTGATCAAAAGCGGTGATTCTGTGCACGAAACGCACGTTTTGTGCCAGAAGGAGCAATACGGTCCGTGAAACACACGTTTTGTCCGAAAACTGAGCAAATGCGGCGATTCTGTGCCGAAACGCACGTTTTGTGCCAAAAGGAGCAATTCGGTAAGTGAAACGCCCCTTTTGTCCCAAAACTGAACAAAACTAGCATTTCGGTGCGTGAAACGCACGTTTTGTCCCCAAAACCGAGCAAAAGCGGCGATTCTGAGCACGAAACGCACGTATTGTGCCAAAACTGAGCAAAAGCGGCGATTCTATGCACGAAACGCCCGTTTTGTGCCAAAACTGTGCAAAAGCGGCGAATCTGTGCACGAAACGCATGTTTTGTGAGAAAACTGAGCAAAAGCGGCGATTATATGCACGAAACGCACGTTTTGTGCCAAAACTGAGCAAAAGCGCCGATTCTGCGCACGAAACGCGCGTATTGTGCCAAAACTGAGCCAAAGCGGCGATTCTGTTCACGAAACGCACATTATGTGCCATAAGGAGAAATTCGGAGCGTAAAACGCACGTTCTGTGCCAAAACGGTGCAAAAGCGGCGATTTTGTGCACGAAACGCACGTTTTGTTGCAAAGCTGAGTAAAAACGGCGATTCTGTGCAGAAACGCATGTTTTGTGCCAAGACTGAGCAGAAGCGGCGATTCTGTGCACGAAACGCACGTTTTGTGATAGAAGGAGCAATTGGGAGCGTGAAACGCACGTTTTGTACCAAAACTGGGCAAAAGTGGCGATTCTGTGCGCGAAACACACGTTTTGTGCCAAGACTGAGATGCAGCGGCGATTCTGTGCTCGAAACACACGCTTTTTGCCAAAACTGAGCAAAAGCGGCAATTCTGAGCACGAAACGCACGTTTTGTGCCAAAACTGAGCAAAAGCGCCAATTCTGTGCACGAAACGCGCGTATTGTGCCAAAACTGAGCCAAAGCGGCGATTCTGTTCACGAAACGCACGTTATGTGCCATAAGCAGAAATTCGGAGCGTAAAACGCACGTTTTGTGCCAAAACTGAGCGAAAGCGGCGATTTTATGCACGAAACGCACGTTTTATGAAAAGAGGAGCAATTCGGAGCGTGGAACGCACGTTTTGTGCCAAAACTGAGCAAAAGCGGCGATTCTGTGCACGAAACGCACGTGTTGTGCCAAAACTGAGCAAAAGCGGCGATTCTATGCTCGAAATGCACGTTTTGTGCCAAAACTGAGCAAAAGCGGCGATTCTGTGCACGATAGACACGTTCTGTTGCAAAACTGAGCAAAAGCGGCGATTATATGCACGAAAAGCACGTTTTGTGCCAAAACTGAACATAAGCGGCGATTCTCTGCACGAAACGCACGTTTTATGCCAAGAGGAGCAATTCGGTGCGTGGGACGCACGTTGTGTGCCAAACGGTGCAAAAGCGGCGATTTTGTGCACGAAACGTACGTTTTGTTGCAAAACTGAGTAAAAACGGCGATTCTGTGCACGAAACGCACGTTTTGTGCTAAAACTTAGCAAAAGCGACGAATATGCGCACGAAACACGGGATTTGTGCCAAAACTGAGCAAAAGCGGCGATTCAGAGCACGAAACGCACATTATGTGCCATAAGGAGAAATTCGGAGCGTAAAACGCACGTCTTGTGCCAAAACTGAGCAAAAGCGGCGATTTTATGCACGAAACGCACGTTTTATCCCAAGAGGAGCAATTCGGTGCGTGGGATGCACGTTGTGTGCCAAACGGTGCAAAAGCGGCGATTTTGTGCACGAAACGTACGTTTTGTTGCAAAACTGAGTAAAAACGGCGATTCTGTGCACGAAACGCACGTTTTGGGCTAAAACTGAGCAAAAGCGACAATTCTGCGCACGAAACACGGGATTTGTGCCAAAACTGAGCAAAAGCGGCAATTCTGAGCACGAAACGCACGTTATGTGCCAAAACTGAGCAAAAGCGCCGATTCTGTGCACGAAACGAGCGTATTGTGCCAAAACTGAGCCAAAGCGGCGATTCTGTTCACGAAACGCACGTTATGTGCCATAAGCAGAAATTCGGAGCGTAAAACGCACGTTTTGTGCCAAAACTGAGCGAAAGCGGCGATTATATGCACGAAACGCACGTTTTATGAAAAGAGGAGCAATTCGGAGCGTGGAACGCACGTTTTGTGCCAAAACTGAGCAAAAGCGGCGATTCTGTGCACGAAACGCACGTGTTGTGCCAAAACTGAGCAAAAGCGGCGATTCTATGCTCGAAATGCACGTTTTGTGCCAAAACTGAGCAAAAGCGGCGATTCTGTGCACGAAACGCACGTTTTGTTGCAAAACTGAGCAAAAACGGCGATTCTGTGCACGATACACACGTTCTGTTGCAAAACTGAGCAAAAGCGGCGATTATATGCACGAAACGCACGTTTTGTGCCAAAACTGAGCAAAAGCGGCGATTCTGTGCACGAAACGCACGTTTTGTGCCAGAAAGAGCAATTCGGTGGGTGAAGCACACGTATTGAACCAAAACTGAGCAAAAGCTGCGATTCTGTGCACGAAACCGCACATTTTTTGCGAGAACAGAGCAAAAGCGGCGATTCTGTGCACGAAACGCTGGTTTTCTTCCAAAACTGAGCAAAAGCGGCGATTCTGTGCACGAAAAGCACGTTTTGTGCCGAAAGGAGCAGTTCGGTAAGTGAAACCCACGTTTTGTGCCAAAACAGAGCAATAGCAGCGATTCAGTGCACGAAACGCTCCTTCTGTTGCAAAACTGAGTAAAAGCGGCTATTCTGTGCACGAAACGCACGTTTTATTGCAAAACTGAGCAAAAGCGGCGATTCTATGCTCGAAATGCACGTTTTGAACCTAAACTGAGCATAAGCGGCGGTTCTCTGCACGAAACGCGCGTATTGTGCCAAAACTGAGCCAAAGCGGCGATTCTGTTCACGAAACGCACGTTATGTGCCATAAGGAGAAATTCGGAGCGTAAAACGCACGTTTTGTGCCAAAACTGAGCAAAAGCGGCGATTTTATGCACGAAACGCGCGTTTTATGCCAAGAGGAGCAATTCGGTGCGTGGGACGCACGTTGTGTGCCAAACGGTGCAAAAGCGGCGATTTTGTGCACGAAACGTACGTTTTGTTGCAAAACTGAGTAAAAACGGCGATTCTGTGCACGAAACGCAGGTTTTGTGCTAAAACTTAGCAAAAGCGACGAATATGCGCACGAAACACGGGATTTGTGCCAAAACTGAGCAAAACCGGCGATTCAGAGCACGAAACGCACATTATGTGCCATAAGGAGAAATTCGGAGCGTAAAACGCACGTCTTGTGCCAAAACTGAGCAAAAGCGGCGATTTTATGCACGAAACGCACGTTTTATCCCAAGAGGAGCAATTCGGTGCGTGGGACGCACGTTGTGTGCCAAACGGTGCAAAAGCGGCGATTTTGTGCACGAAACGTACGTTTTGTTGCAAAACTGAGTAAAAACGGCGATTCTGTGCACGAAACGCACGTTTTGTGCTAAAACTGAGCAAAAGCGACAATTCTGCGCACGAAACACGGGATTTGTGCCAAAACTGAGCAAAAGCGGCAATTCTGAGCACGAAACGCACGTTTTGTGCCAAAACTGAGCAAAAGCGCCGATTCTGTGCACGAAACGCGCGTATTGTGCCAAAACTGAGCCAAAGCGGCGATTCTGTTCACGAAACGCACGTTATGTGCCATAAGCAGAAATTCGGAGCGTAAAACGCACGTTTTGTGCCAAAACTGAGCGAAAGCGGCGATTTTATGCACGAAACGCACGTTTTATGAAAAGAGGAGCAATTCGGAGCGTGGAACGCACGTTTTGTGCCAAAACTGAGCAAAAGCGGCGATTCTGTGCACGAAACGCACGTGTTGTGCCAAAACTGAGCAAAAGCGGCGATTCTATGCTCGAAATGCACGTTTTGTGCCAAAACTGAGCAAAAGCGGCGATTCTGTGCACGAAACGCACGTTTTGAACCAAAACTGAGCAAAAGCGGCGATTCTGTGCACGAAACGCACGTTTTGTTGCAAAACTGAGCAAAAACGGCGATTCTGTGCACGATACACACGTTCTGTTGCAAAACTGAGCAAAAGCGGCGATTATATGCACGAAACGCACGTTTTGTGCCAAAACTGAGCAAAAGCGGCGATTTTGTTCACGAAACGCACGTTATGTGAAAAAAGGAGAAATTCGGGGCGTAAAACGCACGTTTTGTGCCAAAGCTGAGCAAATGCGGCGATTTTATTCACGAATCGCACGTTTTATGCCAAGACCAGCAATTCGGTGCGTGGAACGCACGTTTTGTGCCAAAACTGAGCAAAAGCCGCGATTCTGTGCACGAAACACAGGATCTGTGCCAGAACTGAGCAAAAGCGACGATTCTGTGCCGAAAAACGTTTTGCGCCAAAACTGAGCAAAACCGGCGATTCTGTTCACGAAACGCACGTTTGGTGCCAAAAGGAGAAATTCGGGGCGTAAAACGCACGTTTTGTGCCAAAGCTGAGCAAATGCGGCGATTTTATTCACGAAACGCACGTTTTGTGCCAAAACTGAGCAAAAGCGGCGATTCTATGCACGATAAGCACGTTTTGTGCCAAAACTGAGCAAAAGCGGCGATTCTGTGCACGAAACGCACGTTTTGTGCCAAAACTGAGCAAAAGCGGCGATTCTGAGCACGAAACGCACGTTTTGTGCCAAAACTGAGCAAAAGCGCCGATTCTGTGCACGAAACGCACGTTATGTGCCAAAAGGACAAATTCGGAGCGTACCACGCACGTTTTGTGCCAAAACAGAGTAAAAGCGGCGATTCTATGCACGAAACGGTCGTTTTGAGCCAAAACTGAGCAAAAGCGGCGATTCTATGCACGAAACGCACGTATTGTTCCAAAACTGAGCAAAAGCGGCGATTCTATGCTCGAAATGCACGTTTTGTGCCAAAACTGAGCAAAAGCGGCGATTCTGTGCACGAAACGCACGTGTTGCGCCAAAACTGAACAAAAGCAGCGATTCTGTGCACGAAACGCACGTTTTGTGCCAAAACTGAGCAATAGCGGCGATTCAATGCTCGAAATGCACGTTTTGTGCCAAAACTGAGCAAAAGCGGCGATTCTGTGCACAAAGCGCACGTATTGTGCCAAAACTGAGCAAAAGCGGCGATTCTGTGCACGAAACGCACGTTATGTGCCAAAAGGAGAAATTCGGAGCGAAAAACGCACGTTTTGTGCCAAAACTGAGCAAAAGCGGCGATTTTATGCACGAAAAGCACGTTTTGTGCCAAAACTGAGCATTAGCGGCGATTCTCTGTACGAAACTCACGTTTTATGCCAAGAGGAGCAATTCGGTGCGTGGAACGCACGTTTTCTGCCAAAACTGAGCAAAAGCGGCGATTCTGTGCACGAAACGCACGTTTTGTGCCAAAACTGAGCAAAAGCGGCGATTCTGAGCACGAAACGCACGCTTTGTGTCAAAACTGAGCAAAAGCGCCGATTCTGCGCACGAAACGCGCGTATTGTGCCAAAACTGAGCAAAAGCGGCGATTCTGTGCACGAAACGCACGTTATGTGCCAAAAGGAGAAATTCGGAGCGTAAAACGCACGTTTTGTGCCAAAACTGAGCAAAAGCGGCGACTTTATGCACGAAACGCACTTTTTATGAAAAGAGGAGCAATTCGGAGCGTGGAACGCACGTTTTGTGTCAAAACTGAGCAAAAGCGGCGATTCTGTGCACGAAACGCACGTGTTGCGCCAAAACTGATCAAAAGCGGCGATTCTGTGCACAAAACGCACGTTTTGTGCCAGAAGGAGCATACGGTCCGTGAAACGCACGTTTTGTCCGAAAACTGAGCAAAAGCGGCGATTCTGTGCCGAAACGCACGTTGTATGCCAAGAGGAGCAATTCGGTGCATGGAACGCACGTTTTGTGCCAAAACTTAGCAAAAGCCGCGATTCTGTGCACGAAACGCACGTTTTATTGCAAAACTGAGCAAAAGCGGCGATTCTATGCTCGAAATGCTCGTTTTGTGCCAAAACTGAGCATAAGCGGCGGTTCTCTGCACGAAACGCGCGTATTGTGCCAAAACTGAGCAATAGCGGCGATTCTATGCACGAAACGCACGTTTTGTGCCAAAACTGTGCAAAAGCGGCGAATCTGTGCACGAAACGCACGTTTTGTGCCAAAACTGAGCAAAAGCGGCGATTTTATGCACGAAACGCGCGTTTTGTTGCAAAACTGAGTAAAAACGGCGATTCTGTGCACGATACACACGTTCTGTTGCAAAACTGAGCAAAAGCGGCGATTATATGCACGAAAAGCACGTTTTGTGCCAAAACTGAGCATAAGCGGCGATTCTCTGCACGAAACGCACGTTTTATGCCAAGAGGAGCAATTCGGTGCGTGGGACGCACGTTCTGTGCCAAACGGTGCAAAAGCGGCGATTTTGTGCACGAAACGTACGTTTTGTTGCAAAACTGAGTAAAAACGGCGATTCTGTGCACGAAACGCACGTTTTGTGCTAAAACTGAGCAAAAGCGACAATTCTGCGCACGAAACACGGGATTTGTGCCAAAACTGAGCAAAAGCGGCAATTCTGAGCACGAAACGCACGTTTTGTGCCAAAACTGAGCAAAAGCGCCGATTCTGTGCACGAAACGCGCGTATTGTGCCAAAACTGAGCCAAAGCGGAGATTCTGTTCACGAAACGCACGTTATGTGCCATAAGCAGAAATTCGGCGCGTAAAACGCACGTTTTGTGCCAAAACTGAGCGAAAGCGGCGATTTTATGCACGAAACGGACGTTTTATGAAAAGAGGAGCAATTCGGAGCGTGGAACGCACGTTTTGTGCCAAAACTGAGCAAAAGCGGCGATTCTGTGAACGAAACGCACGTGTTGTGCCAAAACTGAGCAAAAGCGGCGATTCTATGCTCGAAATGCACGTTTTGTGCCAAAACTGAGCAAAAGCGGCGATTCTGTGCACGAAACGCACGTTTTGTTGCAAAACTGAGCAAAAACGGCGATTCTGTGCACGATACACACGTTCTGTTGCAAAACTGAGCAAAAGCGGCGATTATATGCACGAAAAGCACGTTTTGTGCCAAAACTGAGCATAAGCGGCGATTCTCTGCACGAAACGCACGTTTTATGCCAAGAGGAGCAATTCGGTGCGTGGGACGCACGTTCTGTGCCAAACGGTGCAAAAGCGGCGATTTTGTGCACGAAACGTACGTTTTGTTGCAAAACTGAGTAAAAACGGCGATTCTGTGCATAAACGCACGTTTTGTGCTAAAACTGAGCAAAAGCGACAATTCTGCGCACGAAACACGGGATTTGTGCCAAAACTGAGCAAAAGCGGCAATTCTGAGCACGAAACGCACGTTTTGTGCCAAAACTGAGCAAAAGCGCCGATTCTGTGCACGAAACGCGCGTATTGTGCCAAAACTGAGCCAAAGCGGCGATTCTATGCACGAAACGCACGTATTGTGCCAAAACTGAGCAAAAGCGGCGATTCTATGCTCGAAATGCACGTTTTGTGCCAAAACTGAGCAAAAGCGGCGATTCTGTGCACGAAACGCACGTTTTGAACCAAAACTGAGCAAAAGCGGCGATTCTGTGCACGAAACGCACGTTTTGTTGCAAAACTGAGCAAAAACGGCGATTCTGTGCACGATACACACGTTCTGTTGCAAAACTGAGCAAAAGCGGCGATTATATGCACGAAAAGCACGTTTTGTGCCAAAACTGAGCATAAGCGGCGATTCTCTTCACGAAACGCACCTTTTGTGCCAAAACTGTGCAAAAGCGGCGAATATGTGCACGAAACGCATGTTTTGTGAGAAAACTGAGCAAAAGCGGCGATTATATGCACGAAAAGCACGTTTTGTGCCAAAACTGAGCAAAAGCGGCGATTCTGTGCACGAAACGCACGTTTTGTGCCAAAACTGAGCAAAAGCGGCGATTCTGAGCACGAAACGCACGTTTTGTGCCAAAACTGAGCAAAAGCGCCGATTCTGCGCACGAAACGCGCGTATTGTGCCAAAACTGAGCCAAAGCGGCGATTCTGCTCACGAAACGTACGTTATGTGCCAATAGGAGAAATTCGGAACGTAAAACGCACGTTTTGTGCGAAAACTGAGCAAAAGCGGCGACTTTATGCACGAAACGCACTTTTTATGAAAAGAGGAGCAATTCGGAGCGTGGAACGCACGTTTTGTGCCAAAACTGAGCAAAAGCGGCGATTCTGTGCACGAAACGCACGTGTTGCGCCAAAACTGATCAAAAGCGGCGATTCTGTGCACGAAACGCACGTTTTGTGCCAGAAGGAGCACTACGGTCCGTGAAACGCACGTTTTGTCCGAAAACTGAGCAAAAGCGGCGATTCTGTGCCGAAACGCACGTTGTATGCCAAGAGGAGCAATTCGGTGCATGGAACGCACGTTTTGTGCCAAAACTTAGCAAAAGCCGCGATTCTATGCACGAAACGCACGTTTTATTGCAAAACTGAGCAAAAGCGGCGATTCTATGCTCGAAATGCACGTTTTGAACCAAAACTGAGCATAAGCGGCGGTTCTCTGCACGAAACGCCCGTATTGTGCCAAAACTGAGCCAAAGCGGCGATTCTGTTCACGAAACGCACGTTATGTCCCATAAGGAGAAATTCGGAGCGTAAAACGCACGTTTTGTGCCAAAACTGAGCAAAAGCGGCGATTTTATGCACGAAACGCACGTATTGTGCCAAAACTGAGCAAAAGCGCCGATTCTATGCTCGAAATGCACGTTTTGGCCCAAAACTGAGCAAAAGCGCCGATTCTGCGCACGAAACGCGCGTATTGTGCCAAAACTGAGCCAAAGCGGCGATTCTGTTCACGAAACGTACGTTATGTGCCAATAGGAGAAATTCGGAACGTGAAACGCACGTTTTGTGCGAAAACTGAGCAAAAGCGGCGACTTTATGCACGAAACGCACTTTTTATGAAAAGAGGAGCAATACGGAGCGTGGAACGCACGTTTTGTGCCAAAACTGAGCAAAAGCGGCGATTCTGTGCCGAAACGCACGTTGTATGCCAAGAGGAGCAATTCGGTGCATGGAACGCACGTTTTGTGCCAAAACTTAGCAAAAGCCGCGATTTTGTGCACGAAACGTACGTTTTGTTGCAAAACTGAGTAAAAACGGCGATTCTGTGCATAAACGCACGTTTTGTGCTAAACTGAGCAAAAGCGACAATTCTGCGCACGAAACACGGGATTTGTGCCAAAACTGAGCAAAAGCGGCAATTCTGAGCACGAAACGCACGTTTTGTGCCAAAGCTGAGCAAAAGCGCCGATTCTGTGCACGAAACGCGCGTATTGTGCCAAAACTGAGCCAAAGCGGCGATTCTATGCACGAAACGCACGTATTGTGCCAAAACTGAGCAAAAGCGGCGATTCTATGCTCGAAATGCACGTTTTGTGCCAAAACTGAGCAAAAGCGGCGATTCTGTGCACGAAACGCACGTTTTGAACCAAAACTGAGCAAAAGCGGCGATTCTGTGCACGAAACGCACGTTTTGTTGCAAAACTGAGCAAAAACGGCGATTCTGTGCACGATACACACGTTCTGTTGCAAAACTGAGCAAAAGCGGCGATTATATGCACGAAAAGCACGTTTTGTGCCAAAGCTGAGCAAAAGCGGCGATTCTGTGCACGAAACGCACGTTTTGTGCCAAAACTGAGCAAAAGCGGCGATTCTGAGCACGAAACGCACGTTTTGTGCCAAAACTGAGCAAAAGCGACGATTCTGCGCACGAAACACGGGATTTGTGCCAAAACTGAGCAAAAGCGGCGATTCTGAGCACGAAACGCACGTTTTGTGCCAAAACTGAGCAAAAGCGCCGATTCTGTGCACGAAACGCACGTTTTGTTGCAAAACTGAGTAAAAACGGCGATTCTGTGCACGAAACGCACGTATTGTGCGAAAACTGAGCAAAAGCGGCGATTCTGTGCAGCAACGCATGTTTTGTGCTAAGACTGAGCAGAAGCGGCGATTCTGTGCACGAAACGCACGTTTTGTGATAGAAGGAGCAATTGGGAGCGTGGAACGCACGTTTTGTGCTAAAACTGAGCAAAAGCGACGATTCTGTGCACGAAACGCACGTGTTGCGCCAAAACTGAGCAAAAGCGGCGATTCTATGCACGAAACGCACGTATTGTGCCAAAACTGAGCAAAAGCGGCGATTCTATGCTCGAAATGCACGTTTTGAACCAAAACTGAGCAAAAGCGGCGATTCTGGGCACGAAACGCACGTTTTGTTGCAAAACTGAGCAAAAACGGCGATTCTGTGCACGATACACACGTTCTGTTGCAAAACTGAGCAAAACGGCTATTCTATGCACGAAACGGTCGTTTTGTGCCAAAACTGAGCAAAAGCGGCGATTCTATGCACGAAACGCACGTATTGTGCCAAAACTGAGCAAAAGCGGCGATTCTGTGCACGAAACGCACGTTATGTGCCAAAAGGAGAAATTCGGAGCGAAAAACGCACGTTTTGTGCCTAAACTGAGCAAAAGCGGCGATTTTATGCACGAAAAGCACGTTTTGTGCCAAAACTGAGCATTAGCGGCGATTCTCTGTACGAAACTCACGTTTTATGCCAAGAGGAGCAATTCGGTGCGTGGAACGCACGTTTTCTGCCAAAACTGAGCAAAAGCGGCGATTCTGTGCACGAAACGCACGTTTTGTGCCAAAACTGAGCAAAAGCGGCGATTCTGAGCACGAAACGCACGCTTTGTGTCAAAACTGAGCAAAAGCGCCGATTCTGCGCACGAAACGCGCGTATTGTGCCAAAACTGAGCAAAAGCGGCGATTCTGTGCACGAAACGCACGTTATGTGCCAAAAGGAGAAATTCGGAGCGTAAAACGCACGTTTTGTGCCAAAACTGAGCAAAAGCGGCGACTTTATGCACGAAACGCACTTTTTATGAAAAGAGGAGCAATTCGGAGCGTGGAACGCACGTTTTGTGTCAAAACTGAGCAAAAGCGGCGATTCTGTGCACGAAACGCACGTGTTGCGCCAAAACTGATCAAAAGCGGCGATTCTGTGCACAAAACGCACGTTTTGTGCCAGAAGGAGCATACGGTCCGTGAAACGCACGTTTTGTCCGAAAACTGAGCAAAAGCGGCGATTCTGTGCCGAAACGCACGTTGTATGCCAAGAGGAGCAATTCGGTGCATGGAACGCACGTTTTGTGCCAAAACTTAGCAAAAGCCGCGATTCTGTGCACGAAACGCACGTTTTATTGCAAAACTGAGCAAAAGCGGCGATTCTATGCTCGAAATGCTCGTTTTGTGCCAAAACTGAGCATAAGCGGCGGTTCTCTGCACGAAACGCGCGTATTGTGCCAAAACTGAGCAATAGCGGCGATTCTATGCACGAAACGCACGTTTTGTGCCAAAACTGTGCAAAAGCGGCGAATCTGTGCACGAAACGCACGTTTTGTGCCAAAACTGAGCAAAAGCGGCGATTTTATGCACGAAACGCGCGTTTTGTTGCAAAACTGAGTAAAAACGGCGATTCTGTGCACGATACACACGTTCTGTTGCAAAACTGAGCAAAAGCGGCGATTATATGCACGAAAAGCACGTTTTGTGCCAAAACTGAGCATAAGCGGCGATTCTCTGCACGAAACGCACGTTTTATGCCAAGAGGAGCAATTCGGTGCGTGGGACGCACGTTCTGTGCCAAACGGTGCAAAAGCGGCGATTTTGTGCACGAAACGTACGTTTTGTTGCAAAACTGAGTAAAAACGGCGATTCTGTGCACGAAACGCACGTTTTGTGCTAAAACTGAGCAAAAGCGACAATTCTGCGCACGAAACACGGGATTTGTGCCAAAACTGAGCAAAAGCGGCAATTCTGAGCACGAAACGCACGTTTTGTGCCAAAACTGAGCAAAAGCGCCGATTCTGTGCACGAAACGCGCGTATTGTGCCAAAACTGAGCCAAAGCGGAGATTCTGTTCACGAAACGCACGTTATGTGCCATAAGCAGAAATTCGGCGCGTAAAACGCACGTTTTGTGCCAAAACTGAGCGAAAGCGGCGATTTTATGCACGAAACGCACGTTTTATGAAAAGAGGAGCAATTCGGAGCGTGGAACGCACGTTTTGTGCCAAAACTGAGCAAAAGCGGCGATTCTGTGAACGAAACGCACGTGTTGTGCCAAAACTGAGCAAAAGCGGCGATTCTATGCTCGAAATGCACGTTTTGTGCCAAAACTGAGCAAAAGCGGCGATTCTGTGCACGAAACGCACGTTTTGTTGCAAAACTGAGCAAAAACGGCGATTCTGTGCACGATACACACGTTCTGTTGCAAAGCTGAGCAAAAGCGGCGATTATATGCACGAAAAGCACGTTTTGTGCCAAAACTGAGCATAAGCGGCGATTCTCTGCACGAAACGCACGTTTTATGCCAAGAGGAGCAATTCGGTGCGTGGGACGCACGTTCTGTGCCAAACGGTGCAAAAGCGGCGATTTTGTGCACGAAACGTACGTTTTGTTGCAAAACTGAGTAAAAACGGCGATTCTGTGCATAAACGCACGTTTTGTGCTAAAACTGAGCAAAAGCGACAATTCTGCGCACGAAACACGGGATTTGTGCCAAAACTGAGCAAAAGCGGCAATTCTGAGCACGAAACGCACGTTTTGTGCCAAAACTGAGCAAAAGCGCCGATTCTGTGCACGAAACGCGCGTATTGTGCCAAAACTGAGCCAAAGCGGCGATTCTATGCACGAAACGCACGTATTGTGCCAAAACTGAGCAAAAGCGGCGATTCTATGCTCGAAATGCACGTTTTGTGCCAAAACTGAGCAAAAGCGGCGATTCTGTGCACGAAACGCACGTTTTGAACCAAAACTGAGCAAAAGCGGCGATTCTGTGCACGAAACGCACGTTTTGTTGCAAAACTGAGCAAAAACGGCGATTCTGTGCACGATACACACGTTCTGTTGCAAAACTGAGCAAAAGCGGCGATTATATGCACGAAAAGCACGTTTTGTGCCAAAACTGAGCATAAGCGGCGATTCTCTTCACGAAACGCACCTTTTGTGCCAAAACTGTGCAAAAGCGGCGAATATGTGCACGAAACGCATGTTTTGTGAGAAAACTGAGCAAAAGCGGTGATTATATGCACGAAAAGCACGTTTTGTGCCAAAACTGAGCAAAAGCGGCGATTCTGTGCACGAAACGCACGTTTTGTGCCAAAACTGAGCAAAAGCGGCGATTCTGAGCACGAAACGCACGTTTTGTGCCAAAACTGAGCAAAAGCGCCGATTCTGCGCACGAAACGCGCGTATTGTGCCAAAACTGAGCCAAAGCGGCGATTCTGCTCACGAAACGTACGTTATGTGCCAATAGGAGAAATTCGGAACGTAAAACGCACGTTTTGTGCGAAAACTGAGCAAAAGCGGCGACTTTATGCACGAAACGCACTTTTTATGAAAAGAGGAGCAATTCGGAGCGTGGAACGCACGTTTTGTGCCAAAACTGAGCAAAAGCGGCGATTCTGTGCACGAAACGCACGTGTTGCGCCAAAACTGATCAAAAGCGGCGATTCTGTGCACGAAACGCACGTTTTGTGCCAGAAGGAGCACTACGGTCCGTGAAACGCACGTTTTGTCCGAAAACTGAGCAAAAGCGGCGATTCTGTGCCGAAACGCACGTTGTATGCCAAGAGGAGCAATTCGGTGCATGGAACGCACGTTTTGTGCCAAAACTTAGCAAAAGCCGCGATTCTATGCACGAAACGCACGTTTTATTGCAAAACTGAGCAAAAGCGGCGATTCTATGCTCGAAATGCACGTTTTGAACCAAAACTGAGCATAAGCGGCGGTTCTCTGCACGAAACGCCCGTATTGTGCCAAAACTGAGCCAAAGCGGCGATTCTGTTCACGAAACGCACGTTATGTCCCATAAGGAGAAATTCGGAGCGTAAAACGCACGTTTTGTGCCAAAACTGAGCAAAAGCGGCGATTTTATGCACGAAACGCACGTATTGTGCCAAAACTGAGCAAAAGCGCCGATTCTATGCTCGAAATGCACGTTTTGGCCCAAAACTGAGCAAAAGCGCCGATTCTGCGCACGAAACGCGCGTATTGTGCCAAAACTGAGCCAAAGCGGCGATTCTGTTCACGAAACGTACGTTATGTGCCAATAGGAGAAATTCGGAACGTGAAACGCACGTTTTGTGCGAAAACTGAGCAAAAGCGGCGACTTTATGCACGAAACGCACTTTTTATGAAAAGAGGAGCAATACGGAGCGTGGAACGCACGTTTTGTGCCAAAACTGAGCAAAAGCGGCGATTCTGTGCCGAAACGCACGTTGTATGCCAAGAGGAGCAATTCGGTGCATGGAACGCACGTTTTGTGCCAAAACTTAGCAAAAGCCGCGATTTTGTGCACGAAACGTACGTTTTGTTGCAAAACTGAGTAAAAACGGCGATTCTGTGCATAAACGCACGTTTTGTGCTAAACTGAGCAAAAGCGACAATTCTGCGCACGAAACACGGGATTTGTGCCAAAACTGAGCAAAAGCGGCAATTCTGAGCACGAAACGCACGTTTTGTGCCAAAGCTGAGCAAAAGCGCCGATTCTGTGCACGAAACGCGCGTATTGTGCCAAAACTGAGCCAAAGCGGCGATTCTATGCACGAAACGCACGTATTGTGCCAAAACTGAGCAAAAGCGGCGATTCTATGCTCGAAATGCACGTTTTGTGCCAAAACTGAGCAAAAGCGGCGATTCTGTGCACGAAACGCACGTTTTGAACCAAAACTGAGCAAAAGCGGCGATTCTGTGCACGAAACGCACGTTTTGTTGCAAAACTGAGCAAAAACGGCGATTCTGTGCACGATACACACGTTCTGTTGCAAAACTGAGCAAAAGCGGCGATTATATGCACGAAAAGCACGTTTTGTGCCAAAGCTGAGCAAAAGCGGCGATTCTGTGCACGAAACGCACGTTTTGTGCCAAAACTGAGCAAAAGCGGCGATTCTGAGCACGAAACGCACGTTTTGTGCCAAAACTGAGCAAAAGCGACGATTCTGCGCACGAAACACGGGATTTGTGCCAAAACTGAGCAAAAGCGGCGATTCTGAGCACGAAACGCACGTTTTGTGCCAAAACTGAGCAAAAGCGCCGATTCTGTGCACGAAACGCACGTTTTGTTGCAAAACTGAGTAAAAACGGCGATTCTGTGCACGAAACGCACGTATTGTGCCAAAACTGAGCAAAAGCGGCGATTCTGTGCAGCAACGCATGTTTTGTGCTAAGACTGAGCAGAAGCGGCGATTCTGTGCACGAAACGCACGTTTTGTGATAGAAGGAGCAATTGGGAGCGTGGAACGCACGTTTTGTGCTAAAACTGAGCAAAAGCGACGATTCTGTGCACGAAACGCACGTGTTGCGCCAAAACTGAGCAAAAGCGGCGATTCTATGCACGAAACGCACGTATTGTGCCAAAACTGAGCAAAAGCGGCGATTCTATGCTCGAAATGCACGTTTTGAACCAAAACTGAGCAAAAGCGGCGATTCTGGGCACGAAACGCACGTTTTGTTGCAAAACTGAGCAAAAACGGCGATTCTGTGCACGATACACACGTTCTGTTGCAAAACTGAGCAAAACGGCTATTCTATGCACGAAACGGTCGTTTTGTGCCAAAACTGAGCAAAAGCGGCGATTCTATGCACGAAACGCACGTATTGTGCCAAAACTGAGCAAAAGCGGCGATTCTGTGCACGAAACGCACGTGCTGCGCCAAAACTGAGCAAAAGCGGCGATTCTATGCACGAAACGCACGTATTGTGCCAAAACTGAGCAAAAGCGGCGATTCTCTGCACGAAACGCACGTTTTATGCCAAGAGGAGCAATTCGGTGCGTGGGACGCACGTTGTGTGCCAAACGGTGCAAAAGCGGCGATTTTGTGCACGAATCGTACGTTTTGTTGCAAAACTGAGTAAAAACGGCGATTCTGTGCACGAAACGCACGTTTTGTGCTAAAACTTAGCAAAAGCGACGAATATGCGCACGACACACGGGATTTGTGCCAAAACTGAGCAAAAGCGGCGATTCTGAGCACGAAACGCACATTATGTGCCGTAAGGAGAAATTCGGAGCGTAAAACGCACGTCTTGTGCCAAAACTGAGCAAAAGCGGCGATTTTATGCACGAAACGCACGTTTTACCCCAAGAGGAGCAATTCGGTGCGTGGGACGCACGTTGTGTGCCAAACGGTGCAAAAGCGGCGATTCTGTGCACGAAACGTACGTTTTGTTGCAAAACTGAGTAAAAACGGCGATTCTGTGCACGAAACGCACGTTTTGTGCTAAAACTGAGAAAAAGCGACAATTCTGCGCACGAAACACGGGATTTGTGCCAAAACTGAGCAAAAGCGGCAATTCTGAGCACGAAACGCACGTTTTGTGCCAAAACTGAGCAAAAGCGCCGATTCTGTGCACGAAACGCGCGTATTGTGCCAAAACTGAGCCAAAGCGGCGATTCTGTTCACGAAACGCACGTTATGTGCCATAAGCAGAAATTCGGAGCGTAAAACGCACGTTTTGTGCCAAAACTGAGCGAAAGCGGCGATTTTATGCACGAAACGCACGTTTTATGAAAAGAGGAGCAATTCGGAGCGTGGAACGCACGTTTTGTGCCAAAGCTGAGCAAAAGCGGCGATTCTGTGCACGAAACGCACGTGTTGTGCCAAAACTGAGCAAAAGCGGCGATTCTATGCTCGAAATGCACGTTTTGTGCCAAAACTGAGCAAAAGCGGCGATTCTGTGCACGAAACGCACGTTTTGAACCAAAACTGAGCAAAAGCGGCGATTCTGTGCACGAAACGCACGTTTTGTTGCAAAACTGAGCAAAAACGGCGATTCTGTGCACGATACACACGTTCTGTTGCAAAACTGAGCAAAAGCGGCGATTATATGCACGAAAAGCACGTTTTGTGCCAAAACTGAGCATAAGCGGCGATTCTGTTCACGAAACGCACGTTATGTGCCATAAGCAGAAATTCGGAGCGTAAAACGCACGTTTTGTGCCAAAACTGAGCGAAAGCGGCGATTTTATGCACGAAACGCACGTTTTATGAAAAGAGGAGCAATTCGGAGCGTGGAACGCACGTTTTGTGCCAAAGCTGAGCAAAAGCGGCGATTCTGTGCACGAAACGCACGTGTTGTGCCAAAACTGAGCAAAAGCGGCGATTCTATGCTCGAAATGCACGTTTTGTGCCAAAACTGAGCAAAAGCGGCGATTCTGTGCACGAAACGCACGTTTTGAACCAAAACTGAGCAAAAGCGGCGATTCTGTGCACGAAACGCACGTTTTGTTGCAAAACTGAGCAAAAACGGCGATTCTGTGCACGATATACACGTTCTGTTGCAAAACTGAGCAAAAGCGGCGATTATATGCACGAAAAGCACGTTTTGTGCCAAAACTGAGCATAAGCGGCGATTCTCTGCACGAAACGCACGTTTTATGCCAAGAGGAGCAATTCGGTGCGTGGGACGCACGTTGTGTGCCAAACGGTGCAAAAGCGGCGATTTTGTGCACGAAACGTACGTTTTGTTGCAAAACTGAGTAAAAACGGCGATTCTGTGCACGAAACGCACGTTTTCTGCTAAAACTTAGCAAAAGCGACGAATATGCGCACGCACACGGGATTTGTGCCAAAACTGAGCAAAAGCGGCGATTCTGAGCACGAAACGCACATTATGTGCCATAAGGAGAAATTCGGAGCGTAAAACGCACGTCTTGTGCCAAAACTGAGCAAAAGCGGCGATTTTATGCACGAAACGCGAGTTTTATCCCAAGAGGAGCAATTCGGTGCGTGGGACGCACGTTGTGTGCCAAACGGTGCAAAAGCGGCGATTTTGTGCACGAAACGTACGTTTTGTTGCAAAACTGAGTAAAAACGGCGATTCTGTGCACGAAACGCACGTGTTGTGCCAAAACTGAGCAAAAGCGGCGATTCTATGCTCGAAATGCACGTTTTGTGCCAAAACTGAGCAAAAGCGGCGATTCTGTGCACGAAACGCACGTTTTGAACCAAAACTGAGCAAAAGCGGCGATTCTGTGCACGAAACGCACGTTTTGTTGCAAAACTGAGCAAAAACGGCGATCCTGTGCACGATACACACGTTCTGTTGCAAAACTGAGCAAAAGCGGCGATTATATGCACGAAAAGCACGTTTTGTGCCAAAACTGAGCATAAGCGGCGATTCTCTGCACGAAACGCACGTTTTATGCCAAGAGGAGCAATTCGGTGCGTGGGACGCACGTTGTGTGCCAAACGGTGCAAAAGCGGCGATTTTGTGCACGAAACGTACGTTTTGTTGCAAAACTGAGTAAAAACGGCGATTCTGTGCACGAAACGCACTTTTTCTACTAAAACTTAGCAAAAGCGACGAATATGCGCACGCACACGGGATTTGTGCCAAAACTGAGCAAAAGCGGCGATTCTGAGCACGAAACGCACATTATGTGCCATAAGGAGAAATTCGGAGCGTAAAACGCACGTCTTGTGCCAAAACTGAGCAAAAGCGGCGATTTTATGCACGAAACGCGAGTTTTATCCCAAGAGGAGCAATTCGGTGCGTGGGACGCACGTTGTGTGCCAAACGGTGCAAAAGCGGCGATTTTGTGCACGAAACGTACGTTATGTTGCAAAACTGAGTAAAAACGGCGATTCTGTGCACGAAACGCACGTGTTGTGCCAAAACTGAGCAAAAGCGGCGATTCTATGCTCGAAATGCACGTTTTGTGCCAAAACTGAGCAAAAGCGGCGATTCTGTGCACGAAACGCACGTTTTGAACCAAAACTGAGCAAAAGCGGCGATTCTGTGCACGAAACGCACGTTTTGTTGCAAAACTGAGCAAAAACGGCGATCCTGTGCACGATACACACGTTCTGTTGCAAAACTGAGCAAAAGCGGCGATTATATGCACGAAAAGCACGTTTTGTGCCAAAACTGAGCATAAGCGGCGATTCTCTGCACGAAACGCACGTTTTATGCCAAGAGGAGCAATTCGGTGCGTGGGACGCACGTTGTGTGCCAAACGGTGCAAAAGCGGCGATTTTGTGCACGAAACGTACGTTTTGTTGCAAAACTGAGTAAAAACGGCGATTCTGTGCACGAAACGCACGTTTTGTGCTAAAACTTAGCAAAAGCGACGAATATGCGCACGACACACGGGATTTGTGCCAAAACTGAGCAAAAGCGGCGATTCTGAGCACGAAACGCACATTATGTGCCATAAGGAGAAATTCGGAGCGTAAAACGCACGTCTTGTGCCAAAACTGAGCAAAAGCGGCGATTTTATGCACGAAACGCACGTTTTACCCCAAGAGGAGCAATTCGGAGCGTGGAACGCACGTTTTGTGCCAAAACTGAGCAAAAGCGGCGATTCTGTGCACGAAACGCACGTGTTGTGCCAAAACTGAGCAAAAGCGGCGATTCTATGCTCGAAATGCACGTTTTGTGCCAAAACTGAGCAAAAGCGGCGATTCTGTGCACGAAACGCACGTTTTGAACCAAAACTGAGCAAAAGCGGCGATTCTGTGCACGAAACGCACGTTTTGTTGCAAAACTGAGCAAAAACGGCGATTCTGTGCACGATACACACGTTCTGTTGCAAAACTGAGCAAAAGCGGCGATTATATGCACGAAAAGCACGTTTTGTGCCAAAACTGAGCATAAGCGGCGATTCTCTGCACGAAACGCACGTTTTATGCCAAGAGGAGCAATTCGGTGCGTGGGACGCACGTTGTGTGCCAAACGGTGCAAAAGCGGCGATTTTGTGCACGAATCGTACGTTTGGTTGCAAAACTGAGTAAAAACGGCGATTCTGTGCACGAAACGCACGTTTTGTGCTAAAACTTAGCAAAAGCGACGAATATGCGCACGACACACGGGATTTGTGCCAAAACTGAGCAAAAGCGGCGATTCTGAGCACGAAACGCACATTATGTGCCATAAGGAGAAATTCGGAGCGTAAAACGCACGTCTTGTGCCAAAACTGAGCAAAAGCGGCGATTTTATGCACGAAACGCACGTTTTACCCCAAGAGGAGCAATTCGGTGCGTGGGACGCACGTTGTGTGCCAAACGGTGCAAAAGCGGCGATTCTGTGCACGAAACGTACGTTTTGTTGCAAAACTGAGTAAAAACGGCGATTCTGTGCACGAAACGCACGTTATGTGCCATAAGCAGAAATTCGGAGCGTAAAACGCACGTTTTGTGCCAAAACTGAGCGAAAGCGGCGATTTTATGCACGAAACGCACGTTTTATGAAAAGAGGAGCAATTCGGAGCGTGGAACGCACGTTTTGTGCCAAAACTGAGCAAAAGCGGCGATTCTGTGCACGACACGCACGTGTTGTGCCAAAACTGAGCAAAAGCGGCGATTCTATGCTCGAAATGCACGTTTTGTGCCAAAACTGAGCAAAAGCGGCGATTCTGTGCACGAAACGCACGTTTTGTGCCAAAACTGAGCAAAAGCGGCGATTCTGAGCACGAAACGCACGTTTTGTGCCAAAACTGAGCAAAAGCGCCGATTCTGCGCACGAAACGCGCGTATTGTGCCAAAACTGAGCCAAAGCGGCGATTCTGCTCACGAAACGTACGTTATGTGCCAATAGGAGAAATTCGGAACGTAAAACGCACGTTTTGTGCGAAAACTGAGCAAAAGCGGCGACTTTATGCACGAAACGCACTTTTTATGAAAAGAGGAGCAATTCGGAGCGTGGAACGCACGTTTTGTGCCAAAACTGAGCAAAAGCGGCGATTCTGTGCACGAAACGCACGTGTTGCGCCAAAACTGATCAAAAGCGGCGATTCTGTGCACGAAACGCACGTTTTGTGCCAGAAGGAGCACTACGGTCCGTGAAACGCACGTTTTGTCCGAAAACTGAGCAAAAGCGGCGATTCTGTGCCGAAACGCACGTTGTATGCCAAGAGGAGCAATTCGGTGCATGGAACGCACGTTTTGTGCCAAAACTTAGCAAAAGCCGCGATTCTATGCACGAAACGCACGTTTTATTGCAAAACTGAGCAAAAGCGGCGATTCTATGCTCGAAATGCACGTTTTGAACCAAAACTGAGCATAAGCGGCGGTTCTCTGCACGAAACGCGCGTATTGTGCCAAAACTGAGCCAAAGCGGCGATTCTGTTCACGAAACGCACGTTATGTCCCATAAGGAGAAATTCGGAGCGTAAAACGCACGTTTTGTGCCAAAACTGAGCAAAAGCGGCGATTTTATGCACGAAACGCGCGTTTTATGCCAAGAGGAGCAATTCGGTGCGTGGGACGCACGTTGCGTGCCAAAACGGTGCAAAAGCGGCGATTCTGAGCACGAAACGCACGTTTTGTGCCAAAACTGAGCAAAAGCGGCGATTCTGTGCACGAAACGCGCGAATTGTGCCAAAACTGAGCCAAAGCGGCGATTCTGTTCACGAAACGCACATTATGTGCCATAAGGAGAAATTCGGAGCGTAAAACGCACGTTTTGCGCCAAAACGGTTCAAAAGCGGCGATTTTGTGCACGAAACGCACGTTTTGTGCTAAAACTGAGCAAAAGCGACGATTCTGCGCACGAAACACGGGATTTGTGCCAAAACTGAGCAAAAGCGGCGATTCTGAGCACGAAACGCACGTTTTGTGCCAAAACTGAGCAAAAGCGCCGATTCTGTGCACGAAACGCACGTTTTGTTGCAAAACTGAGTAAAAACGGCGATTCTGTGCACGAAACGCACTTTTTCTGCTAAAACTTAGCAAAAGCGACGAATATGCGCACGCACACGGGATTTGTGCCAAAACTGAGCAAAAGCGGCGATTCTGAGCACGAAACGCACGTGTTGTGCCAAAACTGAGCAAAAGCGGCGATTCTATGCTCGAAATGCACGTTTTGTGCCAAAACTGAGCAAAAGCGGCGATTCTGTGCACGAAACGCACGTGTTGTGCCAAAACTGAGCAAAAGCGGCGATTCTATGCTCGAAATGCACGTTTTGTGCCAAAACTGAGCAAAAGCGGCGATTCTGTGCACGAAACGCACGTTTTGAACCAAAACTGAGCAAAAGCGGCGATTCTGTGCACGAAACGCACGTTTTGTTGCAAAACTGAGCAAAAACGGCGATTCTGTGCACGATACACACGTTCTGTTGCAAAACTGAGCAAAAGCGGCGATTATATGCACGAAAAGCACGTTTTGTGCCAAAACTGAGCATAAGCGGCGATTCTCTGCACGAAACGCACGTTTTATGCCAAGAGGAGCAATTCGGTGCGTGGGACGCACGTTGTGTGCCAAACGGTGCAAAAGCGGCGATTTTGTGCACGAATCGTACGTTTTGTTGCAAAACTGAGTAAAAACGGCGATTCTGTGCACGAAACGCACGTTTTGTGCTAAAACTTAGCAAAAGCGACGAATATGCGCACGACACACGGGATTTGTGCCAAAACTGAGCAAAAGCGGCGATTCTGAGCACGAAACGCACATTATGTGCCATAAGGAGAAATTCGGAGCGTAAAACGCACGTCTTGTGCCAAAACTGAGCAAAAGCGGCGATTTTATGCACGAAACGCACGTTTTACCCCAAGAGGAGCAATTCGGTGCGTGGGACGCACGTTGTGTGCCAAACGGTGCAAAAGCGGCGATTCTGTGCACGAAACGTACGTTTTGTTGCTATACTGAGTAAAAACGGCGATTCTGTGCACGAAACCCACGTTTTGTGCTAAAACTGAGAAAAAGCGACAATTCTGCGCACGAAACACGGGATTTGTGCCAAAACTGAGCAAAAGCGGCAATTCTGAGCACGAAACGCACGTTTTGTGCCAAAACTGAGCAAAAGCGCCGATTCTGTGCACGAAACGCGCGTATTGTGCCAAAACTGAGCCAAAGCGGCGATTCTGTTCACGAAACGCACGTTATGTGCCATAAGCAGAAATTCGGAGCGTAAAACGCACGTTTTGTGCCAAAACTGAGCGAAAGCGGCGATTTTATGCACGAAACGCACGTTTTATGAAAAGAGGAGCAATTCGGAGCGTGGAACGCACGTTTTGTGCCAAAACTGAGTAAAAGCGGCGATTCTGTGCACGAAACGCACGTTTTGTGCCAAAACTGAGCAAAAGCGGCGATTCTGAGCACGAAACGCAAGTTTTGTGCCAAAACTGAGCAAAAGCGCCGATTCTGCGCACGAAACGCGCGTATTGTGCCAAAACTGAGCCAAAGCGGCGATTCTGCTCACGAAACGTACGTTATGTGCCAATAGGAGAAATTCGGAACGTAAAACGCACGTTTTGTGCGAAAACTGAGCAAAAGCGGCGACTTTATGCACGAAACGCACTTTTTATGAAAAGAGGAGCAATTCGGAGCGTGGAACGCACGTTTTGTGCCAAAACTGAGCAAAAGCGGCGATTCTGTGCACGAAACGCACGTGTTGCGCCAAAACTGATCAAAAGCGGCGATTCTGTGCCGAAACGCACGTTGTATGAGAAGAGGAGCAATTCGGTGCATGGAACGCACGTTTTGTGCCAAATCTTAGCAAAAGCCGCGATTCTATGCACGAAACGCACGTTTTATTGCAAAACTGAGCAAAAGCGGCGATTCTATGCTCGAAATGCACGTTTTGAACCAAAACTGAGCATAAGCGGCGGTTCTCTGCACGAAACGCGCGTATTGTGCCAAAACTGAGCCAAAGCGGCGATTCTGTTCACGAAACGCACGTTATGTCCCATAAGGAGAAATTCGGAGCGTAAAACGCACGTTTTGTGCCAAAACTGAGCAAAAGCGGCGATTTTATGCACGAAACGCGCGTTTTATGCCAAGAGGAGCAATTCGGTGCGTGGGACGCACGTTGCGTGCCAAAACGGTGCAAAAGCGGCGATTCTGAGCACGAAACGCACGTTTTGTGCCAAAACTGAGCAAAAGCGCCGATTCTGTGCACGAAACGCGCGAATTGTGCCAAAACTGAGCCAAAGCGGCGATTCTGTTCACGAAACGCACATTATGTGCCATAAGGAGAAATTCGGAGCGTAAAACGCACGTTTTGCGCCAAAACGGTTCAAAAGCGGCGATTTTGTGCACGAAACGCACGTTTTGTGCTAAAACTGAGCAAAAGCGACGATTCTGCGCACGAAACACGGGATTTGTGCCAAAACTGAGCAAAAGCGGCGATTCTGAGCACGAAACGCACGTTTTGTGCCAAAACTGAGCAAAAGCGCCGATTCTGTGCACGAAACGCACGTTTTGTTGCAAAACTGAGTAAAAACGGCGATTCTGTGCACGAAACGCACGTATTGTGCCAAAACTGAGCAAAAGCGGCGGTTCTGTGCAGCAACGCATGTTTTGTGCTAAGACTGAGCAGAAGCAGCGATTCTGTGCACGAAACGCACGTTTTGTGATAGAAGGAGCAATTGGGAGCGTGGAACGCACGTTTTGTGCTAAAACTGAGCAAAAGCGACGATTCTGTGCACGAAACGCACGTGTTGCGCCAAAACTGAGCAAAAGCGGCGATTCTATGCACGAAACGCACGTATTGTGCCAAAACTGAGCAAAAGCGGCGATTCTATGCTCGAAATGCACGTTTTGAACCAAAACTGAGCAAAAGCGGCGATTCTGGGCACGAAACGCACGTTTTGTTACAAAACTGAGCAAAAACGGCGATTCTGTGCACGATACACACGTTCTGTTGCAAAACTGAGCAAAACGGCTATTCTATGCACGAAACGGTCGTTTTGTGCCAAAACTGAGCAAAAGCGGCGATTCTATGCACGAAACGCACGTATTGTGCCAAAACTGAGCAAAAGCGGCGATTCTATGCTCGAAATGCACGTTTTGTGCTAAAACTGAGCAAAGCGCCGATTCTGCGCACGAAACGCGCGTATTGTGCCAAAACTGAGCCAAAGCGGCGATTCTGTTCACGAAACGTACGTTATGTGCCAATAGGAGAAATTCGGAACGTGAAACGCACGTTTTGTGCGAAAACTGAGCAAAAGCGGCGACTTTATGCACGAAACGCACTTTTTATGAAAAGAGGAGCAATACGGAGCGTGGAACTCACGTTTTGTGCCAAAACTGAGCAAAAGCGGCGATTCTGTGCCGAAACGCACGTTGTATGCCAAGAGGAGCAATTCGGTGCATGGAACGCACGTTTTGTGCCAAAACTTAGCAAAAGCCGCGATTTTGTGCACGAAACGTACGTTTTGTTGCAAAACTGAGTAAAAACGGCGATTCTGTGCACGAAACGCACGTTTTGTGCTAAAACTTAGCAAAAGCGACGAATATGCGCACGAAACACGGGATTTGTGCCAAAACTGAGCAAAAGCGGCGATTCAGAGCACGAAACGCACATTATGTGCCATAAGGAGAAATTCGGAGCGTAAAACGCACGTCTTGTGCCAAAACTGAGCAAAAGCGGCGATTTTATGCACGAAACGCACGTTTTATCCCAAGAGGAGCAATTCGGTGCGTGGGACGCACGTTGTGTGCCAAACGGTGCAAAAGCGGCGATTTTGTGCACGAAACGTACGTTTTGTTGCAAAACTGAGTAAAAACGGCGATTCTGTGCACGAAACGCACGTTTTGTGCCAAAACTGAGCAAAAGCGACAATTCTGCGCACGAAACACGGGATTTGTGCCAAAACTGAGCAAAAGCGCCGATTCTGTGCACGAAACGCGCGTATGGTGCCAAAACTGAGCCAAAGCGGCGATTCTGTTCACGAAACGCACGTTATGTGCCATAAGCAGAAATTCGGAGCGTAAAACGCACGTTTTGTGC
Source organism: Stelis phaeoptera (assembly GCA_943735885.1). Taxonomy (NCBI): domain Eukaryota; kingdom Metazoa; phylum Arthropoda; class Insecta; order Hymenoptera; family Megachilidae; genus Stelis; species Stelis phaeoptera. Next base: position 7,066 of record CALSEM010000048.1, on the reverse strand, counting down.
CAAAACTGAGCGAAAGCGGCGATTTTATGCACGAAACGCACGCTTTATGAAAAGAGGAGGAATTCGGAGCGTGGAACGCACGTTTTGTGCCAAAACTGAGCAAAAGCGGCGATTCTGTGCACGAAACGCACGTGTTGTGCCAAAACTGAGCAAAAGCGGCGATTCTATGCTCGAAATGCACGTTTTGTGCCAAAACTGAGCAAAAGCGGCGATTCTGTGCACGAAACGCACGTTTTGAACCAAAACTGAGCAAAAGCGGCGATTCTGTGCACGAAACGCACGTTTTGTTGCAAAACTGAGCAAAAACGGCGATTCTGTGCACGATACACACGTTCTGTTGCAAAACTGAGTAAAAGCGGCGATTATATGCACGAAAAGCACGTTTTGTGCCAAAACTGAGCATAAGCGGCGATTCTCTGCACGAAACGCACGTTTTATGCCAAGAGGAGCAATTCGGTGCGTGGGACGCACGTTGTGTGCCAAACGGTGCAAAAGCGGCGATTTTGTGCACGAAACGTACGTTTTGTTGCAAAACTGAGTAAAAACGGCGATTCTGTGCACGAAACGCACGTTTTCTGCTAAAACTTAGCAAAAGCGACGAATATGCGCACGACACACGGGATTTGTGCCATAACTGAGCAAAAGCGGCGATTCTGAGCACGAAACGCACATTATGTGCCATAAGGAGAAATTCGGAGCGTAAAACGCACGTCTTGTGCCAAAACTGAGCAAAAGCGGCGATTTTATGCACGAAACGCACGTTTTATCCCAAGAGGAGCAATTCGGTGCGTGGGGCGCACGTTGCGTGCCAAACGGTGCAAAAGCGGCGATTTTGTGCACGAAACGTACGTTTTGTTGCAAAACTGAGTAAAAACGGCGATTCTGTGCACGAAACGCACGTTTTGTGCTAAAACTGAGCAAAAGCGACAATTCTGCGCACGAAACACGGGATTTGTGCCAAAACTGAGCAAAAGCGGCAATTCTGAGCACGAAACGCACGTTTTGTGCCAAAACTGAGCAAAAGCGCCGATTCTGTGCACGAAACGCGCGTATTGTGCCAAAACTGAGCCAAAGCGGCGATTCTGTTCACGAAACGCACGTTATGTGCCATAAGCAGAGATTCGGAGCGTAAAACGCACGTTTCGTGCCAAAACTGAGCGAAAGCCGCGATTTTATGCACGAAACGCCCGTTTTATGAAAAGAGGAGCAATTCGGAGCGTGGAACGCACGTTTTGTGCCAAAACTGAGCAAAAGCGGCGATTCTGTGCACGAAACGCACGTGTTGTGCCAAAACTGAGCAAAAGCGGCGATTCTATGCTCGAAATGCACGTTTTGTGCCAAAACTGAGCAAAAGCGGCGATTCTGTGCACGAAACGCACGTTTTGAACCAAAACTGAGCAAAAGCGGCGATTCTGTGCACGAAACGCACGTTTTGTTGCATAACTGAGCAAAAACGGCGATTCTGTGCACGATACACACGTTCTGTTGCAAAACTGAGCAAAAGCGGCGATTATATGCACGAAAAGCACGTTTTGTGCCAAAACTGAGCATAAGCGGCGATTCTCTGCACGAAACGCACGTTTTATGCCAAGAGGAGCAATTCGGTGCGTGGGACGCACGTTGTGTGCCAAACGGTGCAAAAGCGGCGATTTTGTGCACGAATCGTACGTTTTGTTGCAAAACTGAGTAAAAACGGCGATTCTGTGCACGAAACGCACGTTTTGTGCTAAAACTTAGCAAAAGCGACGAATATGCGCACGACACACGGGATTTGTGCCAAAACTGAGCAAAAGCGGCGATTCTGAGCACGAAACGCACATTATGTGCCATAAGGAGAAATTCGGAGCGTAAAACGCACGTCTTGTGCCAAAACTGAGCAAAAGCGGCGATTTTATGCACGAAACGCACGTTTTATCCCAAGAGGAGCAATTCGGTGCGTGGGACGCACGTTGCGTGCCAAACGGTGCAAAAGCGGCGATTTTGTGCACGAAACGTACGTTTTGTTGCAAAACTGAGTAAAAACGGCGATTCTGCGCACGAAACACGGGATTTGTGCCAAAACTGAGCAAAAGCGGCAATTCTGAGCACGAAACGCACGTTTTGTGCCAAAACTGAGCAAAAGCGCCGATTCTGTGCACGAAACGCGCGTATTGTGCCAAAACTGAGCCAAAGCGGCGATTCTGTTCACGAAACGCACGTTTCGTGCCAAAACTGAGCGAAAGCGGCGATTTTATGCACGAAACGCCCGTTTTATGAAAAGAGGAGCAATTCGGAGCGTGGAACGCACGTTTTGTGCCAAAACTGAGCAAAAGCGGCGATTCTGTGCACGAAACGCACGTGTTGTGCCAAAACTGAGCAAAAGCGGCGATTCTATGCTCGAAATGCACGTTTTGTGCCAAAACTGAGCAAAAGCGGCGATTCTGTGCACGAAACGCACGTTTTGAACCAAAACTGAGCAAAAGCGGCGATTCTGTGCACGAAACGCACGTTTTGTTGCATAACTGAGCAAAAACGGCGATTCTGTGCACGATACACACGTTCTGTTGCAAAACTGAGCAAAAGCGGCGATTATATGCACGAAAAGCACGTTTTGTGCCAAAACTGAGCATAAGCGGCGATTCTCTGCACGAAACGCACGTTTTATGCCAAGAGGAGCAATTCGGTGCGTGGGACGCACGTTGCGTGCCAAACGGTGCAAAAGCGGCGATTTTGTGCACGAAACGTACGTTTTGTTGCAAAACTGAGTAAAAACGGCGATTCTGTGCACGAAACGCACGTTTTGTGCTAAAACTGAGCAAAAGCGACAATTCTGCGCACGAAACACGGGATTTGTGCCAAAACTGAGCAAAAGCGGCAATTCTGAGCACGAAACGCACGTTTTGTGCCAAAACTGAGCAAAAGCGCCGATTCTGTGCACGAAACGCGCGTATTGTGCCAAAACTGAGCCAAAGCGGCGATTCTGTTCACGAAACGCACGTTATGTGCCATAAGCAGAAATTCGGAGCGTAAAACGCACGTTTCGTGCCAAAACTGAGCGAAAGCCGCGATTTTATGCACGAAACGCCCGTTTTATGAAAAGAGGAGCAATTCGGAGCGTGGAACGCACGTTTTGTGCCAAAACTGAGCAAAAGCGGCGATTCTGTGCACGAAACGCACGTGTTGTGCCAAAACTGAGCAAAAGCGGCGATTCTATGCTCGAAATGCACGTTTTGTGCCAAAACTGAGCAAAAGCGGCGATTCTGTGCACGAAACGCTCGTTTTGAACCAAAACTGAGCAAAAGCGGCGATTCTGTGCACGAAACGCACGTTTTGTTGCATAACTGAGCAAAAACGGCGATTCTGTGCACGATACACACGTTCTGTTGCAAAACTGAGCAAAAGCGGCGATTATATGCACGAAAAGCACGTTTTGTGCCAAAACTGAGCATAAGCGGCGATTCTCTGCACGAAACGCACGTTTTATGCCAAGAGGAGCAATTCGGTGCGTGGGACGCACGTTGTGTGCCAAACGGTGCAAAAGCGGCGATTTTGTGCACGAATCGTACGTTTTGTTGCAAAACTGAGTAAAAACGGCGATTCTGTGCACGAAACGCACGTTTTGTGCTAAAACTTAGCAAAAGCGACGAATATGCGCACGACACACGGGATTTGTGCCAAAACTGAGCAAAAGCGGCGATTCTGAGCACGAAACGCACATTATGTGCCATAAGGAGAAATTCGGAGCGTAAACGCACGTCTTGTGCCAAAACTGAGCAAAAGCGGCGATTTTATGCACGAAGCGCACGTTTTACCCCAAGAGGAGCAATTCGGTGCGTGGGACGCACGTTGTGTGCCAAACGGTGCAAAAGCGGCGATTTTGTGCACGAAACGTACGTTTTGTTGCAAAACTGAGTAAAAACGGCGATTCTGCGCACGAAACACGGGATTTGTGCCAAAACTGAGCAAAAGCGGCAATTCTGAGCACGAAACGCACGTTTTGTGCCAAAACTGAGCAAAAGCGCCGATTCTGTGCACGAAACGCGCGTATTGTGCCAAAACTGAGCCAAAGCGGCGATTCTGTTCACGAAACGCACGTTTCGTGCCAAAACTGAGCGAAAGCGGCGATTTTATGCACGAAACGCCCGTTTTATGAAAAGAGGAGCAATTCGGAGCGTGGAACGCACGTTTTGTGCCAAAACTGAGCAAAAGCGGCGATTCTGTGCACGAAACGCACGTGTTGTGCCAAAACTGAGCAAAAGCGGCGATTCTATGCTCGAAATGCACGTTTTGTGCCAAAACTGAGCAAAAGCGGCGATTCTGTGCACGAAACGCACGTTTTGAACCAAAACTGAGCAAAAGCGGCGATTCTGTGCACGAAACGCACGTTTTGTTGCATAACTGAGCAAAAACGGCGATTCTGTGCACGATACACACGTTCTGTTGCAAAACTGAGCAAAAGCGGCGATTATATGCACGAAAAGCACGTTTTGTGCCAAAACTGAGCATAAGCGGCGATTCTCTGCACGAAACGCACGTTTTATGCCAAGAGGAGCAATTCGGTGCGTGGGACGCACGTTGCGTGCCAAACGGTGCAAAAGCGGCGATTTTGTGCACGAAACGTACGTTTTGTTGCAAAACTGAGTAAAAACGGCGATTCTGTGCACGAAACGCACGTTTTGTGCTAAAACTGAGCAAAAGCGACAATTCTGCGCACGAAACACGGGATTTGTGCCAAAACTGAGCAAAAGCGGCAATTCTGAGCACGAAACGCACGTTTTGTGCCAAAACTGAGCAAAAGCGCCGATTCTGTGCACGAAACGCGCGTATTGTGCCAAAACTGAGCCAAAGCGGCGATTCTGTTCACGAAACGCACGTTATGTGCCATAAGCAGAAATTCGGAGCGTAAAACGCACGTTTCGTGCCAAAACTGAGCGAAAGCCGCGATTTTATGCACGAAACGCCCGTTTTATGAAAAGAGGAGCAATTCGGAGCGTGGAACGCACGTTTTGTGCCAAAACTGAGCAAAAGCGGCGATTCTGTGCACGAAACGCACGTGTTGTGCCAAAACTGAGCAAAAGCGGCGATTCTATGCTCGAAATGCACGTTTTGTGCCAAAACTGAGCAAAAGCGGCGATTCTGTGCACGAAACGCTCGTTTTGAACCAAAACTGAGCAAAAGCGGCGATTCTGTGCACGAAACGCACGTTTTGTTGCATAACTGAGCAAAAACGGCGATTCTGTGCACGATACACACGTTCTGTTGCAAAACTGAGCAAAAGCGGCGATTATATGCACGAAAAGCACGTTTTGTGCCAAAACTGAGCATAAGCGGCGATTCTCTGCACGAAACGCACGTTTTATGCCAAGAGGAGCAATTCGGTGCGTGGGACGCACGTTGTGTGCCAAACGGTGCAAAAGCGGCGATTTTGTGCACGAATCGTACGTTTTGTTGCAAAACTGAGTAAAAACGCTCGAAATGCACGTTTTGTGCCAAAACTGAGCAAAAGCGGCGATTCTGTGCACGAAACGCTCGTTTTGAACCAAAACTGAGCAAAAGCGGCGATTCTGTGCACGAAACGCACGTTTTGTTGCATAACTGAGCAAAAACGGCGATTCTGTGCACGATACACACGTTCTGTTGCAAAACTGAGCAAAAGCGGCGATTTTATGCACGAAGCGCACGTTTTACCCCAAGAGGAGCAATTCGGTGCGTGGGACGCACGTTGTGTGCCAAACGGTGCAAAAGCGGCGATTCTGTGCACGAAACGTACGTTTTGTTGCAAAACTGAGTAAAAACGGCGATTCTGTGCACGAAACGCACGTTTTGTGCTAAAACTGAGAAAAAGCGACAATTCTGCGCACGAAACACGGGATTTGTGCCAAAACTGAGCAAAAGCGGCAATTCTGAGCACGAAACGCACGTTTTGTGCCAAAACTGAGCAAAAGCGCCGATTCTGTGCACGAAACGCGCGTATTGTGCCAAAACTGAGCCAAAGCGGCGATTCTGTTCACGAAACGCACGTTATGTGCCATAAGCAGGAATTCGGAGCGTAAAACGCACGTTTTGTGCCAAAACTGAGCGAAAGCGGCGATTTTATGCACGAAACGCACGTTTTATGAAAAGAGGAGCAATTCGGAGCGTGGAACGCACGTTTTGTGCCAAAGCTGAGCAAAAGCGGCGATTCTGTGCACGAAACGCACGTGTTGTGCCAAAACTGAGCAAAAGCGGCGATTCTATGCTCGAAATGCACGTTTTGTGCCAAAACTGAGCAAAAGCGGCGATTCTGTGCACGAAACGCACGTTTTGAACCAAAACTGAGCAAAAGCGGCGATTCTGTGCACGAAACGCACGTTTTGTTGCAAAACTGAGCAAAAACGGCGATCCTGTGCACGATACACACGTTCTGTTGCAAAACTGAGCAAAAGCGGCGATTATATGCACGAAAAGCACGTTTTGTGCCAAAACTGAGCATAAGCGGCGATTCTCTGCACGAAACGCACGTTTTATGCCAAGAGGAGCAATTCGGTGCGTGGGACGCACGTTGTGTGCCAAACGGTGCAAAAGCGGCGATTTTGTGCACGAAACGTACGTTTTGTTGCAAAACTGAGTAAAAACGGCGATTCTGTGCACGAAACGCACTTTTTCTGCTAAAACTTAGCAAAAGCGACGAATATGCGCACGCACACGGGATTTGTGCCAAAACTGAGCAAAAGCGGCGATTCTGAGCACGAAACGCACATTATGTGCCATAAGGAGAAATTCGGAGCGTAAAACGCACGTCTTGTGCCAAAACTGAGCAAAAGCGGCGATTTTATGCACGAAACGCGAGTTTTATCCCAAGAGGAGCAATTCGGTGCGTGGGACGCACGTTGTGTGCCAAACGGTGCAAAAGCGGCGATTTTGTGCACGAAACGTACGTTATGTTGCAAAACTGAGTAAAAACGGCGATTCTGTGCACGAAACGCACGTGTTGTGCCAAAACTGAGCAAAAGCGGCGATTCTATGCTCGAAATGCACGTTTTGTGCCAAAACTGAGCAAAAGCGGCGATTCTGTGCACGAAACGCACGTTTTGAACCAAAACTGAGC